>JAOWBW010000038.1:0-501609 GCA_026119855.1 Campanula takesimana | reverse complement strand
AAAGATCACGCGCGTTGTTACGCGCCTCAAAGGGACCATGCGCTCTAATGGCTCAACGCGGCTCATCATGGTTGATTTTACACTCAGTGATTTAATGAAAGACTCGAAGACTTGAAGAGAATTCAATTACGCCAATGATCCAACGGTGGTTAAAAGATGCATATACGCCCAATCTATTGACACGTGTCCATAACGGTCACATTTATGTTGAGTGTCAAAATGGCTAAATATAGCATGCTCCAATCAACGAGCGACAGCTCATCTTATCCAACAAAGATTTCCAACGGCTAGTTTTTTGAAGTTCACTATAAATACCCCAAATTCAACATTTGAAGTTGCTGAGTTTTGCTAAGAATTTCAAGAATTTCTCTCTCAAAGCATTTGTTGAAGATTTGAAGATTGCCTTCGTTTTTCCAGATTTCTCAAGAACATCTTCATACTTCATCCTTAGCCCAGATCTTCAAAGCCTTAACACTTTAGTTTCTTGTGCTCTCCATCTCAAAGATCTAAGCCTTGATACTAAGAACACACACGCACCTCTTTAAGATTAATCATTTAGATTCATCTTTTAGAGATACACCGGTTAAGGTTTTGATTTGTTCTTTCATAGTAATAGATCTTGAGTTAGTGTATAGAGCTCAACATTGTAATTTGTAAACACTCCTCATTATATAAGATCTCGATTAGAAATCCAAGACTAACCATCTTGGTAGAGAACGTAGATCTTTCATCTTGACGAATCCTCTCCAAATAGCTCGTGTATTATCTTGTCTATTTTTTCAAGTTATTATTTTCACTCCTACTTGCTTGTTTACTCATTGTAGAGTGTTTGAACTGAATTGTGTTGTGTTGTTATATCATTTGCCTTAGTTCCTTATTTTCACTCACTTTGAGCCAAAATACTTAGTGTGTGTGTTGCGCTCCCTTTATCACTTTGCGCCTATTTTCATTACTAAATTCCGCTGTGCATTCACTCACTCACTTAGGCGCATTCATAACGCTACTTGATAAAGTGCGCATCGAAATTGAGTTTTTCAAGGGTACGAAAAGAATTTAAAGTATAGAATAGTTGGGGAAACAGGGTCATAGAGACGAGATGACGACGCCATTGAAAAAGAGCATTCACCGGTGGCGTCATGAAGAAGAGCAGTTGCCGGCGGCGTCCTGGGCGGGGGTAGTGGACTGTTGTTTCGGGAAAGGATGGGGAAATCGGGAAGATGGAGGTGCTGGGATACTCAGGGTTCTTAAGGATAGGCTTTTCAATATTTGAGGTGAACATTATTTCCCTATTACGCACCCATTTCAACTACGGTGTTGACTGGGGTGGTCGGCGGTGGTGACTGGTGGTGGATGGGTGGAGGTGGGGCGGCACTTGGCTGGTAAGGGTGAAGGTGAGGGGCTATGGAGAAGAAATAGAGGAAGAAGATGATAAGGGGGGTTCATGTTAAAATTTAGGGTCAATTTTAAAAATGTGAATCTAACTTTTTTGTTAAGTTATTAACAGCCCCGTTAACTTTTTAACCAATGTTAGAAATCTCAGGGAAATTGATAATGAAACTATAGTACGCAAGGTACATTTACTGAGTTCATAGTACGCAGACCAAAGTGATGTTGGGGCAATAGTACGCGGGTCCATTTTGTGGTTTTCTCCTTTAATTTTACCATTGTACTAACCTTCTTACTATCAATTTTTTTCTCACCACTAACCTCTGTTAGAAATTTAATGGAAAAGTTCTAACATCCTACCTCAAAGTTTGGTCAAATATCAATTCACTCTTCTGCCATTTTGAAAATGTTATTTTAGCAACCCACATTATTCATTTCATTCTTCTACTTAGATTTACGAAATTTCTGAGTTCAAGTTGCCAAATCTAGGTCCTTTCCAAATTCACCCGTCTTGGCAGTGTTGTGTGTGTATCTTCGGCGGTGGCCGTATAAGTATCATGAATGGACTTAAAACTAATGCAGCGGAAAAGTTGTGTTGCAACACTGCATTATCAAACAAATGACATTGTGATCTTATTTATCTATGACCCCGAATCGAAATATATCCAAAATTCATTTGGTCATTGTAATTGTTACATGCCACATTACTATAAGATACGCTATATTCAAACCGTATGCAAATGAAAATACTAAAAGCACACATATATATTATGATCCAATTACATTTTCAGTGTTACTAACACAACATCAACGAAATTTTCTATTACAATGCAAACCAATAACATAAGCTATCAAATTAATGCATTTCAAAATCACAAAACTCGCAAGTCCCAAAATAAATGTTAAAAGAAATCAAAATCAAATTTACTTTTAATCGAAAGCAAATTCGAAGAAATGTTTTAAACGGATCATTTTTGAGACAGGGGGAGTACTAATCTACTTGGTAAATGCAAGTATCCTAGCTATGTCCTGAGCTCCGATCTCCGACCCAAATCGTCTTATTCCATACCTCAAGGCTCAAGAAGCTTGATTATTCAACGATCCATGGCAGAATAACAACTCTCCGATCGAACATTAAGTGACGACGATCTTCCGTACACCGATCCTTCCTTCCTCATCGGACTACCAGGACTAGATCTAGGAGTCCTCGGCGAATCCAAGCTCCGCAGCAGTAGCTGCTTCATCGCCGATATTAGCTCCTCCGTCGGCTTCCGCGGCGGGGAACTTGAACGGAAACTCTTGCAGAAACTCATGTGGCGGTTCAACGCTTCTTCGTTCCCAATCCGGCTGCTCTTCGGCGACCGCCCTATCTCGTCCTTCACCGCCTCCGTGCACAGTCCACAAATCCATCGCCCCTGATTCTTCTCCCGAACTCTACGAATGTAAGCAACCGTACACTCCTCCGTCAATCCACAGCAATCGCACTTCACAAGCTCAACCTCGCTGATCGCCGGCGGCTGAACAATCTCAATTCCGGAGGTCGGATTTCCATCCTTCATCTCTGCTACAACCATTGTTTATTTTGTTAACTGTCAAAATCTGTTCTCAACATTTTTTTCAAATTATACACGCAAATGAATAACCGTCAAATCTAAAAAATTATAAAAAATAGCAAGGATATGAAACTGAAATTTTCTAATTCAAAAATCTTACCGGCTGTTTTTTCTCCTTGATTCAGGCCAAGCCGTTCCAGAATCTCTGTCTAAATATTCCACAAATTCTTTTGATTTTATCCAGAGATTCGTCAGTATCTAATTATATTTTTATCTTATTTGTAAATATATCTGAATAAATTTACCGTTCTTTCTCCCACTCGCCTTCTTCTTCAACAACTTCACCGCCGATCAACAAAAGTTTAAACAATGCTGCTATATACATTTCAGAGCCTTGTTGGGCTCTTTTCCGATTTGCCTTTACAGAAACTGATTCACGCCGAACCAGCAGCTTTCACACAAAATTCAACTCTCTCTCTCTCTCTCTCTCTCTGCCATATAGTACACGTATCTATATCTATATCTCTGATGTGTGAACGTATTAAGAGTGCGGGGATGGAGAAAAAGGAGGGAAGTTATCTTATAAAGGGGAATGCCGACCCCAATCATTTGGCGGATCTGGGGTCTAGTAATTGTCATACACGTCAGAATTTGAATGCGATATTTAAAGGAGATAATTTTTTTATTTATTTTTTGAAACCTATTTAAAGGCGAATTCTATTTGCAAGGCACCATTGTGTACAAATCACATGAATGCCTAAAATACCCTTATCCGGATACGCGCGTTTCGTGTAAACGTGGACGAAATAATGGGTTTATTTCGCACACTTTTACACGAAATATGGCAAAGGTAGAAGTTGTTAGTTTCGCCTGATTTTACACGAAATAATGCGTTGAGTTTCACCCAAGTTTACAAGAAACATAACACATGCATTTCACCAACTTTTACACGATATAACACGATGCATTTCACCTAATTTGACACGAAATAAACAGTTTTTAACAAGGCTGCTGCATAATTCATACATAAGCGACAATTCTAGTTGAAATATTTAACAGTAAATTTGGACAATTCAATAAACAAACAGTGCTACAAACAATCTACAACAATAAATCATCAATTTACAATTTTTGTTTTTTTCAGTAACAGTTTACATTTCGTGTGCTTACACACGAAATGTTGAGAACCATTTCGTATGCCTATACACGAAATGTTGAGAACCATCTCTTGTAAAGTTCATACGAGTTACATGGAACCATCTCGTGTGAAGGCATACGAAAACTACAAGAACAACTCGTGTAAAACCACACGAAATCAATGCCGATAGTTTCAGATTGTTTTAACCACTATACACAATTCGAACAATAAACCCCAAATAAAGCAATCAAACACAATTACAACAATGTAGGATCAAATTTAAACTACAATTAACGGAAAAACTCACGTGCCCAACCAAGTGATAGGTAAAACAGTCTTTTTATGTGGGTAAAATAGGGAATTCGTTGAACATTTGTGGGGGTAAAACTGCAAAGGGTAAATCAACTTACTATTCACTCACACTCATTCTCTCTCCTACTTTACTTTTATACTTACATCACATCCACAATTTCTTAATCTTCGTGTAAATGGGAGGGTGGACATATACTCTGAGATAGAGAGAGTAACTGACGTAACTAAACTTTATTCTATTAAAAAACGCACATTAAAAAAAGCAATAAGTTTATGGGACAAGTCAATTTTCAATTTAGGTGGAGTTAAGATAAATATGAAGAAATAAAAATGAGAAGCTAAAAGCAGAAAAACACCAAGAACGGTATTCTGAAAATCTTTAGTTGTGACATTGGGGCCGTTGATGGGGTTTGTGGAAAGATGGAGATAAATGGTTGCTGGAATTTGTGGTTGTGGTCACCAGTAAAGGTATTGTGGTCCAGCACGCACTTGATTTAAGCCTCTCGTCGTGTAGCCCAGCTGTCCGAGATGTTACGGATGTTTTCCCACATGCGGTTCAATAGCGTGTTGCACGTTGTCTTTATACGACTCTACATTCCCTTGATAAAGGGGTTAATTTCATTGCTCACCTTTGAGGTTTGGTTAAGTCTCAGTGCCCCCCTTGAAGTTTGAATTCGTCTCACTGACCACCCTTTTGGCAATAAATTGACTATTTTACCCTCACTTTTATATAAAGATAGTCTTTATCTCTCATTAAATAAATCAAATTACTAATTGAATTATAAATTCAAATAACATTTTATTTTTTTAGCAATTTAAAAATAAATATTATATTTAAGCTCAATGTACATTAAGTATATAAATCAATAAATTATTAATTACCAATCAACTATTCCTCACATATTATCTTTTGTAAATTAACTCCTAAACAATTATTATAATTCTATTATTAATCATATAACCAATTCAATAAAGTATAAACTCAAATAACATTTTTTCAGCAATTTAAACAATAGTTTAAAGGAAAATTAATTTTAATATTTATCATGATGAAATAATAATAATAATATGCTCTAAATTTTAATATTTTATAGTCTATATTTCACTAAATAATAACAATCATTTTTAATTTTTTTATTCCAAATATTTTTTTTATTTTCTTTACAAACTATGTGGTTATTTTAATTTATACTTTATTGAGTTAGATTTATGGTTATCAAATATTATAAATAATAATTAATATTTATTTCGTAACATAGGGAGTATCAAATTTTAATCTTTTAAAGCATAAAATTGTTATTTGAATTTATATTTTTCTAATTTGTTTATATAGTTATTTTTTTCAAAAACTATAATTATTTTGTGGAGTAAACTTAAAAACATTTATATTTGAAAAAGAGCTGATTGATAAGTATTTATTTATTAATTTATTTACTTATATAGAGGCTAAGTGAGCATAACAAAAAAATATTTTTCACATTATACTAGATTTTGTAGTAATTTAATTTATTCAATGAATTTATTTAATGATAAATAAAAGCACTAATTAAATTAAAGTGGGGGTAAAATAGTCAAATTATTGTCAAAAGGGTGGTCTGTGAGACGAATTCAAACCTCAAGGGGGATCTCTGAGACTTACCCAAACCTCAGGGGTAGGCAGTGAAATTAACCCCTTGATAAAGTAAAGTCCGTTTCGCCGTCAGCAGAGTTTTCATTTTTATTTTTATTTCGGTGAATAATTAACTATAGTAAAATGAGATAAAGTAAAACAAAATGTGCCTAATAAAGAAAAATATCAGAAAATAAAAAATAGGGTGTTTTTTTTTAAAGATAATTGAATTTTTATAATTGTATTTGAATTGGTAAGTTTGTTTGCGACATAGAACTGATGTGTAAAGTGAAACATAAATTGCCAATAAAAAAAAAATTAATTGGTGAATTTGATTTAAGTATTTGTATCATGTATTTTTAACATATTTTATGTGTCTAGAATATTATGTAAGTACTTTTTTTTTTTGAAATCAAACTGTTATTAGATTAAAATTAAGGGTAAACACATACAAATATAAGTAGGCTCTCTACAAATATCAGAGTCTTAACCCAAATGTTATCAACCATTACATTGACAATTGGAATTACACTACCATTACTAAGAATTGGAAAGTTTCAAAAAATTGTTGTTACTACCATGAGTGACTTAGAAACCCTTATTTATTCTAAAGGAAATCTTTATAATAGGAAGGAATGTATATAAGAATTGGGGAAGAAGGTTTGGAAGGAAGGGAAGCACAGTCTTCAATTCGATTCTGGAGAGTAGGTTTTGTTAGAACATGGCTTGCACAACAAGTCATTTAGTAATTTCATACATGAAATCATACCTATAATGTTAATATAAAGTGTAGTGAATTAAAATAATGTGTAGAATTCCTGGATATAACATTACCTATTTTTTATGGGCAAAGTGGTAATTTAACATCACTTAGGTTGAAAGGCTGTAGTCCCTAAATGAGGTGCCTATTGGTTTCATATATAAAGGGCTCTCCATCAGCCCTAGAAATCACTACTTCATTCATTATTACTCTCTCAATAATTCTTCATTAAGTGTTAAAGAAGTCAAGAGGAAAAGGCACAATCATTTAGAAGATCTTCATCCCCTTAATTCTTCTTCTTCTTCTTCCTTTTCTCCTTACAACATCAAGATGGATTCATCAGGTATACGCTTCCGCCTTCATCTCCCTCCTCTATCTTATTCTGAATATGAGTATGGCATTCAGGGATCATAAATTGTTCCAACAATTGGTATCAGAGCCCGCTCATATTTTGGTTTAAGTTTGAGTTCTTTTCGGGAAAGCTTTTATGCTTTATTCGATTCATTTTTCCTGTTGAATCATCAAGTTTTGATGTTGATTAGAGACTCTAATTCATTCATAGAGTACTGATAATCATCATCTGAATTTAAGAAAATGGTTTGAAAAGTTTTGTTGAATGAACACAATGGTTCAAGTGTGACTATCCCTTCATAACATGGTTTTATGTCTAGTGCATACCATGTGGATCTACATACTTGATTCCATTGTTTTAAAGCAAGATTATCCCTAAATAACATGGTTTTATGTTGTAAAGAATATACCATGTGGATCTACTTGTTGTTCATCATTTTTTGGGACAAAATTTGGAAAAGTGCAGCAAAGCATGCATGAAACGGTGGCTTTAGCCCGGTCGGGTCTTATGTTCTGCCCGGTCGGGTCTTATGTTCTGCCCGGTCGCGCATGTACACTTCACAGGTTTTTTCTTTTACAAAGATGTTGCACAATTTTGTTCCTCTTTTGAACAAAACATACATTTTTTCAAACCTTAAAGCCTTGATTAATTATATGCTTAAATAATTTTATTCATTGTTTAAATAATATTATCGCCTAAGTGATTAACGTTATTTAAATCCAAAATTATTAAAATGTTGAATGTTTAAATTAATATGTGAATGACTTGAATTTTCCAAAGAATATCTTGACATTTGACTAAACTTAAGCATTCATGTGATGACAAATAAAATGAACATTAAGTTTTTTTATTAAATGCTTAAGACTACCCAAAGGAAGATTATGCATTTAATCAAATGTTGTTCAAATTACTTATCATCTAAGGCAATTATTTATGAGTCAATTCGCAATCCAAAGATTAGTTTGATGTCATGTTAATTACCTTATTGATGGATTTCATTGATATAATTAATCATTTATTCGTTATGTAGTTTCTTATTTATGTTTTGTTTTTTCATTCTTTTGTTCTCAAAAACCCAACAGATTTACTTATTGTTTCATCCGTTATTACTGCTATGAGTACCGTACCGATGCTAAATGTGACTAATTTTAAAACTTGGAAAACAAATAATTATGATCTTGGGCTATATGGACCTAGAACTCGCATTAAGGGGTCCGTTTCTCTTCTTATTGCTTAAGTGCTGAGAAGTGAAAATAATCCAACCGCGTGAGCCTAATGATAATAAAGAATGTTGTCCCGGAGACCTTTTGGACAGTGTCTCCGAGGATGTTGATGCTGAAACGTTCCTTGATACCCTTGAGGAAGCTTGTTTCCATACGGTATAAGGGTACCGGGAATTTAAGGGAGTACATTTAGAAATAGTTCACCTATAGACAAAACTAAAAGCACTTAAGTCCGGGATATCCAAAGATATTCTTATGCATTTAGGTTTGATCTTTCTTCCTTCTCAGTTTTGTCACTTTGAGGTGACCTATAATTGTCAAAAGATAAGTGAAATATTAATGAATTACTTTCACTTATGACACAAGAGGAAGATAGGTTAAAGCGATTTAGAACTAAATGTGCTCATTTAGCATCTACCTTTTCTCATGGGACAAGAGAAGAGGGAAAGAAACTGTGGTTGCAAGTAATGAGAAGTCTAATGGATCATCTAATGATCATAAAGAAATACTTCTTTTGCAAGGACCTCACTAACATGAAGTTCGATTACCCTAAGTATCACGCTTGGCGTGAAAGGTATATCATTTGGTCTAGTTTGTATTGTATTGAGGCTAATTTGGTTTCAATTCCTACATATACATGGATATTGGATTTTGGTGCAACCAATCACATAAGGATGTTTAAGTAGGATTGCCTAAATTACCGAAGACCTAGTAAAGATGAAGAAATTCATCTATATGAAAACTAGGAATCCGGTTGAAGTTATAGGCATAAGGATCCTTTAAGTTATTGTTAAAGTACTAAGTATTATTTGTATTAATAATACATTCATTTGTACTGTCGCAACCCCGACACGTGGACCTACTTGGCCCCACGATTGGGTCGCGAGTGGACGACGAATCTAAAAATCAATTACTTAGCACATCTTTTAAACAATACTTAATATCGTTAAAGGTATAATAAAATACGATTTATAAACCAACTACTAAGGTTTGAAACTTTAAACAACTTAGAACATAAGTTTTAGTTACACGCCCCGAACTATACACAACACTAGAAACATGAAAGCCAAGACTCAAAAACTATCCCATTGGTATTACATTTACATAATGTAAACCGGACTACCTGCCCCAAAATAACTTCCCAACTGTCGTCCTTTCCGGTGCTCAATGTGTCCTATTCCCTGGCTCGGCCATCTAAGGAAAATGAACGGGGTGAGAAATAAATCTCAACAAGTTACCAAATGCAACTAGATGACATGTTATAAAACATAACAACATAATAGATATTTAACAATTAGCAGATAATGGCACATCGGTAATTAAACACGTTACAAAGGATACTGAGCCAAGGTTCTCGTAAGGATATAATCTCTGAAGCTTCAACAACCGCATCAACATTTGTAGCAGGGGTTCCAGAACCAACAACAACCAAACAATAACAAGGAGTAAGTGACACAAAGTCACACCCCAAAACAAGTAGCTATAATGCTCACCAAAGGGAGCTAGCTCATCCCAACCAATGGCCAACTGGAAGGGGAAAACCAGGGTTACCAGTGGAGACGTTATAATGTACTTGGCTCGTGTGCCATTATAATCACCCTCCACTGCCCGACTCAACCAAGTAAGACCAGCTGGACCCTTTCTAAACTATTGCACACAGTGTAAGTTCCAAAATAGGGAACCTTACCAAACACACCATAAAGATGATAAACTTTGCTCATAATTAGCTCAACAACATTATACAATAAACATCCATAACCAAAGGATTCTAAAGTAGGAAATTCCACAATTTCATCACAAGAACGAAAAACGTCAATGACCAAGAGGGTTACACATCTATAATTTAATACGGTCTCTCTATATTGATATCGATCCTTAATATTATGGTGAGTTCAGTTCCAAATCGATTATATATAAGGACCAAGGAAATACTACGGAGTAACGGAGAGATTCCAGTTATAACGATGAAGGGATAACTAATGGGGAATTAGGAATACTATATGGCCAAGAACTAAACAGGGATAAAGAGGAAAAGAAGAATTTCCAGGAGAGGTGAGGGTGTGCGCGCCTCCTCCAGAAGGGTGCGTGCGCCCCCTTTGATCAGAAGGTTTTGGCCAGATGCAGCAGGGGTATGGGTGCGCACGCTTCCCCCAAAAGGGTGCGTGCGCCTCCAAGCATCAGTTGATTTGGCCAATTTAGAATAAGGAGGGTGCGTGCGTCTCCTTAAAAAGGGTGCGTGCGCCTCCTTCCATCAGAAGGTTTGGTGCGAAGGAAAACAAGAGGGTGCGCACGCCTCCTTCTAAAGGGTGCGCGCGCTCCCCAGCGCGAATCAGACATTCTTGCAGACTTCCTGGGTTTGAACATGGCACCTACATCCTAAAGCCATGGTACAACCATACCAAGCAACACAATGAACCCAGCAACACAAAGACAATCCCTCAACACAATCCTTTACTCTACAACAAAACACAATACTACCAAGTAGTTTCTACAACAAAAAACAACATGCACCACCAAAATATCCATGAAATTGCATGTACAATCCTAAAGGTAAAAAGGGGAAGATAACTTACTTGAATTCAAGCTAAAAGATGAAGAAAGTGGATTCTACCCAGATTCAAATGCTTCTCTCCGCTTCAAGGACACTTTGATGCTCAAATATCTTGAAATAACCTAGGATTGAGGAAGGAATTGGTGAAATTGATGAAGAACTCCCTCTCTCTCACTAGAACTCTTACCAAACTTAAAATTGGGTGAAATGGGGAAAATGAAGTGAGTGTTTGAGCTGGGATTTTTCCTAAACACTAACTCCCTCTATAGAATCACAAAAGACCCCTAAGTTTGCCTAAAGACACAACAACCCTTGAAGTCTAAATTACAATAAGGCCCCCAAGGTTCTTACTCATTCAAATGGTATTCTAATGATGCTAAACCCATTGCTAAAAGAAATAACTAACACATAACCATCAATCTCTTAATGCTATGCAAGGATTTTGTGTAACTCATAATATGCACAATTACTAAAATTATGACTAAAATAGAGCCCGTATTTGGGGTCGATACAATCACTCCCCCTAAAAGAAATTTTGTCCCGAAATTTAAGTGAACTTACCCGAAAGACCAAACAACCAAGGATATTTTCGCTCCATCTCCTCTCTAAGCTCCCAAGTTGACTCTTCAACATTGTGATTTCTCCACTCAACCCTTACTAATGAAATGCTCTTATTCCTCAACTCTTGAACCTTGGTATCCATTACTCGAATCGGGCGTTCCACATACGTCATGTCGGGTTCAACATCCTCCGGTATTTCCACTAACACATGAGAGGGGTCATAAACATATTTACGGAATCGAGACGTGAAAAACATCATGAATTCTACTTAAGGAGGACGGTAAAGCAAGACGATAAGCAAGATTTCCCACTCTTTCCAGAATCTCAAAAGGTCCTAAGTACCTCGGAGCAAGCTTTCCCTTTTTACCATACCTTTTGATCCCCACCTTTGGTGAAACTTTTAAAAACACAAAATCTCCCGCTCTAAACTCAAGGTCCCGTCTTCTGCTGTCGGAATAGCTTTTCTGTCTACTTTGGGTAGTCTTCAATCGGTCCCGAATAAGTTTAACTTTCTCTACCGAATCCTGAACCATATCAACACCCTATAACTTAGCTTCCCCAACTTCATCCCAAAAAATGGGAGACCTACACTTCCTTCCATAAAGAGCCTCGTAAGGAGCCATCTAAATACTTGACTGATAACTATTGTTGTAGGCAAACTCAACAAGCGGTAGATGACTATCCCATGAATCTGAAAAGTCCACTGAACAAGACCGTAACATGTCTTCCAAAATCTTAATTGTTCTCTCGGACTGACCATCAGTTTGGGGATGGAATGTTGTGCTAAATCGCAAATTAGTACCTAAAGCCCTTTGCAACGCCTGCCAAAATTGGGAAGTAAATCGAGGATCTCTGCCTAACACAATACTAACCGGCACCCCGTGAAGCCTCACAATCTCACCCATATACAAGCTCGCAAGCCTCTCCATCGAATAACTAATGTTAACCGGTAGAAAATGAGCGGACTTGGTTAATTTATCAACTATCACCCAAACTGCATCAAACCTCCGATTACATTTGAAGCATCCCCCGCCTGTTGTTGATTCATTGCGAAGACACGACCCTGAACTTTAGGCCTCCCTGAAGTATCCCTCTTCTGTCCTTGAGAAGACCCAACACCACTTCCCGATGGTTGCTTCCTTGGCCTAGTACAATCTCTCTGAAAATGGCCCAGTTGTCCGCAGTTTATACACTTCCCTTGTTTCTTCCAACACCTATCCTCGGAGTGCCCATCTTTCTGACAATAATTGCAAGTCCTCTTATTCTGATTCCCGGGATTCTGATCTTGATTTCGAGGAGAGGTGAGGGTGTGCGCGCCTCCTCCAGAAGGGTGCGTGCGCCCCCTTTGATCAGAAGGTTTTGGCCAGATGCAGGGGTATGGGTGCGCGCGCTTCCCCCAAAAGAGTGCGTGCGCCTCCAAGCATCAGTTGATTTGGCCAATTTAGAATAAGGAGGGTGCGTGCACCTCCTTAAAAAGGGTGCGTGCGCCTCCTTCCATCAGAAGGTTTGGTGCGAAGGAAAACAAGAGGGTGCGCACGCCTCCTTCAAAAGGGTGCTTGCGCTCCCCAGCGCGAATCAGACATTCTTGCAGACTTCCTGGGTTTGAACATGGCACCTACATCCTAAAGCCATGGTACAACCATACCAAGCAACACAATGAACCCAGCAACACAAAGACAATCCCTCAACACAATCCTTTACTCTACAACACAACACAATACTACCAAGTAGTTTCTACAACAAAAAACAACATGCACCACCAAAATATCCATGAAATTGCATGTACAATTCTAAAGGGAAAAAGGGGAAGATAACTTACTTGAATTCAAGCTAAAAGATGAAGAAAGTGGATTCTACCCAGATTCAAATGCTTCTCTCCACTTCAAGGACACTTTGATGCTCAAATCTCTTGAAATAGCCTAGGATTGAGGAAGGAATTGGTGAAATTGATGAAGAACTCCCTCTCTCTCACTAGAACTCTTACTAAACTTAAAATTGGGTGAAATGGGGAAAATGAAGTGAGTGTTTGAGCTGGGATTTTTCCTAAACACTAACTCCCTCTAAAGAATCACAATAGACCCCTAAGTCTGCCTAAAGACACAACAACCCTTGAAGTCTAAATTACAATAAGGCCCCCAAGGTTCTTACTCATTCAAATGGTATTCTAATGATGCTAAACCCATTGCTAAAAGAAATAACTAACACATAACCATCAAGCTCTTAATGCTATGCAAGGATTTTGTGTAACTCATAATATGCACAATTACTAAAATTATGACTAAAATAGAGCCCGTATTTGGGGTCGCTACATGTACCATCATTTGAACGGAATTATGATATCTATCACAATATTAGACAAGGAAGGTTACTCTTGTTCTTTTGATAATAATATATGTGATCTTTATTTTAAATTTTAAGGTTATTGGTACTAGTATTTTATCAAGTAATCTTTATTTACTTGACATTATTCAAACAATAATTGAGTCCCATAATAATGAAACCAAACGTAAAAGCCAAAGTTATCAAGTGAAATTTTATTCATTATGACATATACGTTTTGGTCATATCTCCGAGAGGAGAATTGATAAGCTTGTGTCTAAAGGAATCTTGACCATACTTGATATTCCGGAAGAGACTTTTGCATTAATGCCTTAAAGGAAATTTACAAACATTAAAAGAAAAGTATCCTCGAGAGCATCAAGCGTCTTAGAACTAATACATTCAGATATTTGTGGACCATTCATTACTCCTTTATGGAAAGGTCAACAATACGTTATTACGTTCATAGACGACCACTCTTAATATGAATACATTTATTTACTTCATGAAAAAGTCTCAAGTTTTGGACATTTTCAAGTCTTATAAGGTCAAATTTGGAAATCAACTTTGAGAGACTATTAAGAACGTTAAGTCCAATCATGGTGGTGTATACTATGGTTGGAATGGCGGTTCAAAGGAACAATGTCCGGGTTCTTTTGCTCGCTATTTTGAGGAGTGTGGGATTGTCTCTCTCTACATTAAGCTGGGTACGCCTAGCATAAATAAGTGTAAAAGAGACATAATATAATCCTTAAGGATATGGTAATAAGTATGTTCCTTGTACTTCTTTTACCTCACTCATTATGGGCGATACATTAAATACCTCAGCCTATATTCTCAATAAAGCTCCCTCTAAAGCTACAATAAAAAACCCTTTATGATTTTGGGACGAATAAGAACACGTCCTTAAATCATCTTCATATGTGGGGTTGTCCAGCAGAAACTAGGCCTTATAAGCCTAATAAGGGCAAGTTGGACATAAGACTGTAGTAGTTATTTGTAGGGTATGCCGAGAGATCTATGGGGCTATAAATTTTACAACCTGAAAAACTAGAACATTTTAAAACAAGAAATGCTAGGTTCTTTGAGGATGTTGAATTTAGTGGGAGATTAGTAGTAATATTTTGAATTTGAAAAGAAAGAGGCGTCCTTTTTATACCTTTTCCCTTAGTTCCAATTGGAAATCAAGTACTTGTACCTGAAATTCAAGAGGAACATACAATTCAAAATAATGATTCCCCATAAATATTGAACAACATGAAAATGTTGGTCATAAATGAAAATTCAACAATCTCAAAATAAGGAAGAACCGGTGCCCTTAATGAGATCCAATAGAGTAAGAAGAAGTGTTATTCCGGATAATTATAAAGTGTATCTTGCCTAAAATGAAGGACGCTTAGGTTTAGTGGGAGATGAGCTTCGCACCTCCCATCAAAGCATTAATAGTCCTAATTCTCATAGAGTGAATTAATGTCATAAATGAAGAGTTAAAATCTATAAAGATAACAACGTTTGGGATCTTGTCCTATTACCTAAAGATGTGAAACCTACTGGGATTAAATTAGTCTTTAAGACCAAAATGATTCACAAGGTAATATGAAAAGATATTAAGCCCGTCTAAGTTGCTAAAGATTTTACTCAAAAGGAAGACATTGATTATAAAGAAAACACCTTTTCCTGTATCTTCTAAAAACTCTTTTAGGATCATTATGGCACATATGGCTAAGTTTCATCAAATGGATATAAAGACAAGTTTTCTCAATGGAGACATTGAGGAAACTATTGATATAAAGAAGCCAGAAATGGTGACTGATTTATTTAAGAAATTCATTTATGGGCTTAAGCTAACTTCTCGTTAATGGTACTTTAAAACTTAATCAAGTTATTCTTTCATTTGGTTTTGAAACGAATCTTGGTAAAGATTATATATACCATAAGTTCAGTGGGAGTAGATTTATAATTTTGGTCTTATCGTGGATGATATTTTGCTTGCTAGTAATGATATGAACCTTCTTAAGAAAACTAAGAAATTTCTTATTTGAAATGAAAGATCTTGGTAAGGCATCTTTGTATTAGGAATCCGAATTCACCGTGATCGCTCACGAGGTGTTTTAGGATTATCACAAAAGACCCATATGGAAAAGGTATTACACAATTTTAGCATGCAAAACTGTGAACCACTTGACACCCCTAATTCTAAAGGAAACACATTTTAGTCTCAAACAGTGTCCTAAAAGTAATTTTGAATCCAAGTATATGGAAAAGATCAATTTTGCATCAGCAGTAGGGAGCCTAATGTATGAGTGAATCTTATATTTATTGTTAGGATGCTTGGTCAATACCAAAGCAAACCGGAAAAGAACATTAGGTAGCAGCCAAAAGAATGATAAAGATATTTACAAAACACTAAAGAACTACTTGCCTACATTTGAAGTCGGATCATCTTGAGATCATTAGGTATTCCGACATTAGTTAAATTATATGGCTGCATAAGTTTATTGAGGGACTGTGAATTGTCAACAGGTGTCGAAAGACCACTTAATTTTTATTGTGACAATCGGACGACAATCTTATAACAACAAGAGTTCATAAAAGTCTAAGCATATAGACATTAAGTTTCTTGTTATGAAGGAAAATGAACAAACAAATACAACTTATAGAAACAAACTCCATTTTAGAGGATCCGTTTATGAAAAGCGTTATCATCTTCAGTGTTTCTCGAGCATATTGCTCATATGGGTGTAACAACTTTGATAATATTTAATATAGTGGGAGTTTTTGTTGTTATTTCATTAATTGTTCTCTTATTTAAAGTCTTGATCTCATTTGATTAAGTTGGACTAGTTGGAAGAATATGTATATATTCATTATTCCATGCTACACATCTACACTTTTGATCTATGTCATTTAGTTGGATTTGTATACGTGATTACTATGGGTTTAGTTGTGAATCAATTACAACGACCGCCCCTTTAGTCCTTCTACTTGGATGACTAATGGACGAGATTGTTATAAATGACAATAAAGTGCGCACATAAGGGTTGTCATTTGTGTTATATTTATGGTTTTAAAGGAAAAACTTTGTTTTGCAACCCAAGTGGGAGATTGTTAGAACATGGCTTGCACAACATGTCATTTAGTAATTCCATACATGAAATCATACCTATAATGTTAATATAAAGAGTAGTGAATTAAAATAATGTGTAAAATTCTTGGATGTAACATTACCTGTTTTTGATGGGCAAAGTGGTAATTTAACATCACTTAGGTTGAAAGGGTGTAGTCCCTAAATGAGGTGCCTATTGGTTTCATATATAAAGGGCTCTCCATCAGCCCTAGAAATCACTACATCATTCATTATTACTCTCTCAATAATTCTTCATTAAGTGTTAAAGAAGTCAAGAGGAAAAGACACAATCATTTAGAAGATCTTCATCCCCTTAATTCTTCTTCTTCTTCCTTTTCTCCCTACAACATCAAGATGGATTCATCAGGTATACGCTTCCGCCTTCATCTCCCCCCTCTATTTTATTCTGAATATGAGTATGGCATTCAGGGATCATAAATTGTTCCAACAGGTTTGGCCGGAGAGAGCACTTTCTTCTCCATATTAAGTTAAAAAATTATTAAATTTTTTAAATTGATTTTTTAAGTTTATTATAGATGATCATTACTTTATTTTGTTTCGAAATTTAATTAATTATTTAGAAAATATTTTTTTTTTTCTATAAGTTTCATTAGGGAGAGAGAGAGAGAGAGGGAGAGAGAGAGAGTTTAATTCAGAGCGAGAGAAGGGATAGGAAGAAGATGAGATATTTTGACAAATTGTTGAATTTTGGGGGGGTGAAAAATGCAAATTTTAAAGAATCTTTCTAACGTTTTCGTTAATAATGTTATCTTCCGTCCAAAAAATTAACATACGTCCAAAATTGAATCAGATTGCAATGACTTGTGAGTATAAATGCCCAAATTACAACTTTTGATACATTGTATACCACATTGCAACTTCATGTAAATTTAATGATAGAAAATTGCAATTTTCCCTTATTTCTATACTTTGCAAATTCGATTAGCCATCCATAAAATATATATATATATATATATATATATATATATATATATATATATATATATATATATATATATATATATATATTAAAGTTGATGAGGAGAGCCATGGTGTTGCCACATAGATAAGTTTTAGAGAAAGGTTGCATTTGGTGTTGCCACATCATCACCACTCTTATAAATAAGAGACTTTTCAAATTTTTTTTCTTAGCTAATAGTATTAGTTACTATATAGGGTAACTATTATAGTTAACTACTATAGTAACTAATATTTATAATAGTAATAGTTACTATAATAGGTAACTATTATAGTTACCTATTATAGTAACTAATACTTATAATAGTAATAGTTACTATAGTAGGTAACTATAATAGTTAACTATTGCTCCCTCCGCCCCAGTCTAAGGTTCTTACTTTTCTTTTTTTTGGTCTGTCTCAGTTTAAGGTTCTTAATTGATTTATTCCGTAAATAGAAAATAATGAATAGTGCTTTGGAAAATCTTGCCCTCAAAAGTTTATTTAATTACAAAAAAAATCATTAGTTACCTAACTTACTTTCACCCACTTGCTTCATGAATAGTGTTTTTGAACATTTATATCCTTCACACTCTACTTTTGGTTGACTAATTTCTTTTGTTTTTGCCTTGGTTTCTTAATAAACGATAGTCAAACTAAGAACATTAAACTGGGACGGACTCCCTACGTCCCAGAGTAAGAGTCCTACTTTCTATTTTGGTACATCCCAGAGAAAAAGTATTTTTCCAAAAATAGCAAAGAATATTTACTATTCATCTCACTCATTCTCTCTCATATTTACTTTTATACTTTCAAAACCAATCAACTTATTATTCCCCCACTCATTCTCTCTCCTAATTTACTTTTACACTCACAACACTTACTTACTTCCATCATTTCTTAATCTACGTGCAAATGAGAGGTAAGACTCTTACTCCGGGATAGAGAGAGTAATATTTAACTATTATAACTAACAAATACTATTAATAGTATTAGTTAATTATAATAGTTAAATATAATTATTAATTATAATAGTTATCATATAAGTTAATTATTATTATTAATAGTATTAGTTAATCATAATTGTTACAATATATATTAACTATTACTATTAATTATATTATTTAATCATAATAGTTACTATATATGTTAACTATTACTATTAATACCATTAAGTTTTTTGAAATATTCATATAACAAACTTAAATGTATTTCTAAATTAATTAAAAAACATATTTATTACAACTATGTACAACCAAAACTATGAAAATGTTTTTAATTAATTTAAAATGTACATATATTTTCAAATAAAATTATTATGTTAATTTATCAATTAAAACATCAAAAAATAAAAATACAAAAATATTAACGGAATTAACGGAATAGATTCCCGTGCGGAGCACGGGTTACCTACTGGTATTACTATTATTTTGAGATATTATCTCTAAAGTCTAAACTCCTTCGCATACATAAATTCAAAATGGTGACCGATAGACCGCATAATGAATGATTAAAGAAATTTAATAGCCAATATTATTGATGATACTAACCATATTAAAGTAAGTAAATTCTATCAATAATTAACAAAACGAAAATTAATTTTCTTAAGAAATATTTTTAATTTCCTATTTCATTTACCACTTAATATTTTTCATTTATAGAAACGTAATAATATAATGTGATTTCGAAAAAACACATGTAAATTTTTATCCATTAAAATGTTATAATTTTTTTTCACTTTTTGTATTCAAGTAATTAATTAATAATTATAATTATTATACGTATTTAATTATTTTTGATCTGGTATAATCAGCATTTTTTTTGAAGTCTTGCGTGAGACAGTCTCACAAATGAGACGGATCTCGACGAGAGAGTAAATGGCTTGCGCCACTCACTCCTAGGGGCAAACCATTTACTCTCTCAACGAGATCTATCTCACATGTGATAGGAGTGTAAGTGGTTCGGTTCAAACCGCGGTTTGAGACCGAACCGAACCAAACCATGCGGTTTGGTTTGGTTTTCAAGCACCAATGGTTCGTTTCAGTCTCAAATATTGGCGTACCACATGGTTCGGTTCGGTTCGGTTTGTGGTTTGACCTTCCCAGACTAAAACCAAACCGAACCGCGGTTTGAGACCGCGAGACCGAACCACCAAGCCGAACCACATTACATAAACTAATCCTAAACCCAGTTTCACATCTTATTTAATATTTTTGTATATTTATTAAAATTTATTATTAGATCATTACATAGATTATTCCTAACTCCCATTTTGTATTTTATTTAATATTAATTTCATCGTTTGTTATCTTCATTGCAATTTGCGATACATATATTACCAATTTCTCTCCACGATCTATATTATAAAGTGTTTTTTTTTCTTTCGGCCTCTATCTTCGTCTAGTCTTTCTCTTCATCCGACTTTCCTCTTCAAGATCCACATCTTTCGCACTTCCTCCGTGATCACGTAAAATTAAAACAAATGTAATAATAAGTTGCGGTTTGAAGAACCGTATGCTCTCTACAAATATCAGAGGCTCAACCCAAATGTTATCAACCATTACATTGACAATTGGAATTACACTACCATTACTAAGAATTGGAAAGTTTCAAAAAATTGTTATTACTACCATGGGTGACTTAGAAACCCGTATTTATTCTGAAGGAAATCTTTATAATAGGAAGGAATGTAGATAAGAATTGGGTAAGAAGGTTTGGAAGGAAGGGAAGAACAGTCTTCAATTCGATTCTGGCGAGTAGGTTTGACCGGACAGAGCACTTTCTTCTCCATGTTAAGTTAAAAAATTATTAAATTTTTTAAATTGATTTTTTAAGTTTATTATGGATGATCATTACTTTATTTTGTTTCAAAATTTAATTAATTATTTAGAAAATAAATTTATTATTTTTGTCCTATAAGTTTCATTAGAGAGAGAGAGGGAGAAAGAGAGAGTTTAATTCAGAGCGAGAGAAGGGATAGGAAGAAGATGAGATATTTTGACAATTTGTTGAATTTGGGGGGGGGGGGGGTGGAAAATGCAAATTTTAAAGAATCTTACTAACGTTTTCGTTAATAATGTTATCTTCCGTCCAAAAAATTTAACAGGCGTCCATAATTGAATCGGATTGCAATGAATTGTGAGTATAAATGCCCAAATTACAACTTTTGATACATTGTATACCACATTGCAACTTCATGTAAATTTAATGATAGAAAATTGCAATTTTCCCTTATTTCTATACTTTGCAAATCCATAAAAAAATATGCAACCACCGCACCGTGCGACGGCGCCAGGCTCGCCAAATTTTTTTTGCCGAGTTTTTTTTTTTTGGCCACCCCAATTTTTTTTCCTCCCAACAAAAGTAACAATTATTATAACGAATGTAACACTTTTTTTCTTTTCAAAATGTACCACAATTTTGCTGCAATACATTAAAGATAACATAAAGATAAACAACTAAACTAATGTCACAATTTTTATAAAGGAATGTAACACTCTTTATTTCAAATGTAACACTTTTTTTTTTCAAAATTAACATAAGATTAACAAACTAAACTAATTTTATATTTTATAAAAAATGAATGTAACATTTTTTTTTCTCAATTGTAACAGTTTATATTATTAAATGTAACATTATATCTGAAATGTAACAATTTTTTATTGAGAAAGTAACACTTGAAATGCAACTCGATTATATATATGAATTTTTACTCTTTTTTTAAAGAAGAAAAGTAACATTTACTAAATAAAAATGTTACATTCATCTATATAAAAAATTATAATTATATATTCACTTTGTTACACTTCAAATATTACTTTTTCTAACCACAAAAACTATCAAACAATTTAAATTTTCTTGTAAAATTGCTGTTACATTTTACTGTAAAAAGTGTTACTTTTTGAAGATGAAACTGTTACTTTTATCAGAACAGAGTGTTACATCTCAGCTGACAAGCAGCTCAAACTTTTTGTGTGTAAAAAATTATGTTTTTTTTTTTAAAAAAAAATCAAGCCATATTATGACATATCTAGCTTGATTCGTCTCGTCGAGACGAGCACAACGGTATTTTTAAATATTTTTTTTCGAGTTATAAATCTCAAAATATAGCATTTTAAAGTTATTGGAGTTATTTTTTAATGAATGACACGTGGCGCACTGGGAATGGAGGAGAGGCTGGCGGGCGGGTAAAGGAGCAGGGTTGGGCGGCTGATCCATGGGCCAAACCCGTCACACGGTGGTGCAACGGGTGCATATAAAACTTTGTCTAAAAAATATTACTATTATTTTGAGATATTATCTCTAAAGTCTAAACTCCTTCGCATACATAAATTCTAAATGGTAACCGATAGACCGCATAATGAATGATTAAAGAAATTTAATGGCCAATATTATTGATGATACTAACCATATTAAAGTAAGTAAATTCTATCATCAATAATTAATAAAACGAAAATTAATTTTCTTAAGAAATATTTTTAATTTCCTATTTCATTTACCACTTAATATTTTTCATTTATATAAACGTAATAATATAATGTGATTTCGAAAAAACACATGTAAATTTTGATCCTTTAAAATGTTATATTTTCTTTTCACTTTTTGTATTCAAGTAAGTAATTAATAATTATAATTATTATACGTATTTAATTATTTTTGATCTAGTATAATCAATTATTTTTTTTGGAAAGTCTTGCATGAGACGGTCTCACAAATGAGACGGATCTCGATGAGAGAGTAAATGGCTTGCGCCACTTACTCCTAGGGGCAAACCATTTACTCTCTCAACGAGATCTATCTCACATGTGATAGGGGTGTAAGTGGTTCGGTTCAAACCGCGGTTTGAGACCGAACCAAACCAAACCATGCGTTTTGGTTTGATTTTCAAGCACCAATGGTTCGATTCAGTCTCAAATATTGGCAAACCATATGGTTCGGTTTTGTTTGTGGTTTGACCTTCCTAGACTAAACCAAACTGAACCGCGGTTTGAGACCGTGTGACCGAACCACCAAGCCGAACCGCCAGACCAAACCACATTACATAAACTAATCATAAACCCAGTTTCACATCTTATTTAATATTTTTGTATATTTATTAAAATTTATTATTAGATCATTACACAGATTAGTCCTAACTCCCTTTTTGTATTTTATTTAATATTAATTTCATCGTTTGTTATCTGCATTGCGATTTGCGATACATATATTACCAATTTCTCTCCACGATCTATATTATAAAGTGTTTTTTTCTTTCGGTCTCTCTCTTCGTCTGGTCTCTCTCTTCATCCGACTTTCATCTTCAAGATCCACACCTTTCGCACTTCCTCCGTGATCACGTAACATTAAAATGTAATAATGAGTTGCGGTTTGAATCGTGGTTTGAACCACGTAATTAAACCGCAGTCTAAACCAAACCGAAACATAGCGGTTCGGTTTGGTTCGGTTTGAAATTTTTCATTATTCGGTTCGGTTTGGAATTTTCACAAACCGATGACTAGTTGTTCGGTAAGTAAATACCCCCAAACCGAACCATTTACATCCTAACATGTGAGACCGTTTCACACAAAGTTTTTGTTTTTTTTTAAATAAAAAAAGTACAAATTTTCTCGACAAAAATAAAATAAAAATGTACCGTAGAATCAGAAAAGAGTAGGTCTTGTGAAAAACGTGTTTTACCCTAAGGATTAAAAAAACGTGTTTTTCCAAAAAAATGTCAGTGTTAATATCAAAAACTGTCAGGCTTGGCCACTGGCAGTCATAAAACATTGACACTGGTACTTTCATAAGTGTCAGTGTTAGTGTTGAAAAGTGTCAGGCACACACTGACACTTTTTTAGCACTGACACTGGCAGTTATGAAAAGTGTCAGTGTCTATGTTAATATTTGTCAGTGTAATATCACTGGCACTTCTTAAAACTAACACTGACAGTTACGATAACTTCCAGTTTATTACAAAAATGCCACCGTGCGTTGAAACAACTTTCAGTTTATTTACAAAACTACCACCGCCTTATTTAAAAAACACTATTTACCCTAAGCTTAGGGTAAAAGCCGTTTTTTACTAGTTTATCACATCAGAAAAATCCCTGAGGAAAAGGAAAAAAAAATAGTAGGAAGAAGAGCCTGAGAAAGCTTTAGCTAAGATAGAGAAATAGATAGAGGAGCCCAACCCTTACCCCTCTCCCCTCCAGAAAACCTCTTCACAAAAACATAAAATAAAAATCCTCTCTTTATTTCTATCTCCTCATCTTCACTACCGACCCTCTTCCACCTCTCTCCTCTGTTTCTGTGTGTGTAAAAACAGTATAATCACTGTGTGTGTTTTTCTGTGAGTTTCATATCTTCTTATCCCTTATTGGCGATGGATCCATTTAATATGGTCTCTTCAATCATTGAGCTTCGTAAAGGTAACAAAACCCTCCCAAAACCAGCTAGATCTCATCAATTTTTGTTTAATTTTAGCTTGTATTGAGATTGTTCAGATTTACCTTAAGATCTCACCGAATTGAGTGTTTTTGGATTTGATTTTGGTTCGGTACTTGTCTTGTTTCGGTGTTTGCTGAATTTCTGTTAAGATTTTGGGGTTTCTTATCTTATTATTGACTTTGTATTTAGGGTTTAAATTAATTGAGTTTGGTACTAATACTTTGACGATTGCGAATAATTGTGCGTCTTTGTTTACTGTTGTTAGTTTTGCTACTTTTATGAGGCTGTTTTATGAACTTTTTGAATTTCATTTATTGGTGCTGTTGTTGGGTTAATTTATTTATCTTGGATCTTTTTCTTCGAACAATGCATTTACAGTAAATGATTGTAATTTTGCTCATGTATATGTGTGTTCTGTAGTAACAGATTAAGCCGGAGTTTGTTTTTTCCTTTTTTTTGGAGAACTAGTGGTAAATGATGTGCTGTGATGATGATTTGAATGCTTTAATTAAATTACGTATGTTTTACGATCATAATAGTGAGGATTTATGGATACCTTGGAGAAGTTTCTGTTTTATATGTCGCGACTTGATTATTGTAGATGATTATAAATGCATTTTGCTGAAGTCCTTAGTGCTCTTTTGTTGAGCATGTTGCATAGACGAGATCGAAGTTTGAAACTTTCTGTTGGATTTTAAGTACTAGTATCATTTTTCTTGTCATGTTAGAGATTGGCATGCATTTAATTTTGAAGTTAGCAAACAAGAATTTAAGTGTGGTCACTGGGTTGTTACTGCACCGATACTTGCTCGGCAATTCTGTATGTCTTCCAGAGCATCTGTTTCTCTACCATTCACCTTTCTCCTCTCTCTCTCTCTCTCTCTCTCCATCCCTCCCTCCCGCCCTCGGATACACACACAGTTGAGTCATTCTGTCATGGGCAATGCACTCTTTAAAGACCTCTGTTGATAATTGTGGTTGGTCGTTGATCACTGTGGCAGATGGATCTATATATGTTCAATTTGTCAATGATGATTTATGAGTTTCATTGCGGAGGATTCCACCAGTGAATTGCATTAAATCTCATTGAGGTTTTTTTTGTATCCCAAAATAAACAAGTACTTTGCAGATGCAAATCTGACAGTGTTAGAGGTTATGGAACTGTGAAAAAGATATCCGCGCGTCTGAGAAAAATAAACAAGTTTGTAATATGGGAGACTGGTGAAGTTATAACAATGGGTTTAAGACGATTACATCAAGATAAGAGGATCTCTTCGTTGAAACTCAAGTTAGATACATGTCCATCACCTGGCACAACGCAGACATTATAGATAATTGGAGGACTGGGCCATTCGGGTGATAAGGAAGAGTCAAGAGTTGTATCCACGTAGCATCTCACAGTTTCTGATATTTACTTTACTGTATCCATATTGGCTTGTATTTTTCAGTGTGATGTTTTAGACTTTTAGTTTATGCATTTGTATTTCTACGAGGTCTTTTCTACTGGTTTTATAAGGATTAAGCAGTTGGACCATTATTAGAAGGATTTGGTTTGTGTTCTAACGATTACTCTATGAAAAGCAGCCCTCTGGCGAAGCACGAGATTGGTTTGTTATAATAAATTTTCCAAAAAAAGCAGGCAGAGATATGCAGCTGCATGATTAGTATCATAAGTTTTAATTGAAATCAATATATTTCAATAGAGAGGAAAGTGCCAAATTATAGAATGTAGAATGGATAAAAAGGAAATGAAAGATTACTAAGATAATGGGCAGTGAGTTTACCAATTTCGGAAAACTCAGATTGTTTCCTTAGAGCTGCGGTAGGTTCATTTCCTTTGCCCCTATTATCTAAATGTTAGATCTCTTTGTTTGTCATTCATCTCTCTCTCTCTCTCTCTCTCTCTCTCTCTCTCTCTATCCCCTTTCTCTCGTTCATGCTTCAAAATGACACGCCTCCTCTTAATCAGAGAAACTTTGTGCATTTATAGATATGGGCACTTGTTTTGCCCTTGAAGAGAATATTCTAACACACCCGCCCACACACATGAATTTGCCTGTTCCAACGCGTCTATGAATGTGACTGAAATTGGGTCTTAGTTCAGTCGCCCAATTTAGCATGGCATACGCGTGTTAGAAGTGTCAACATCCAGCTGTATCTGATTGTTAATGATTTATGCATAATTCTGTTTGTTTGTGGTGGTATGTGCATCATGCTAATTATGAGCCCTTGTTAAGATAATTAGTTTCTATGGGCTAAAATATCTATCTTGCAGGATTTGGGTAACACCAACTGCAACTTGCAGGTGTTCTTGGTTCAAAGCTTTTATTTTGTGCATGTAGAGTTTCTTTTTCTCAATTTCTGAAAGAATAATGAACTTGTCCAACCAAGGGCCTCTAGCCAATGACAAAAAACCAAGTGTCATCGGAAGGGAAAAAAGTTTAAATCCAAATGCTGCAGAATTCGTTCCCTTTGCTCTTAAATCACCCTCTGGAAGCAATTCTGCTGCAGACTCATCAAGTTTTTCTGCCTTTGGCACTGCTGCACTGGGAAAGGCAGTACTAGATATATCAGAGTCGTCCATCTCAAATAATTCAGATGAAGAGGCCCAACAATTCTGGCGTCACCAGCTTCCTGATGATATCACCCCTGATTTTAAGGTTATGGGGGAAGAGGATTCTCATGGAATCAATAGCCCCCTTCCCTTTTCAAGATTATCCTTGATTGATGTCAATGAAACTTCTAGGTTCCCTGGATCAACGGGAAGCGGCTTTATATTGAAGGAGCAGCAGGAAGTATCACCTCATAGAATCAACGGTCATAGCTTCTCTGAGAAGATGACATATACGGCTTCCTCGTTTAGTGAAAATCAGTCTCCAGCAAGTTTTCATCATTTTCATGCTAAACCTTGGCATAAGGAAAGTGTGCATGGTGATCAGCTTCTTAACGGTGTTAGGGAGGGACCTGCTTACAATGGTAATTCTGGGCATGGATACATGAATGACATGCTAAATGAGCAGCACTTAATGGAGGGTGCCGATGTGAATCCACTTGAGTTTTTAGCATCACAGTATCCTGGTTTTGCAGCTGAAAGCCTTGCAGAGGTTTTCTTTGCGAATGAAGGTGACTTGAATCTTACAATTGAGATGCTTACTCAGCTTGAGGTACTTCATGCTTTATTATAATTATAAATATAAATATTGTTGATCTAGTGGGTTTCTAGATTGTTGTTTTCATGACAATATTTGCTAAATGTGATTCATGATTTCACGTTTTGTGTGTGTGTAAATACCAGTTTGGGACAGACGCAATTCTTCCCAGTTTTGACTTTAATTTTCCGAACATCCAATATAGAAAGCAAGAATTAGATTTGAGAAAACTAAACAAGTTTTTTAGATGAGATTTTGTGATTACAACAGCCATATTTTGGTACAATGTGTATATCAACCTTGAACTGTTAACTTGATGGAGTTAAAACATTGATTTTTCTGTACTGGGTCACATGATTTGCTTACCTTATGGCTTCTTTTTCAATAGTAATTTGATGTGAGCATATTTATGATGACATATTTCTATCATCACTACCTCGGTTCTACCTCCCATTTATTAATTGCTAGAATCACGTGTCTTCTTTTGGAAGCAATACTATTGGAGTAGTAGTATTCTCGTATCCATCCATTCTGTTAGGCAAAACCCTTATTTTTATCACCTAGCAAGCAATACATGTTTTTCAAATCAAAGTAAAAAGATTAATCCTTGGAAAGTAGGAAGAAGAAACAGCAGATCTTGGTAGAAGGCAAATCAGGTGTAGCAATTGACTGACGCTTAGCGTATATCTGGAGGTTTTCGGTCGGGGAGGCAAAACACTGGTGGCCGAGGACGAAATGCTTGCCGTCACAAGACACAGGGTTTTAGTCGGCGGCACGAATTGGGTGTGCCATTAGTTGAAGTAAATAACGAAGAAAACAAGCGTTTCGAAGGAAACCAACATCGCTGCAACTCTCCTTCCACGATAATGGCGTTAAGCAAGCTAACAAAAACCTATCCCAAACCCCTGCTTTCTAATCTCACTTTCTTATTTGAGATTGAATCTTTTTAATGCAAAGTTGCTGATTTTTCATGAAAAATCAGGGTCTAATGGGTTATTAAAAAAATATGAGTCTCTCTATCCCATTTTGTAAAATTTCAATTTGATTTCTAGTTCATTTAAGAAAACTGAAATGAGGGCTATGATTTAATTTTGATTTTCTTTTATCTCACTTCCCTTTCATTGTAATTTTTGAAGAATATAAATTGAAGAGGTTGGGGAGGGAATTTGGGATTTTATCAAAGGTTGAAGACTAGGGTGTATTTTCCATCTCAAACCCCTTTGTTAGGTTTTGGCTAATGTTATAGACAGTCACGGACCCGTTAAATACTTAATGTGTGTTTGTCACGTGATGGCATGTGACCATCATCCGTTAGATAATTGGCAACTTAATTAACGGAGTGAAAATATTGCAAAGAATTTGTACTTGGATGATGAGAATCCAAAACAAAATACTTCAGTGGCCACATTTAAAAAACAGGCGTTCTTTAGTGATCGAAGCTTGCATTTTGCTATTCTGTCGCTACAAATATGTTTCTGGCACTCCTAACAATTACCCAGTGTTTCTTATTATAGTATCATTTGACTCTACTTTACAAACTGCAATCGCAGTATCATTAGGCAATGCAAGTTAACTTTGACTTATCTAAGTACACATGTTTCTTGTTTAGGAAAACTCCTAGGGACACTTTATCTTGACATTGCAGTCTAATATGGAAGTGTTGGCTTCAGTTGGAACTGGGGAATTATTACCATCTGTTGTCATTGGATATCCCTGATTGTGACTAATTTGTTCATCATTGGCCTCTTTACTTTTTATTAGGTGTGTAGAATAAGATAGTGACTGCGACATACATTGTATGAATTCACTCTGTCGTTGTTAGAGCCATAATGAAATCTTGTCATATTATAAAATTCGTAAGGTGCAGTAGTGTAACTTGATGTTGTGGAATCCCCTCTTGTATGAATACCTTGGATTTTAGTTTGAGGTTGTCCCATGGGTTGTTGCGCTAGAGTTTCCACAGTTTAGTGACACTTGGGTAGTTAAGAAGGCCCCTCCCATGCATAGTTCTGGGTATGAAGAAATAAAACGAAATAATATAATGACTTGATTATGGGGTTTATTATATCTTTAAAAGAACAACCTCTCGAACAACTTGTCTTGCCAAGTAATAGATTGGCATTGGCATCGCGAAGGATTGAGGTAATCTGCGGAAATTAGTTTGGTTTAGCTCCCAAGTCTAAGTCATGTTACTCGAAGGAGAATGAGTTGATACTCTTATTTTGAAATTTTTAGATCTCTTTCTGTAAATAACTCTTTAATTCCCAAGGGACAAATTACTGGCTCTTGCAGCCTTGCTGCACACCATCTCTTCCTAACTATACTCTGCCTTTCTTCTTTATGTTGTTGCATATATTCCATAGGATTCTGTATGCCAATGTTGTTAGACCCAGTGTTGTGCTTTTCTCGGTATTAATTGTTGGAAGAAGTATATCTTGCTAGTTCGAACTGGTCAATCATTGTTAGACAATCTCTTTTCTGGTACTTAGGATTCTTTTAGCCTAAAGTGTCCATCATATAATCTTCTGATACATAATTGTAGCTCCAATTTGATGGCGGGTTGAATCAGAATCTGAACTCAAAGGCCTTATCAGCTCCAAATCTCAATGCAATGGATTTTCCTGCACTTTCAGTTGCAGATGGTCAAAATGGCATGCCCAAATTCCCGGGGGATGGCACCCAACAAAATATCAATTCTTACCAGTCTGAGAAGGAGAACTTGCTCATGTTCAAATCCCACTCTTCATTTCCAACCAGAGGTGCAACAGATTTTGCTTCTGCTGTCAGAAAAATGGCATCCCAAGATTCGAGCATATGGAAGTTTGACAGAAACGGTTCTCCTGATGCCAACATTGGCTCAAGCAGAAGTTCCCATGTACTAGCTAGCTCTTATAATGGTGCGCAGGGGAGGGGCATGTATGGTGATAAGTTACCCAGCCGAGGTTCAGCCCGTACTGCTCCTGTTTGGCTTGAAACTGGAGAGGCAGTGGGTAATATTCTCAACACAATAATATTCACTTGTTCAATGAAACTGTTTAGGACAGATGCTTCTTTTCACATACTTTAACTTCGTTGGGGTTGCAGCAAATATGTACTCTGAAATGCGAGGGGAGGCTCGTGATCATGCGCGCTTACGCAATGCTTATTTTGAACAGGTATATGTTATTAAATTTTAGTGCAGTGTTCTTACTTCACAGATCTCTCTCTCTCTCTCTCTCTCCAAACCAAATGAACCTAAAGGAAACTGCTGAGAAGAAATAAAAGCCACTAGAAATCAGCATCCAAGCTTATATCTACTCCCTCCGTCCCACCAGAAGTGAGACTTCTTTCCCTTTTGCTCTGTCCCACCAAAAGTGAGACTGCCTAAAATGGAAATGTTTCAACCCCATTTATTCTCTCTCTTCATTTTTCTTCATTTTCCACCACTTAATTTATTCAACCAACACTACTATTTACCCCACTCATTCTCTCTATTCATTTTTCACCACTCAATTTATTCAACTAACACTACTATTTACCCCAATCATTCTCTCTCTTCATTTTCCACCACACACTAATTTTTCTTAAATATTGTGCACACTCCTCTAGTCCTACTTGTGCTGGGACGGAGGGAGTATATACTAGTGCTTTACAATTTTGGACATGAGAGTCCATCTCATCCCCATTTTTTCAAATGGTATGGGGAATGTAGCTCTTTGTGTTTGTAGTGTGCCATATAATGATGTCATACATTTCAATGTTTTTAAATCATTACAAGGTTGAAAATGCACCTATATAATATTATGATCATATTAAAGTGGACTATTGAAATGGTGTAGATTGGGTTGAACATGTAAACACGATATGTGTATAATATTTTGTAGTATAGATTACTTGGATCAATGGCACAACCCACATTTTTGTGTGGATGCTTGTGTTGTTAGTATTTGTGAGTGGGGGCTCTAATCTATTTGGATTCTTACTATAGTGTGCACCATTTTCATTCGTAGTTTATATGGTTGGTAATTTCAAATTTGTATATTTTTCAAAACCAAAGTTCTGGAAGGTAGCTAGCTGGAAATCTATTTTTATTTTCAGAACTAAAGAACCATAATGGGGATACAAAAATGAAATCATAACAAATTGGAGCATAAGAACTGAATGCAGAAGAGGGTTGGAAAAGTGTAACTGGGTACGTAAATCGGGACAAGTCGACATTCTGAACCATTTTACATTCTCTGGCTCCGGTTTTAACCATCCATGTATTTTTTTAGCAGCTTTGACTATTGTACTCAAAATACGCATTTACTGTGTCCAAACCCCCAAACCACATCCAACGCGTTAACAAAATTTCACAAAGAGGAAGTTTTAAAAAGTTGACATAAGTGAACAACAATCATCGCCACTTCATCCCTCCCTTCACCACCCCCTCCCAATTCAACCAGAATAGAAAGAAAGCAGACAAGGCTTAGACGCTCGGACTTGGGTTTCAAGGAATTGGATGGTGCGATCGGAGTGTGAGTCCCAACCATGGATGCGGCGGAGCTTGGCTTGGCGGCCTTATGTGGTGACACTGATGAAGTGGATGGGTATAGCGTAGGTGGAAATGAGGTGTGAGGGCTGGAGGAGCTGGATTAAGGGTACCATAACCACAACTACTTCGGCTTGGTTAGTACCAATTTGGCCAAGGTCTTGGCGGGTGAGATGGGGGTGATTTTGAATAAGGATGAGAACGGTGGTACCGTGGTGGGGTGTGTTGTGTTGTCGGTGGCGTATTTGAAGGGAGGGGATTGTGTGCGGTGGTGTATTTGAAGAGAAAGGGTGGGGGAGGGAGGGTGAAGTGGAGATGATGGCTGCTTTCTTTCGTTAACGGATTTGACCTTCATTTTCCTAGTAACATTCTTGGAAGAAGCCATCTGATTTAACTGCTATGCGTCTTGTGTAAGTGTTGCTAAATGGAAGACCTCTTCCCATTAGCTCTCTTCTTTACCCTCCTTCATCTGGAAAAGGTCCAGAACCAGAAGTGAAAGAAAGGGGTAGGGAATTCATTTGCTTTTGCAATCAAGGAGTGTTGGCCGAAATTGAGATTCCTAATTCTTTATGAGAGTGTTACTTCTCTTGCAAGATGATATTTTGACTGAGTGAATACATCAGCGAGACAAACTAGCATGGCAAGTAAACTTCTCAAGATGCATCGGTAGCAAGTCTCTTGTAATAAATATGTTCATGCAGGCCTTTTGAGAGTTGGTGCTTACTTGCCTGATTTGGTGAATGAAATTTGTGAAAGCGGTATATTTTTTGTTACGTGATTTGAGTTGGTGCTGGTGGATTTCATCCACTTTTCAAATATAAACGGTTATGCATTTGTGCATCAATTTTTGCTTGATATTTTGCAGTCATTGCCATTTTCTTAAATATCTACCATAAACTCAGGCTAGACAGGCTTACCTTATTGGCAACAAGGCTTTAGCTAAGGAGCTGAGTGTTAAAGGGCAGTTGCACAACATACAAATGAAGGCTGCTCATGAAAAAGCTCAAGAATCTATATACCGTCAGAGGTTGGTTGCTTCATCCCTGCTCTTGAACATGTTCATATTGGTAATGAACCCTGCATTATAATTGCATCCCAAAAATTTAAATAACAAAACACGTCTCTTATATTTTATTTACTCCTTGAATGTTCTTATCTTATACTCCCTCCGTCCCATTTTATGCTTCAAAAGCTTCCCTTTTGTTTGTCCCATTTTGTACTTCAAAAACCCAAAAAAGAAAGTTTATACTCCCTCCGTCCCATAACTTTGTGAACAAATTGCCATTTTGGGTGTTCCATTGATAAGTTACACTTTCCTAAAATAGCAAAGAATCTTTACTATTCATCCCACTCATTTTCTCTCCTACTTTACTTTTACATTCACAACACCAATCAAATTACTACTCCCTACCCCACTTTCTCTCTCCTATTTCACTTTTCACACTCACAACAATTACCCACTACTATGCATCCCTTAATTCCCGTGCAAAACTCATTTTGTTCACATTGTTATGGGACGGAGGGAGTATTACTTTATTCAATGCACTCCACATGTCATACTCACAACTATCCACTAACTATTTTCTACCTCAATTTTTCTATCCTACCCATTTTCAGTACTCACAATACCCCACTTTTTATATTTTATAATAAAAACATCACCTTCCTTAAAATTTTTGTGCCCAAATTTTTAGAAAATTAAAATGGGACGGAAGGTGTATATTTTAGGACTGTTTATAAACCCAATATCTTAGATATTGAGAATCAAAATGTTGTTGGCAGTACCAATGTTTAGATGCTACTCCCTCCATTCAGTAAAGATAGTCTCGTTTGCTTTTTGATGGTCAACACAAGTGAACTTTGACCAAATATTAATGACAATCTAACCATCCCATTGAAATTCTCAAAATTGTTATTGATTGATCATTAAGTGATTTGTCAATAACAATTTTCATTTCATTGGGATGATTAGATTGACATTAATGCTCGGTCAAAGCTCACTCGTGGTGACCATCAAAAGTCAAATGACTCTCTTTACGGGACAAAGGTAGTAGTTTTTATGTCCTTGTTTTATATGTCCCCCTTAAATACTTTGCAGGAATCCAGCAAGTCCAGATATACACGGCAACAGAAGAGGACAAGAGAGGATAATTGACTTGCACGGACTGCACGTGAGTGAAGCCATTCATGTGCTGAAGCGTGATTTGGGGATGTTACGGAGTGCTGCCAGGTCAGCAGAGCAGCGTATGCAGGTGTACATATGTGTTGGCACGGGTCACCATACTAGGGGAACCCGAACTCCTGCCAGACTTCCAATTGCTGTGCAGCGTTACCTGCTCGAGGAAGAGGGCCTTGACTACTCTGAGCCCCAGCCAGGTCTGCTCCGAGTTGTTATATATTGAATCAGGGAGGTATAGAAGTTCTTTTTGACAGAAAATATAACCTTTTGAAAATCAATCATCAAAAAAGATAAATTCTTGTATCTGTAAATGGAATGGACGATAAAAAAAGATTAGATCTAGTCTGGAAGGAAAAGATAAGAGAAGAGAACTAGAAAAGGAAAGAAAAACGATATAGAAAATGTATGTGTACAAGTAAGGTGTAAACGTTCAACAGGAGGATTATCAACCCTTGGTAGCTGTCACGAAACCTGTAGTCAGGGATCTTTCGTGACCCCTTTTTTTTTGGTAACTTTATATGTTTAGAGTTGACGGTTTTTGTTGTTACAATGGTTTTACTGTGATTGGCAGATGTAACTGATAGAATTCTTTTAAGTGATAGTTGAAATTCAATTATCGTTTCTGAAATCTGGAAATGGAGATTGCTAGTCATTTACACTTTACCTATGATAAGGTTGTTCATTGTCAAACGAAAGAGTTGTCTATTTTATGAAGTGAGACTTATCAATTGAGACAGTTTCACGTATGAAACATGTTTCGTTGAGAAAGTAAATGGTTTGCCCCCTTTGGGTGGGGCGGGGCAAGACCATTTCCTCTCTCATCGAGACTCGTCGCATACATGAGACGGTGGTTATGCGACGAGTCTCAAGAGACTTCCTCCTCGAAATATTTTAGGAAGTGACACTTACCCTCTCAAAAAGAAAGTGTACACGCTGATGTGGGACTGAAGGAGTAGGAGGGAGTGTACTCCTACCGTCCCGGCTCAACAGCTCAATGAACGTGCTTATGCTTTTGGTAGATGTGTGATAACTCTCACTTCTTAAAATGAACAACTTTTATTATTGTTATATTTATCTAACCCTCATTTGTCAGACTCACACATTTAAATTATGTGTAAATACTACATATCTCATTCATCATACTCAATATCTTTTCTACTCACAAAATTTTAAAATATACACTCGTTTAATTCCCGGGCTCCATTAAGTTGGTAGTGAAGAGTATAAATAATGGGGGCAGGAAAATATATATATATATATATATATATATATATATAGGGTCGTGCTCCTGTGAGAACCTAAATATCGTAAAAACCGTGAGAACCGTGAAAACTTGGATACATTAAGTAAAAAACTAATGTATCCAATGGTTTACTTGGATACATTAGATAAAAACTAATGTATCCAATGGTTCACTTGGATACATTAGTTTTTTACTAATGTATCCAAGTTCTCACGGTTCTCACGATATTTAGGTTCTCATTTGAGCTCGGTGCTCAAATGAGAACCTAAATATCGTGAGAACCGTGAGAACTTGGATACATTAGGTAAGAACCTAATGTATTCAATGTATCCAAGTGAGCCATTGGGTACATTAGTTTTTACCTAATGTATCCAATGTACCCAAGTGAACAATTGGATACATTAGGTAAAAACCTAATGTATCCAAGTTCTCACGGTTCTCACGATATTTAGGTTCTTACAGGAGCACGACCCTATATATATATATATATATATATGGTCGCACTCCTGTGAGAACCATTTTATATGAGAACCGTGAGAACCAATCATAACCATTAGATTAGAAAGAAAAAAATCAAGGATCTAGATGTTAGATACATTGGATACACTTGGATACATTAGTTAATTTTCGAAAAACAATTAGATACATTAGTTTTTAACATAATGTATCCAAGTGCAACACTTAGATACAATACTTATTAACCTATTGCATCCAAGTGTAATATCAAATTTTTTGTAATGTATCTAAGTGTATCAATTGTATCTAACATATGGACCCTTGATTTTTTTTTCTAATCTAATGGTTATGATTGGTTCTCACGATATTTAGGTTCTCATTTGAGCACACATATATAGATATATATATATTGATAATGCATAAAGAACCTCCACATTGGCAGCATCAGCAAAAGAAACACCAACACTTTCAACAAAGGTTGTTCAAAGGTAGACTTGGTCCCTTGCCTATCACCCTTCTAACAACTTCACTCACTTTCTGAACCAAAACCACTTAAAATACGAACGATAAGCGAGGGACCAAGCTTACAAACATATCAAATTTACACTCGACCAACACAAATTTCACTATATACTTCTTCCCGGTATGTTTCCAAACAAGCCATATGCAAAGACAACCCACAAACAACCTGGAATTCTATTTAAAGACTCCAGCAAGAAGTTGAAGGAAGATATGATACGGATATCACGCTCTGAGCAACAACAACTCATAGACATTACTATTATTATCTCCAGTAACGCGTTTGAGCATTTCAAAGCTTTTACGACTTCCTAGAAAATCAATGCGCTTGAATTCCACATGACCACGTGCTGCTGCTTCTTTACTGGAGTAAAATGATCGGAGCCTGTCAGCATGCCTTGAGTCCGTGTGAATGGCAACCTCTATCTCCATTGCTGACATGTTCTCCTAAAAAAACGCAGTAGGGACAAAAATGGAATCACAAAATGATAAGGCTGTGAAGATTAAAGCTCAAAGTATTCATAACAGCCGCTCTGAAACCAGTAAAACATACCCCCTCCGTCCCATGAGAGTGTCGAGGTTGACTTGTCAATGTTTTAAACGTGGCCATGGTTATTTTGAATATAAAATATTATGATGACTTTTTATGGTCAAATTCACTTGTGTTGACCATTAAAAATCAAATGGGACTAGCTTTCTGGGACAACATCATACTTTGTGGTAGAAACAATGTCTTCAATTTTTTGTAGTACAAAACTGGTAGATTTGTAAAGAAAATGGGGGCAGCTGCCCCCTTATCACTAAGGGTAGCTACAGTGGCTCTTAATGAATGTGCTTTACTTGTTTGTACATTGCTTGTACGATGGTAAATTTACTCTATGACTATCTTTCTCCTTGTGTAGAAATGTGACACTTATTATGGGACGGAGGGAGTGCTTTATTCCAAAAAAGGAGTAAAATGATACTGATAAACAAACCCCTCAGGCAGAAAAATAGTGATATGGGTGTAAGATCTTGGAAGCAAGAAGTACCTGGTAAAATGCATAGATATGGTCTAACAACTGCAAACATGTAAATCCTGTATCACTGAAAAATGTTCTTGAACAAGGACCCATCTCCGAGAACCGGTCCACGGGAAACAATACGGTAAGAAAATGGTTTTTTAAGATCAGTTCATTTTTCTCGCTGCAATCAAAATCCATGAAAACAAGATCAATCAGGAAAACACGCAAAACAACAAATGCACTTTCAGAAGAAGAGCTCCTTCAAGTACCTATCTGTAAGTGGTCTCGAGAAGTTCACAAATGAAGCCTCAGAATCCTTTCCATCCTCATTTGCATCATAGAATACAGATGTCTGTTGTTCACCTGTACCTCCAGAACTAAAAGAGTCTGTATAAAGAGTAGCACTTGAAGAAGGCTCGGATACTGACCAGCAGACTGAATCAAGAAGGCTGCTTGGGGTTATTGGCCGTATAGGAGTTTGACATGTCTGTAATTCATATACAAATATTATAAATTAGTCACACATATTTCAAACAATTAGAAATGATGTTGGGGTAAAATTTAAAATAATACCTGCATGCGGCGACCTCGGCGATTTCTAACACCATTTTTGGCCAAAATTGCAACCTTTTGATTTTCTTCATGGCTAGCTTTAATTCTTGAATTTGGTGAATGTCGAGAGATACTATCTACATTATTATCCTAGAATTATTTTAAAAGTAAAAATCAGCTACAAAAGATAATCTAGTTAAGAATGGCATAAACACCCTAGATGAGTGCCTCTTTGTTCCAAAATGATCTTCCCATCTGCCATTTCTCGTTGTCCCAAAAAGTTCTTCACATTTTTACAATTTTGGTTTAAAAGTGCATAAACAAAACATGGCCAGTGAAGCAAGTGTTCATATTCTTAAAAAGTTTGAATAGACAAATCGGAAGATCATTTTGGGACGGAGGGAGTATAAATTCAGACAGAGAAGAATGCTCCTCTCATTCTAGCAAGTAACTAACAACTAAAAACAACATAAACCTTTGACGGGAAAATGAATTCTACCTTCACAGAAATGTTATTTTGCGCATTTTCAACCATTGTTCCAATCTGCCTAGCCAAATCTGCAGATAGGTGAACAAGCCTCTGCAGACGATTTTCCTTCACAGACTTCAGAACCCATAGCGGCTGAGACAAATCGTATATGACTTAGTTGAAAACAGATATGAACATTTATAACTTTATTCCGTAATATTACAATTTGGGGAGAGAGGGTATAGTGGTCCTGACATCAGATTTCTCTCGGATGCATCTGGATCTTATATTATACAGTGTTAATTCTTAACTAATAATTCAGTGTCGTAAGACTTACTGTAACCAGATTATTGGAGTGACCAATGTATTTTCGGGCAGCTGCCCCTTCACAAACTACATGGGTAGCACTTTGACCCACGAACCATTTATTGACCAATGTAGCACCTTCTCGAGACGCAGCCTCAACCACCTACTGAAACAAATTGACATGTTTGCATGAGTAGTTCGTGGACCATTTTCATTACTCATTCATTGGAAATGCAGAGAGGATAAAATATCTAGTGAAACAAGAAGTAGCTTTTCATATACAGCTAACATGATCTCAAAACACCATCTTTAGATACTTACACACACACACACACACACACACATATGAGGGTCAATCCAAGTTTACCTTCTTCTGTAGCTCGGCTGAAATGTGGACATCAAGATAAAAAGAGTGACCCGAAAAGGTTGAACCTTTTCTTTTGAGCTCTTCTTCTGAAGAGACTAGTCGTTGTCCCAGAAGCATGTCCGATTGTTTGGCATGTTCAACCACAGCAACTGGGAGACATGATTTTTCACTACCAGGCAATTGTGTAAGCTTGTTCATATCATCCTTAGGCTTATGATTTTCTCCAACGTTCTTAACACTGTAAAGTGATTCACTTAACCTCACTGCAACAAAAGAAAAAATGTTTTACTTAATTTCAGAAGAGAGAAAATTTAATAAAGACACGTTTTCCAAGGTTCTCTAAATTGTGGATTAGAAAAGGATTGCTTCCAACTTTAAATGGGAGAAAACAGAAAATGATAGAAATAAAGGCCATGCAAGAAAAAGGAAACAGTAACCTGAGGTTGAACTACTATGACTACGTAAAAGTAACAATTTTTTACCATTTCTTCTTACGCTATCCACAAACCATCCAAGAGTAACAATGAAGAGACCATTTGTCAATCCATGCTTCAAGGCATGCTCAAACTTACGTCCACGAGAACTGTAGGGAAGTGTTAAGGTTTCCACAAGAATGTTTCAGGATGTAATAACATTTTGCAGTAGAGCGACAACTAATGATAGAGACATTTGAAAAAGGGAAATGTGTGGGATCCCACCCCACATGCATACCATAATCTTGTGTCTTGATCTGTGCATCAAACAGGTGATCAGTTACCAATGAAATACCCTCTCAATACATAAATCAAAATGGAAAATTTGATATTGGGGGATCCTTTGCATTGCTATGTGAAAAACGCACAGAAATTAGATAGTTTCTTTCAGAAACAAATTTGGACAAATTTGCCTGAATAAAAAGCATCCTCCCTTCCTAGTGCCACAATGTTATGGCGCAACAGGATAGGCTAACCTAAAGAGTGTGTATTATAGCACAAAAATTAAAGGGAAGAAAAGGATATCTGAACCACCAAATGTGTACATTGAGGATGTAAATCGGGACTATATTGACCACCCAATCTCTTTGTTGCATCCATGACTTGTTTTCTTGCTTCTGTACATCACATCATGAAGCAAAATTACAATCTTGAAGCAAACATAGTAAGAATTCAAATATGAATGTTAAGGCTTCAATAGATCATTGGTAGACAGGCTGCTTAACCAACCACAAAACCAATGTGTGCCAGCGGGGTCAATATTTTGTGGCTCATCTAATGGTCTTGCATACGACTTCCGACCCAATCGAATAGTGAAAAGGATTAATGTAGCAGAACCAAGCACGTAAGGCATAGTCTGAGTTGTGCTAAACTAAAGTATGATAACATTTAAAACTAACACTAATAAGTAATAACTTTAGACCAATATTAGGCAGTAATAAACTACTCCCTCCGTCCCAAAATGATCTTCTCATTTGACTATTCAAACTTTTTAAGGATACGAGCTTTTGCTTCACTAGCCATGTTTTGTTTATGGATTTTTAAGCCCAAATTGTAGAAATGGGAAGAACTTTTTGGGACAATGAGAAATGGCAAATGAGAAGATCATTTTGGGACGGAGAGAATAAAAATTATAACAAATTTATGAATTGAGAAGGGATCAAGCTAAAACAGAAAAAGAAGTACGCATCATACACAAAATATGAAATACATCATAGCAAAAGAGGCAAAAAAAAAAAAAAAAAAAAAAAAAAAAAGAGAGAAGGGTCCATGAATTAGTCAATCAAAGTTTTCAAACAGAAGCTAAAATAAAAAATAATTAAAAGTCAAAGACAAGTACTGTTCTATTAGTAAGATTCATAGTTCATAGTTCATAATTCATAATGATCTGAAACTTAACTATCAACTTCAAGCAGCGACCAAACTCAAGGTGAAATGTAAATTCAAGATGCAGGGTTAATTAAATTTTCACCTTTGGAGAGTCCAGTGACACAAATAACAAGACCTGTAAAAGGACCATCAGATGATGTGTAGAGGAGAGAGGAGGAAGAAGAAGCAGGAGACATTGCTGGATCAACAGATTGAAGGCCTCTAAATGAAGAAGTAATGTCAACAAACAATCTTGAACAACCCTTGCTGTTGATTATTTCTACTTTTGCATCTCCACCACCCATTTGATTAATCATGGGAGTTGTGGGAAACAAAGAAATCTTGAAGTAAATTGAAATGGGTGATTTGAAACAAAACTCAGCAAGCCCAGAAAAGCTTCCAAAACACAAAATTTATGGTGAAGTGGGAATTTAAACAAGGAGAAAGAAATGGGATTTGAATTGGGGAAAAGGGGAGATTTTGGATTCAAGTATAAAGACAGAAGAATGAAGAATTGAAAAAGAGGAGCAAAAAAGGAAGGATTTTTAGGTTGTGGGGGAGTCAAATGAATCACTGGATTCATTCCTGAGAAATAGAAAATGAAGTGAGGATTGGAGGGGGAAGAAAAGGGGAAATTAAATGTTTTGAAGGATGGAATCAGAGAGAGAGAGAGAGAGAGAGAGAGAGAGTGAGTGAGAGTGGAGAATGTGGTGGGATTTCTACTTTTTTTTTTTTTTTTTTTGCCTTTGTTGGGTTTCTGGAGAAGAAAAGTGACGAGTTGGCGTGTTTATGCAGCGGAGGAGGAGGATGGACCTTCTAGTTTAAAATCTCTCTCTCTCTCTCTCTCTCAAGTTCAAATAATTCTCTCCAGACCCCTCAGCTATGGGCTGAGTTCCAAATTTCCCTTAAAAACCACTCCTTTGTCCTAAAATAAGTTGAATTTGTTTGTTCGGTTTTTATTAACGTGTGCCTTTAAGTAAGAAATTTGATAACACTTAATTATGGCAGTTGATCTATATAATTATACTCCCAAAATTAAATATTATCTCGTGCCTTTTAAGGGCGCATGTTAAAAAAAAGGGTTAATGATAATTTAGACCCTAAAATCATATAACACCCCTCCTAAACAAACCCTGAAGTTTTTTTTCCGCCAGATCAGACCTTGAAGTGTAAAAAAGTCGTCAGTTAAGGCCTTTTTGACGAATTTTGTTAGAAAAGTCAGTTAAGTAGCATGTGTCATGCACATGATTGACAAAATGGATGGATTTGTAATTGATATTAGCTATTAAGGGTTTAGTGAAATTCTTAAAACTTAAAGGGTTAAAAAAATCAAATGTACAATATTTTTCTGCGGCCAAAATATGTTTAGGGCTCCAAAGTATCCACTCATTCCCACTTTGCACCCCAAACCCAATTTTATCCCAAAGTGACCCTCCAATTTGCCATTTGTCCCAGTTTGACCTATGACCCCCTATGACCCCAAGCGATGTTAGAAGGTTAACGAGAAATGGTCATGTGCATGTCATGTGGGGGTATTTTGGCCATTTTCTTTTTAACTTTCAATTAAAAGAAAGAAAAAGAAAAGGAAAAAGAAAAATAAAGCAAATGCAAAAAAAAAAAAAAAAAAAACAAAAACAAAAACAAAAGAAAAAAGAAAACCCAGGTCCCAGCCTCCTCCTCCATCCTCCCTAACACCCCACCACCGTCTTTTCCCCTTTTCCTCCCAGGTCCCAGCCTCCTCCTCCATCCTCCACCTATCATTCTTCCTTCTTTCGATCGCCATTTTCTTACCCAATTTTAAAGTCGAACCACTCATTTTCACAAAAAGAAGAGAGAGAGAGAGAGTGAAGGAGAGAGAGAGAGAGTTAAGGAGAGAGAGAGAGAGAGAGAGAGAGGATTTGCATCGGAGCCGGAGCCGGAGAGGGCATTTTCATTTACCGATGGGAATGCCCGAACGATGAGCGCAGCCGGCGACGAAGAAGACGAAGACAACGAGTCCCTTCCCCCATAAACGCCGACGACCATGGCGCCCCATAAACGCCGACGACCATGGCGCCCTCCTCGTCCTCTGCTCTCTCTCGTCCTCCACCTCCGCCTTCCCTTCATCTTCCCTAACTCCCCAATCCCTAATTTCTACTTTTTCGAAATTCGATTTTGATTTTTTGGATTTGGATTTATACCAGTTTTGTTTGGAATTTGGATTCGATTTTGATTTTTTTTCATCTCTTGATCTTGGTTTGGGGGAAATAATTTTGACTGTGAATTTGAGAGAATTGTTAGTGGTGGTGATCGGATTCTGGAAAAATGGCGGCGGTGGTCACCGGATTCTGGAAAATTGGTGGTGGTGGCGGCGGTGAATGAAGGTTGGTGGTGGTGGAGAAAGGGTATAAATGAACCTTTATACTCTTCCATTTTCAAGAAAATGATAAAAAGAACCCTCACATGACATGCACATGACTATTTCTAGTTAACTTTCTAACGTCGTTAGGGGTCATAGGTCAAACTGGGATAAATGGCAAATTGGAGGGTCACTTTGGGACAAAATTGGGTTTGGGGTGCAAAGTGAGAATGGGTAGATACTTTGGCCTTTTTCTTCATATTTAATATATCAAAATTCTTGACCAAAAAATAATAAGTACAATTTAAAAATAAATCTCAGATTTAGAATTTAATTAATTAAAAAAATTCAATAAAACCTATAGTATTTTTAATATATTATAATTTAAAAATATATAAAAAAATTAATCTTTTTTTTTTTTTTTTTTATTTTTCTTGATTTACTGTTCATGTAATAATTAGTAAGATTAATTTTTATATATTTTTAAATTTTAATATATTAAAAATACTAAAGGTTTTATTAAAAAAATTAATTAAATCAATTCCAAATCTGAGATTTATTTTTAAATTGTACTTATAATTTTTGGTATTTTTTTTTTAATATATTAAATATGCAGAAAAATATTGTACATTTGATTTTTTTAACCCTTTAAGTTTTAAGAATTTCACTAAATCCCTTTATAGCTAATATCAATTACAAATCTATCCATTTTGTCAATCACGTGCATAACACATGCTACTTAACTGACTTTTCTAACAAAATCCGTCAAAAAGGCCTTAACTGACGACATTTTTACACTTCAAGGTCTGATCTGGCGGGAAAAAAACTTCAGGGTTCGTTTGGGAGGGTGGTATATGACTTAAGGGTCTAAATTGTCATTAACCCTAAAAAAATCGTTGGACACAAAATTTAATATAATTTTAAAAATGGTTAATGTCAATTTAGACCCTAAAGTCATATACCACCTTCCCAAACGAACCCTAAAGTTTTTTTTGGTCAGATCAGACCTTGAAGTATAAAAAAGTCGCCAGTTAAGGCCTTTTTGACGGATTTTGTTAGAAAAGTCAGTTAAGTAGCATGTGCCATGCACGTGATTGACAAAATGGATGGATTTGTAATTGATATTAGGTATTAAGGGTTTTAGTAAAATTATTAAAACTTAAAGGGTTAAAAAATCAATTGTACAATATTTTTCTGCATATTTAATATATCAAAAAAATTTACCAAAAAATTATAATTACGATTTAAAACTAAATCTCAGATGTGGAATTGATTTAATTAAAAAATTTAAATAAAACCTTTAGTATTTTTAATATATTAAAATTTAAAAATATATAAAAATTATTGTACATTTGATTTTTTTAACCCTTTAAGTTTTATTTTTAAATTGTACTTATAATTTTTTGGTAAAAAAAATTGATATATTAAATATGCAGAAAAATATTGTACATTTGATTTTTTTAACCCTTTAAGTTTTAAGAATTTCACTAAATCCCTTAATACCTAATATCAATTACAAATACATCCATTTTGTCAATCACGTGGATGACACATGCTACTTAACTGACTTTTCTAACAAAATCCGTCAAAAAGGCCTTAACTGACGACTTTTTTACACTTCAAGGCCTGATCTGACGAAAAAAAAACTTCAGGGTTCGTTTGGGAGGGTGGTAATGACTTTAGGGTCTAAATTGTTATTAACCCTTTTAAAAATCTTTGTCCCAACCCCAAAAGTTTACAGTAGTATACGTAGATACCCCAAAAGTTTATAGTATATATAGATTGTTGTAGATGAACTTTATTTATTCACACTTTTGTTAGAATGTAGCGATAAAGCTGGTTTTGGTCGCTAAGGGTAGGGGTGGAAACGGTTCAGTTTAGCTTGGCTTGGCCGAATTTAAAGACCAAACCACTAGTTATCGGTTTGGGAAAATCCCAAACCGAGCTGAATCATTAAAAAGTTGAAACCGGGTCGAACCAAACCATCACGGTTTGGTCCAAACTGTGGTTTTATTTTTCAGCTCAGACTTCGGTCTAAACCACGGTCTAAACCGCGTTACAGACCACGGCCCAGACCATCAGACCACAACCCATTTCACGTTTATTTATGTCAAAATTACTACTAAAAAAACACACAATTACAACTTCAGATTACTTTGAAAAAAAAGGACACATCCAAAACAAAAGAATCAACGGTTCATATTAACTCACAAAACTTGATCAACGTTCCATATTAGAGTTTCACGGTTCAGCTATCAGTTCAGCTCCACAGCTCGGTTTCGCGGTTCAGCTTGATATGGTTCGGTTCGGCTTGGAAGGGCCAGACCGTAAGTCGAACCAAAGCGTATGGTTTATCACTTTTTGAAACTGAGCTGAACCGTATATTTTAAAAACCAAGCTAAACCGCATAGCTTTGTTCGGTTCGGTTCCAAACCGCGGGTTGAGCCGAACCATTTCCACCCCTAGCTGAGGGCGTGGCAACAATGGCAAGGATGGTTCACGTTGTGATGTTGATATGGTCCTCCATTTAAAATTTTAGCAAGTGAAATGAAACAGTGAAAGTGTGAATAAAGAAAGTTATTTTTTTTCATTACGATATACTACTGATGGATTTAAGTTATGGGAACTGAAGATTTCGTAGAGTATAATAATACTAGATAAAATGGAGTTTTAGAAATAGAAATCCTATTTGCTCAAAAAAAAAAAAAAAAAAAAATAGAAATCCTATTATATGCTCAGATTCGGAACTATTAACAAGTTTTACTTCAAGTGGTATTCGGTAATAGCTTCCTATGCGGAGGTCATGAGTTCGAATCCAGTTAGAGAGATTTGTATTAGCTTATTTATAATCACAGTTGTAGCCTTCATGACACATAAATTAATATAAATAAATAAAAAATCAGATTCAGAACTGTTTTTGCGAAACTTAAATTCATCTTGCCAGTTAAGATTTACATTAATGTGAAATCTTCATCACAAACTTGTGTAGTGTTGCAAAATATAACACTTTTGTATGCTACGTAAACTTTTGTATGCTACACGTAAAATATTTTTATATGTATGTATAATGAGCCTTAGTTGTTACTAAATTTTTTCATTACCTATACTACAACAAATGTTTAACATTTGATTTTTTTATCATTTAATACTGAATTTCAACCCACAACATTGTTGGAACTTGTTTGGCAGATCATTTTCAAAATCTTATATAACCATTAAAAAAAATTCAGTGTTCTAAAAATCGCTAGGCGGCCGCTAGGCGGCCGAGCTGGGCCTAGCACCTAGAGGCCCAGGCGGGGACGAACATTTAGTGCATTTTTTGTTTTTTTAATTAATATATATATATATATATATATCCTAAAATATTGTCAATTATTTTTATTATTTATCAAAATTTAATAATTTATTTTAACTAAAAAATAAATCATAACTATAAAAAGCATTTTTAAATGTTTTAAACGTGAAAGCTTACACACATTAACTCAAGCTCATTCATACATATTTAGTCAAACCCAAATAAATTATCCTCCCACACTAAAATAATGAGGCCCAACCCATGTGCTATTCCCGCCTAGGCCCGCCTAAATCGCCGGATCCGCCTAGACCGCCCAGGCCGCCTAGACCCGCCTAGGACCGCCTAGACCGCCTAACGCCTAGATTGGCTGCCTAATGGAAAATCGTGGCGCCTGGGGGCCGCCTAGCGCCTAGGCCCCGCCTAGCCCGATTTTTAGAACACTGTTTTTTTTTTCTTAAGGAACAACCATTGAGTTTTAATGGGGAGCAATGCTAGGGGCACAAAATAAGGTCACAAAATCTTGCTCACAAAATAAAGTGGCGATATTTTATTGGTTGCATCGATAATGGACCCGTCACACTCTAATTAAAAACACCAATAACATCATTACACCTAGGCTTTTGTGAGCAAGTTTTTGTGACTTTTTTGTGACCCTAGTATTATTTTTTTTAATGGGTGCAAAGTGTTGTAATTATAATTTGTGCAATGATAAGAGTGGTTGACTATATAAACAAATGTCAATTAGCATTATAAATAAACAACAATGGCCAATGAAAGTGCTTATTCCAAAGTAGCCTACTTTAACAAATCCTTTTAAGGTGGGACCCATCACCATCCATTTGATCAACTCCTTTTAGTTCATTGTCTCAATCTATGCAGTTAAGTGTCACGGAAATCACACGCCCGCCTGTCTCTTTATGCTTTTAATTTAAGGAAGGTTAAATATAAAGTCACAAAAAAGTGTCACAAAATTGAGCTTACAAAATGATGTGTCATGATTTTATTGGTGTTTTTAATTAGAGTGTGTCGGGTCTACTATCGATGCAAACAACAAAATATCACCACCTCATTTTGTATCCTTCATTTTGTAAAATCCTTTTGTGTCCCTAGCATTGCCCTTTAAGAAAATCACTCTAATATAATACTCAATCCGTCCTATTTTAAATTTTAAAAAATTGTTACGTACAAAAAATAAGAAAAAAATGTGAAAAGTTGATGTGTTATGGGTGTAGATGATGGGCCTGTCTCTTGTACACCCGCCGCATGGCGTGCGGCGGGCCGGCGACTTTCCATCTTTTTTTTTTTTTTTTTTTTGAGATTTTTTTTTTTTTTTCAACCCCAACTTTTTTTTCTCCCAACAAAAGTAACACTTTTTTTCCAAATGTAACACATTTTTTTTTTTCAAAAATGTACCACAATTTTGCTGCTAGATTAAAGATAACATAAAGATTGACAACTAAACCAATGTCACACTTTTTATAAAGGAATGTAACACTCTTTTTTTCAAATGTAACACTTTTTTTCTCCCAAAATTAACATAGGATTGACAACTAAACTAATGTTACATTTTATAAAAAATGAATGTAACATTTTTTTTTCTCAATTGTAACAGTTTATATTCTTAAATGTAACATTATATATGAAATGTAATAATTATTTATTGAGAAAGTAACAATTGAAATGCAAACCCATTTTGTTTTTGTAAAAACTGCTGTTACCTTTAACAGTAAAAAGTGTTACTTTTTGAATATGAAATTGTTACTTTTATCAGAACAGAGTGTTACATCTTAGCTGATGAGCAGCTCAAACTTTTTGTGTGTAAAAAAATGTATTTTTTTTAAAAAAAAATAAATCAAACCATATCATGACCTATGTAGTTTTATTCGTCTCGTCGAGACGAACACAACGGTATTTTTAATTTTTTTTTTTTTGAGTTATAAATCTCAAGATATAGCATTTTAAAGTTTTTGGGTTTATTTTTAAAGACGACACGTGGCAGCGCGCGGTTGGGTGAACCAGGTGTGGCTCAGAACGCGCCACGTGTCGCCTGTGGAGTGGAGGAGAGGCGGGCTGGCGGGTCGGGCGGGTTTGACCCGCGGGTTAGGCCCGCCGCACCGCCGCACGCTAGACCTCTGCCGCATTAAAGACTTTGTCGTAGATAATTTGGTAGGAGAGAGAAAGTGGGGTAGAAAATAGTTAGTGAATAATTGTTGTGAGTATGATATGTGTCGTTCACAAATAAAAAAAGTAAAAAATTTTTAAAAAAAACTTTTTTTCTTAGGTTTGAAAATTTAAAATGAAACAACCAAAATAAAAAAAAATTAAGTTTAAAATAAGAGGCTTTGACCAATAAGTCCCTCAACCAAATAAAAAGGACCAATAAGGACAGTCATTATGGAAACTCACCAAAAAGTCCCTGGAATATTCGCTGGACCATATTGCCCCTACAAGCCCAGACGCGTGCATGAGAGCCAGCAAACCAGCGACATGCGTTGTTCTCTTTCTCTCTCTCTTCCTCTCTCCTCTTTCTCTCTCTTCCTTTTCTTTTTCCACCAAAAAATTTAAAATGCAATATCTCAAAATCTAAAAATCGAAAAAATGATCTGAAACTACTGTTTTAATCGTCTCATCAAGACGAATCAAACAAGTACACTCAACACATAATTCAAATTTTATAAATAAAAAAAAAATCCATTTTTGTTGATTTATGTCATTTTTTCATTTTTAAAAACTGATAAATTCATCTCTCAATTTTTCACAATTATTATAATAACTGAGACATGCATTTCACAGTTGTTCACACATTAATTTGAATATAATAATTGAGACATTCATTTAACAGTTTTTCATAATTGAATAAAAACTGATAAAACCACCTCTCATTTTTCCCAATTGATGACTCAATTTATCGGTTTAATTATATAATACATGAGACATTCATTTCTCAGTTATTCACATATAAATTTGAGTACAAGAACTGGTACATTCATTTCTCATTTATCAATTTTTCTCTGTTGTTAATATAATAATAAATGAGATATTCATTTCTCAGTTATTCACACACGAGTTTAATATAAGAACTGGTAAATTTATTTCTCAGTTGTTAACACATTAGTTGAGTGTAACAACTAAGAAATTTTGCGATATCCGGACCGTATCCGACCCGTTGCCATCCCTACATGTAGGTCTCACTAAAAAAGGGAAATTTTTGAAGTTTAAAATGGGACGGAGGGAGTACTCTTTAAACAATTGTGAAATAAATTTATCTCATTTTTTTTTATTAAAAATGAGTAATTGTTAAAAGGGTGTGTAAGCATACAATCCATCTATCTCCCCACTTACAATATCAAACCCTAAAGAACCCCCTTTCACGTCCTTCCTCCATTCAACTTCTGATGCCGGCACCTCTCTCTCTCTCTCCCTCTCTCTCTCTCTCTCTCTCTCTCTCTCTCTCTCTTATATCAATGTCGAAGAACAAAAACCCAATCAACACTTATCCTTCCCCATTCCAGTCCCCAGATCTGGAAACTCCCCCAGTCACCATTGTTGACATTCACGAAAGTCGTAGCTCTGAGAATTAAATTTCTATTAAGCATTATTGTCTAAATTGCAGTTGGGAATCGGAACAAGGGTTGGGAAATTGGATATCTTCATAAAATTAATGCCCTATTCGTCGAATTAGAAGGAATTCGGGTGCTTGAATGTTGAATTGGTTGTCTAAAAATTTGAGTTGTGGGTTGGAGTGCATAGAATATTGTTGCTGCAAAGATGATTTGGGGTTCTGTAAGTTGGATTACGGGAAAGTGGAATGCGTACGACGCAAAGACGAGCGAGGGTAGGGAGGGGCAATTTCGACATTGTATGAGGCGCGAGGGATTTATTGGTAAAATTGATTTCAACCCAAGGACCCCAAGGTAGAATATGAAATTTTGTGTTTTTATAGGCAAATACCACCTCCTGTCAGGGACTTATTGGTAAAAATCCCTTAAAAGAAAACGGAAGAAGTATGTGACAACGTAGTTTAGCTATTCATCACATCTTCTACTTCCATCCTTACGTTTAGCTATTCATCACATCTTCTACTTCCATCCTTTTCCTCCAATCTATATCTATATCTATATTTATACTCCCTCCGTCTCATTTTAAGAGTCAAAAATTTCCTGAAAGTGTGTCCCATTTTAAGAGTTAAAATCCTAAAATGGAAAGTGGGCCCTACATGTCATACTCACAACAATTATCCACTAACTCTTCTCTACCACACTTTCTCTCTCCTACCCAACTATCAACACTCACAACACATCACCTTTTTCTTAATTCTTAAACCCACCTATTTTTTTACTCTTAAAATGAGACGGATGGAGTATATAAATAAATGTTGAAGTGTATAGCGTACTTTCTCTCCAAAACATGCACCTAGACAGCATGTTAACCAAATACATTAGCCCAATTTCAATTGCCAAAAATACCCTTAACAGCAATAATGGTAACCAAAAATAGTTAAGGAGTTCATTAATTGAATTTTAGGAAATTGTGAACAATACTCTTATACAAAGAAAATACTTCTTTTTTTACCAAATTACCCTTACTCTCATTAATGCATTAATTATAATAAAACAGTCAAATAAAATTGGTAAATAATGCTAACTGCAAGGGCTACAAAAATACTTAGGCGTCATCTAAAGTTGAGTTTAATAAAACAGATGAAAGTAGTATCCAGTGCATGTTGGATTAATTGATTGATCACTTTCAGATATGATTTTTCAGCGGGGCATCATTGTTTTAATTGTATACATTTACTTTTATTATGATATAGTTAAGGACATTTTAGTAACATAAGATATATTTAATATTTTCCTTCAAATCGTTCTTTGAGCAAGTTTGATGATTCATTTCAAGTTTAAAATATTTTATCTACATTTTTATAATTAAAAACTGAAATAGTACAGTAAACTAATACGGCTTTATCGATATTCGATATGATAGTTGTTGAACTTTACCATCTAATGGGACACAATTCCAAATTTCCTTGCAACAGAACCAACAAAATAAAATTAATTATTTCTTTTTTGAAGCAGATATAATACTAATTCTTAGTCATGAGCTTTTGGTTACAAAATTCTTAGAGAAAATAAGTTATTATTGTGACTTAATAACAAAATAATCAATTTACCCTTAATTATTAAGTGTGCATTTTTTTATATTAATGTCTAACACTAACACTAAGATATTAATAAAATATAACAAGTTTCAATAGACGAGAAGAGTGACATTTGAGTACTTTTAGCTCAAAAGTTAAACTTATTTTGAACTAAAATTTTGTTCAAAATGCAAGCAACTATTTTGGAGCGGAATGAATATACTCCCTCCGTCCCATTTGAAGCTTCACCATTTTGGTAATGGCACACAAATTAAGAAAAGTGATGAGTGTAAATAAGGGTTGTGAGAGGGAAAAAGTTAGTGGGTATGAAAAGTGGGACTACAATTTAAATATGTGAGAGGGTAAAGTTAGTGAGTGGGCCCCATAATTTAAGTATGTGAGAGGAAGAAGTGAGTGGGTATGACAAGTGGAGCCTACATTTTTTACCATTTTAGGAAATGATAAAGCTTTTAACGGGATACCCATTTGGGTAAAATGTGAAGCTTTAAATGGGACGGAGGGAGTATATTCTTTTTTTTTTTTTAACAAAAAACTATAAAAGGTTTGATTACAAAATACACTCCCTCCGTCCCACTCGAATTAGGATTCTTGGTCAATCTAATTATACTTTGACCAATAATTTGAAGAAAAATAATTATCTTAATAAAAATTTAAAAATAGTTATTGAATTTAGTTGTAACCGTGATACAATAAATTTTTTCAAATTTTATTAGTATCATTATTTCATCAAATTATAGGTCAAAGTATAATTAAATTGACCAAAAATCCTAATTCGAGTGGGACGTAGGGAGTATATGTAAAAGGTAGTGTGTACAAAAAGTAGGATATTATATATATAAGGCAAAAACTCACGTGAGACCGTCTCACCATGTGAGACGGATCCTCCATGGGTCAAAACCAGCCCACCCACGTCTGCTCCAGCAGTCCACCCACCCACCAGCCATTCTCTCCTTCCAGCTTGCGCTACGTGTCATTCCTTAAAAAAAAAACAATAACTTTAAAATGTTATATCTTGAGATTTTGAAGTCGAAAAAAATATCTAAAATTACAGTTGTGTTCGTCTCAACGAGACGAATCAAACTAGATAGGTCATGATATGGTTTGATTTTTTTATTTTTTTAAAACATACTTTTTAACACACGAAAAATCTGGGCTGCTCGTCTCTTGAGATGTAACACTTTGTTCTGATAAAGGTAACAGTTTCATCTTCAAAAAGTAACACTTTTACTGTCAAATGTAACATCAGTTTTGGAATAAAATTTAAATAGTTTGATAGTTTTTATTGTTAAAAAAAGTAATATTTGAAGTGTAACAGAATGCATATATGATTATAATTTTCTATATAAATGAATGTTACATTTTTTTTTAGTAAATGTTACTTGTTTTCTTTAAAATAAGAGTAAGAATTCATGTATATAATCGGGTTTGCATTTCTATTGGATGTAAAACCCAAAGTGTTACAATTGAGGAAAAAAAAAGGTTACATTCATTTATTATAAAATGTAACATTAGTTTAGTTGTCAATCTTATGTTATCTTTAATCTATTTCAGCAAAATTGTGGTACATTTTTGAAAAAAAAAAATGTTACATATGAGAAAAAAATGTTACATTTCTTTATAAAAAGTGTTACTTTTGCTGATGAGCAAAAAATAGCAGGGAAAAAAAACTTGGAGGGAAAATATATATATATATATATATTAAAAAAAACTTGGCGCAACTCGGCGGCTTGGATCGGCTCGGCTTGGCTGTGAGCCGTCTCACGCCGTGAGACGGTCTCACAGGAGTCCAGCCCTATATATAAATTCTAGAGTAGAAACTGCATGTTTTACGAAAAATTAATATTTTAAAATAGTTGGTTTAATGCTTTCAAAAATAAAAGTTAATAGGAGATTTAAAAAATTGAATATATATATATATATTCTTTAAAAAAATACTCTCTCTCTCTGTCACGCGAAATGGCAAAAAAATAGCAGTTGTTGAGGTGATTTTTTATTTTATTTTATTGTGAATTCACATAAAAGAGAAAATTTGATTTCACCTTAGGTGTAAGATTTTTTTATTTTTTTTTATGTTGAAATAGGATAAGGAAAATTTTAAAAAAGTGTAAAAGATTATATGTAGAGCAAGAATGAGGATAAAATAAATAAACTGTGGCGTAAATTAATGACAACACTTAAGCGGAATTCTCTTGGAGCATAAAACAATGACTTCAATGGATATCATAAATTCTCCCCTTCCAATATTAAAGGGATGATATATTTATGTTAAAAAATTTAATTATTTAATTATTATTATTCTATATTCTTAATAAAATAAATTATTTGTTTGTTTTAGTTAATTGTAAACTTTATATGTCCGTGCGTTTAACGCGCGGGTGTTGTAATAGTTTTTATAAAACGTGGATTAATTCTGATCATCAGATGACGTAATAGTCTTCCAATTAAATTAATAATAAAGTGTATGATTCTCCTTTTTGTTGCACCCCAACCAACATAGTGATTGTTAATTTGGACATGATTTAAGAGAAACTAAAATTGCACCGCACTGGTAAGTTTGTGAGTAATTATTTTGATTGTACGGAAAATATCTCAAAATAATTTTCACATTTGACTATTCAAATTTTTAAAGGATATGAACACTTGCTTCGCTAGCCATGTTGTGTTTATGCACATTTTGAACAATGAAAAATGACAAATGAGAAGATCATTTCGGGACGGAGGGAGTATTTATCACTGCATTATTAGTGCCTATCTTTTTCTTTGTACCATTTCCATTAAACTATGATATGAGTTTATGTAGGGTTTGGATGGTTGTAAGTCAATATCATCATAACCCAAGAAATCGATTATAATGGTGATAATGTAGAAAAAAACAATCAGTATTTCCTTTCCCTCAAAATAAAATATCATCCATCTCACTTCTATTTGTTGTTTGACTCATAAAAAGTGCGGATGTCACTTTTTTTTAAAAAAAAAAATAAATTTTAATGAAGTATGAGCAAGTAAAACAACACCGACGAAAGTCTGGCTTGTCACATAAAAACATATAGAAAGGCAGACATTTCAATTAATTACACATAAATCACTCTTTCATGTTTCCTATAGTGAAATTGTACTAATACTATTAATCATTTTTTAAGTCATTTAAGAATGTGATACTTATTTTGAAACTTTGAAACGAAAAAATAAAAGTATACACTTGTTTTGAGATAGATATAGCAACTTGCGAATTAGGATTACAAAAAACGTTTACAAAATTTTGGACAAAAAATAATTTGACAAACATTGACTGAATGTCATTGATTGGATACACAGTTAATAAATACTGAGTCCTACAAAACGAGTCCAGATCTCCTGTGCCCCTCCATGTGCCCCTCCCTGTGCCCCTCTAATCTGGACCGTTTATGTTGATATTGTAAACGGTCCAGATTAAAGGAGCACAGGGAGAGGCACATGGAGGGGCACAGGAGATCTCCTCTCCTACAAAACAACATTTAGTCATTAGATATTGAATACACGGTTAATAAATATTGGGTCCTACAAAACAACATTCAGAATCGAGATCTCCTGTACCACTTTTGTGTGCCACTCCATGTACCACTTCTAATCTAACCGTTCACATGTTTGCATAATATTACAATAATACCACTCTTAACAATTGTGAGCCATTAGATCACTTATGGTACATGAAGTGGCACACAAAGTGGTATAGATGATTTGGACTCATCATCCCTTTACTTAAAAAAAAAAAAAACACAATATCTTTTTAAGATTTCATGGCATCATTTTTGGTCAAATGAGTTTTATAATTCCTCCATTGTACAATTAACTTCATAAACAAAAGAAAACAAAGAGGTGTGTACTGTAATCTAAGATGAACAAAAAGATTATTGAACTTGTCCCGTATACATGAAATTATATTAGGGCTGGTATAGCGGGTGTTCAAAATTTATTTGGAAAAAAAAATATCAATTTTTTGCTAATTAAGCATCTCAATTGAGAGTTTTTAAGTGGAGCTTTTTAAAAATCTTAGCCTTTTTTAGCCGCTCCAAATAGTAGCGTCTAAAACGAAGCTTCATTTTGAAAAATCTATGTTTTTAAAACTGTGCACCTGTAGAGACTGTTAGATCTAGTTTCGCCCTGAATCATCTGTAAGATAATACTGTTTGGTAGAAGGTGGTTCATCAATCTGAATCCGAAAAATAAACTAAAGCTTCTATGACCTGTACCAATGTATACACTTATGTAAATATATACTCTCTCCGTCCCATACCAAAGGGCACAGTTTGATTTTTTTGGTCAACTAAGTCAATCTTTGACCATAATTTTATGAATATCTATATATCTATATACAATTCTAAAAATTGTTAGTGATAGTATTTCTAATAGTGAAACAATAACAATTTCTAGAATTTCATAGAGATATTTAGATATTCATATAATTATGGTCAAAAATTGACTTAGTTGACAAAAAGGTCAAATTGTGCCCTTTGTTATGTGACAGAGACGCGCGCGAGAGTTCAGATAAGTAATTAGTGATTATAATTGTAATCAAGGACGGCGACAACTAGCAAACTGGTGATTAAGAGTCAATGGAGCTGTCAACTTCCAAGATAACAATAATGAAATTGAATCACAGAAATAAAGGCAGAATATCAGGAAACTGTTAAATCTACTCCTTTTTCTTTCTGGGAAATTATGATGAGGATTGCAAAATCATGGGGAAGAAGAAAGAGAATAGGGGGGGTGGCCACAATTCACAAACACTAAGAAGAAGGGCCAAAGTGAAGTCAACTAGCCTGTCAACTTTCAATAAAAATTAAAGAAAAAGCAATGGCACTCCTAGAAAGCCAGAGCCACTAATATGAATATCCATCCTCTTCGGGCGAGCTTAGCCACACGATACTAAACTAAAACAGAAGAACGGGAACATATAGCAGTCGGACAAGCTCAGTCACATGGTATTGAAATAAACAGACAAAATGGGGACGGACACCATGCAGTCAGAATGCATAGGCTCCAGATCAACAAGAAGTGGACACCAAATATGGCAGCCCACGAAATTGGTATCCTTCATTGAACAAAAAATCTTACCAACTCAACAAACATTGCAGACGGACACTAGGGTTAGGAGAAGAAAGAATAATGAAAAACAATAACACATTGCAACGAGAAAAAAAGAAGAAAATCTATAGGAGGAAAAATATGTTGTTACCCTTGTCACTCTGAAAAATGAATGAACAACTAAACAAGAGAGTGTATTACAATGAACCGGGTGAACTCCAAATTACACCCACTAAATGGATTTGAATTCAATTAGCAAAATACATTTAAAACAATAAATTGCATCATGCAGCCTCATCCCTGTCAATGGATCCGTCACTCAAATTAGTTTCTTTCCTCAGTTGTGTGGAAATGACAGATTCTATCACTCGTATGAATTCAATGGTGTTGCCAATACGCATAGAGCAGCATTCTATGTTTCACCACTTGTACCAAACATTATGTTGTTTTACTCGCTTTTGCTGAGTTTTTTGGAAGGGGAAATTTTACCTCCTATGTCTGATTTTAGTTTGCATCCAAATGAGAGAAGTTTCAGGAAAAAGTCGTCAATTTCTTCTTCCTTTTTCTCGTATACGTAGAATGCAACAAATGCAAAGGGGAGTACTGAAAATAAAGAAAGATGGTCCAGTCAATACATGACCCAAATATATACTAAATCTTTGCTACTAGCCTACTATCACTAAAAATCTTTAATAAGCATTATATGCAAAATGGCGAGTTAGATATTCAAATAGAAAATAATTCTTGGTTCCGTAGGTACGGGACCCAAAAAAGAGTGTATATACATACCTCTAGTAAACAAACTTTTTAGTGACATCGACCCGAGGAAGCTTAGAACCATTAGTGATAGAGCTACCTGTTTAATGCAGAGTGTTAAGGAATATCCATAAAACCCTGGAGCAAAGAAACAATGCAGGCACCAAGAAAAATAACTCCATATTATTAATTTTAAGAGCTGCATGTGTATAAGTACAAACAGTGGCGGACCCAAAACATTTTGAAAGTAACACTACAAAGCTTTAAAATGTAATTGTGAAAAAACAAATGCTTGCTATGGGACTCGAAAAAATGTAATTGTGGAAGAAATAAGCCTGTTGTGAGAATCAAAGCCACAGCACAAAGTTATAAGTCTAGCACTTTATCCGTTGAACTAGATAAACTATTTTACTAAGTGGATGGACTTGCCCCCAACATACATGGGTCCGCCTCTGACTCCAAGGTCGAAATTACCAATATTGCATTTACTAGTAATATTTCCAAAGTTGTTTTATCGGTCACTGGAGCAAAATATTAACTGTATAAAAATGTGTTTAGCAATTAAAAGCAGAGAAGGGAAAATGGGTTGGAACAAAAGAAGTACCTTGAGAAATAGCGTCAAGTCATTTCCTGTGCAAAGAGATTTCAAACTATCTGCAACAGAATTCCATGATGAAACCGCTGATAAAGCAACCCTATGTGATGCCTCTTCTGGTACATGAAATTTTGACTCGGGAATTTTCTCAATTTTATACCCAAATCTGCAACCGCAAAGGAGACAGTTAGGTTTCTTGGATTAATTGAGAAGTTGGAATAACAGAGACGGAGACAGGCATATGCATACATCTTCCCAGGTAATTTTCCATGGACGAACAGAAAAATTGATGCAATCAACAGTAACTTTGCAACTGCAGTCACGAGGGTATATCCAGGCACTATGAAATTGAAGTAAAATGCAACCAGAAGTAGCACTGTGGCAAGCGCTTTCCTTTTATTCCTCCACAGAAGTATGTCAGCAGCTGTAAAATATGACATCAGCAAAATGGATCAATATATAACACTCAACTATGGTAAGAGATTAATGTTGCCTCAGAAGTATAATTAATGTAAATCTCTATGCTGAATATCACCATTTTATGTCATTTTAAATAGTTTACAAGACAAAATCCCTTCTAATTTTTGTCATCTCATCAATACTGGATATGTTTTGTAGTGACTTACGTAGTCGAGTACAATTGTTACTCCTGCCGTCCCAATTTAAGCTTCTTACTTTCCTTTTCGGTCCGTCCCATTATAAGCTTCTTCTTACTTTGCTTTATACCATAAATGGCAAATAGTGAACAGTGTTTCAGACTACTTTATCCTCTTAACTTTATAGAATTACGAAAAGAGAAAAAAACACTGCTTAACTACTTTTCACCCACTTGACTTATGAATAGGGTTTCGGACAATTATACCCTCAACACATTATAATTGTTTATTCATTTTACATTGGTTTCTTAAAAAGCGTGTCAAGTCAAACTAAGAAGCATAAACTAGGACGGAGGTAGTATGAAGTTAGTAGCATCAACAACTCCAGTAGAACGGACATTCAGAATTGGGGGGTGGGGGGGAGCAAAAGATGTGAAATGGAGGATACTCTTCAACAATTGCTGTAAATGCCTTAAATTGCAAACATCATAAAGAAGAAAAAGAGGACGAAAGGAATTAATCATATATACCCATTCCGCTTCCCAGGTAAATAGCAGCTTTAGATGGACCCTCCTTTTTGGGCTGAAGTTCAGCCCTCAAATGAGAGTACGAGTCAATTGTTCTTCTAAGACCCTCCTGCAGAAGATCAAGTTAAAGTTGTCATTATCACAAAATTGACACCCAACTATTGAACTCACATATGACCAATAGTTTTACCATACATAAATAATTCTGCCACCTTATAGAGCAATTAGCAGATGTATTAGGTTGAGACATCCTTAACTGAGCCCTTTATTGTTTTCATTTCATAGTATTTAAACACTTTAAACATGGAATGTTCCAAATAAAGGTACATAATTAAACTGGCTAAGCTAAGAGGCAATCAACGATTAGGGTATCAGACCAACGAGCCTCTAAGCACATCAGTGAAGGAGAAAGCATTCATTCAAGAAGGCTTGTGAGCCTACAGAAACTATGTACATTCAGCTCAACAAGTCTGAGAGTCAGTTGTGTAACATAGAGTCAGAACCCTATGAAAATACTGTTACTTTCTTGAAAATAAAAATAAAAATGGGGTTTTCTTTTATTAATGAATGATTTAAGGAAAAACTGCAAAAAATATCACTCAACTCTTCAGTTTTTGTGGATTTGATCACCAAATTTAGTTTTTTTTTTTTTTTTTTTGTATCCAACACATCCCCAACTCTTTATTTTTTATTTTTTTTAATCTGTGGTCACTATCACTAACTCCATTACTTTTTTTCTGTTAAATTGATCATGTGCCAATTCATGTGACTTTTTCAGGGGTACTTTCGGTAGTTCAAGCTCCTCTAGATATTATAAGGGTGATATAAAACCAAATTAAAAAACTAGTTAGGGATCAATATGTTAGCAACATCAAGGATCCAAAATCCAACCAACACCGAAATTGCTCTGCACTTGGCCGATTCTCCGTCCATGTCACCGGAGGCAATACTTATTTCAGCGACAAAGCCAGCAATTGAGGCAGCTCCGGCGGAATTAAAAGGACAGCGCGGGCGGAATTAAAAGGACGGCGGCGGCCGAAATGGGAGAAAGAGATTTCAATAGGGTTCCAATTTTGTAATTTTTTTCTGATTTCCTAGTCTCCTCTGATTTTCAACGACATCGTTTTATATGGCGAATTAAAAAAACAAGTCAGCCGCTTGACGATCTCAACGGCGTTCAAGCCGCCTCTATCTCGCCTGGACCACCACGCCGCCAAGGTTGCACGATTCATAGTTCGTCCGATACGAATTCGCGATTCGCTCAATCTATGGAATCCCATACGTAGAGTATTACAATTATTGCGATTCGCGAATTCGCAATAGTAGTACAATTGATTTAAATAAATTTTAAAAGATATATAATAATAATAAACTTACTCCTCATAGAAAATCAACATTTTAATTTTGAAATTGTAGTGACTTTATTTGGTTGTATAATTTGATTTTTGGGAAGGATTTGTGCATTGGAGTAGTCTTTGGCAGGCAACAAGCATTTATAGTGAGGGATTGATCATAGAGCTCCTTGATAATAACATTGTGGCTTTTCAGTTTCTATAGCTGTTTTGAACTTATCCTTGGAAAGGGTAACAAGTTAATGTACATCATTCACTTATTAGAAATGCAGTGAAAGAAAGATGATCTTTTGTGGTAAGAAGGAAAGAAAGGGTTGGAGCACGATTTCGGGCCTTTCTTCTTGAAAGCTAGACTGCTTGGGCTTCCCTCAGCTCAGTCTTTTTGGTTCTTGAGAATGGTCGCCACCTCTCCCAGACCAAGGTCCTTCAGAAAAACCGAAAACAACCCCTCCTTCCCCCGCCGCCTTCCGACCCTCAACCAGAGAGATCAACCTGCGCCTTTGATATTAGGCCCCGGCAGAAAGTTTGACGAAAGCGAACTGAATCAACAATGGCTTTTCATTTTTAGAGGACATTTATTGCGAATTCAAACAGATTTTTCAAGGTATCGGAACACGAATCGTAGATAACGATTCGCGTATTCCAACATATCGATTCGGTATCGAATCGCGAATCGATACCTGCGAATCAATACGCGATTCGATGCCATTGTGAGAGTATCCTGCAACCCTGGACGCCACCTAGCTCCGCCTAGTCCGCCTAACGCCAAATCCCACCGATTTGAAGGAAATCGGTGCGGTAGGTCACCGCCCAGCGCCTAGGCGGCCGCCTAGGCTGATATTAGAACACTGGTGGTGGGTTGGTTATGGAGAAGTAGGATGGGGGGCCTGGGAAGAAGACTGAACTGGGAACAATCTCATTCTTCAATAGGTTTATCTTATTTTAACCTTATATTTAAAGATATTAACAGAAGAAATATTCAGTTCATAGCCTTTCACTCATTTTATTAACACTTGGAACCCTGCGTATTTGTTTTACTTTGTTTTTTAAATTTTCCAATTTTACCCTTATAATTTCAGTGATACATATGACACATGCCCCATTTAACAGAGAAAGGATAACGGGGTTAGTGACAGTGATCAAAAATCCAAAAAAATAATGAGTTGGATAATAAAAAAAATGAATTTAGTGATCAGATCCACAAAAATTGAAGAGTTGGATATTTTTTTTGCAGTTTTTCCATGATTTAATTTACTACAAGAGTGAGATTTAAAATTGCGAGTGGTGGGGTTAAACCCCTGACCTTTCACATGAGAAGGAATATCAGATGCCGCCTGAACTATAGCTTTTTGGCTACTGTTACTAATTTGTGTCAGCAAAATAAAAATACTCCCCCTGTCCCGGAAAGTTTGTCCCATTTGACTTTTTATGGTCAACACAAATGAACATTGACCATACATTAGTGTCAATTTAATGATCACAATGAAATCTTAAAATTCTTATTGATAAATTAATGATTTATCAAATTACAATTTTTAAAATTTCATTAGAATGATTATATTGACATCGTTTGGTCACAGTTCATTTGTATTGACTACAAAAAGTCAAATTGGAACAAACTTTCTGGGAAAGACGGAGTATAACTTTACTCGATTTAAGATATTAGACAGGAAGGCACCTGTAATGGCACAATGGGTGTGTAGCCAAGCCGGTCATTTGCTTTTGAAGAATTAAAAGTTCTGCTGCAAGTGAGGAGCCTAATTCTTGAAGGTATCAGCTGAGGAACCTTCATCCCATATGGGCCAAGCACCTTAAAAGTCAGCTCCACGATATGGGCAATGGGCATCATTAGAAAAGCAGGAATCTTGATTCTAGGCCTGCAAACTACAGGAAGTCAGAAATAAGCATTATCTGCTTCAAGAATTTAAAATGCATCTGAAATAAGATTGCCCCAAAAGGTCATCCGTACTTAATTAAGGAGTATTCTTTTTAAGCTGAGCAACTGACTAATAATGAATCGAGAAAGATCATGGCCAAAGTTAAACTATTTCTGAAACTTGAACATAATCTGGAATGGTGAGCCCTGCCAGTGCACGCAATAAGAAATATACCTTTCATAGCCTAGACCGTCAAGAATAAGTCCGACAAACTCCCAAAACTTGATTGGTTCCATATTAGTTATGAAATATGCCTGCAAAATCAATGTGTAACGACAACTTTGTCAATATGAAGACCTCAATGCAAGCTGAAAATGGCATGGATTTCCTCAAATACAGTTCATGTATTGTAAACATGCTAGTAACTATAAAGCCACATTATCAAATTGACCCCCTTTGTATCAATTTTGTATCTCACATACCCTTCTTTTAATTACCTCTTGTCAAGGTAAAAGGTTGCAAGTTACTTCCTCTGTCCCGGAATAAATGTCCTACTTTCCATTTTGGTCTGTCCCAAAATAAATGTCTCATTACTAAAAATAGGGTATGAAGTTTGGTGATTTTCCTATACTACCCATTCTAATAGGCACAAGCATTGCAATGTCATGGGAAGTGCTACTCTATCTATATGAATGGATTGGGGCAATCAAGGAAACATAACTAAAAGCTTAAAAAATTGACTTATCAACTATGACATTTGTTCCGGGACAGAGGGAGTACTTAATTTAGATAGGAATATAATGGAAAGTGAATCATTAATATGCATTGGATTTCTGCGTGGCCAGAAAAAATGAGACGACTGAAATTGAAAGATGGCCCGTATAAACGACAGAAAGGGAGTATCTTTAATCATAGTTAATTGCTTGAATTCTATAATTCTTCTTTCTAACTAAAGATCCCGTTTGGATGCATCACAATTGTATATGTTTTTTTTTACAAAGATGACACCTTTCTATTTCTTTTTAACAAAAGATCCCAGAAAATAAAATCAATTACTATTCAAGAATGTAACGGGAGCCCAGTAACATAAGTAACTAAACTGAAAAGATATCAATCTCCTGCCCAAAAGATGTATTAAGATTAGGAAACTTCCCTTGCACCTAGTAGCAAGGAAACATCCTTTAGATGATCATAAATTGCAAAAATGAATATAGCTGTACTAGGATTTAAACTCAGATTTCAAGCAGCATGGAAAATAGAGTAAAAAAGACTGAATTCAAGCCTTACCTTGCCAGAAGCTCTCTCCGCAACAGCCCCGTCAGATGCTAGAGCTCTTTCAGCACATATATGAGCATGTGCCACATTCTCAACATACGTGAAATCGTACATGTTATTGCCATCGCCAATGATGAACTGATCATTAAAAGTTGCAAAAACGGTAAATGCAAATGAAAATTTAATTGAGTCATAAACAAGTGATACAAGGAGAGGTCACAGAATATAAATTAAACCTTTCTTCATTTAGAAGTGGAAAGGATGTATCATTTGACTAGTAAGGCCCAAAAGGACTAGATGCTCAAGAACAAGCATCTGATTTCTCATTCATAAATCCAAATGGAAAGAATTCTTATAGAGTAAGAATAAGAGCTTCACAGTCTATTTACTCCGGTCTTTGCAACAGGAAATACAAGCTAGTTATAGTCGTTGAAACAATGCAGAAACAGGCTACTGTAAGTGTCAGAAGATTGACATAATACTTGTGAGTACCTAACATTTACTCCCTCCGTCGCAAAATGATCTTTCCATTTGCCATTTTTCATTATCCCAAAAAGTTCTTCCTACTTCTACGATTTAGGCTTAAAAGTGCATAAACAAAACACCACTAGTGAAGCAAGTGTTCATGTCCTTATAAAGTATGAATAGTCAAATGGGAAGATCATTTTGGGATGGAGAGAGTATTCTTCAATGACAAATGATGATGAAATATTGCCACACAATCTGACAGACTGATAATAACAGCTGGAGACTAGGGTTCAATATATATCGCAAAGGATGAAAGATCAAACCATGTCCTTTCATGGATGTAACCTCAGAAAGTTACAAAATTTCTGCCTCTCATCTTTAAATTTGCTTTACAAACAAAAAAAAAATGATTAACAAGTTGGGAGATGAAAAGTAACCCTTACCTTGGACTTCCCTGCCCTGGCAGCAGTAACCAAAGATGGAACAAGCAGCTTATCACCAGGGCCAAAAATGCTGCTTGGTCGAATGCAGCATGTCAAAAGTCCATTAATTCCATCTGACTTGATAACTATTGCCTCTCCTTCAGCTTTAGTTGCAGAATATGAATCATTATGCTGAAAAGTTTTAGCACATGTAATGAAAGTTGACAAGGTATATATAAAAACAGACAAAGACAGCAGAAAGAACCAGTTTGTTCTCATATTCACACAGTAATGAAGAGAACTGAACGCGCTGTTCTTATATTGGCATTATGTAAAATATTCACACATTAATATAAGTTTATCCTCCCAACTTCTCAAATACTACCCCAAAACAAATACAAAAAAGGGAAGAAAAAAAAAAGAATTATACGAAAAAACAAGGAGAAGAGAACGAAGGAACAAAGTGGTAAGCAGGGTCATAAGTTTATTTTCCGTTCAGTAACTGAAACTGTGTCAATATTAATCTCATATTGCCTTTGTCATATAGGAAATACGAGGAAAGAACATAAAGCACAAATATGTTTGAAGTGATCAATATCCGTTTTTGGCGCTCAAAGTAAAAAATAACGTGAAGCTTAATGTAATATTTTGCCAGATGCAATACTACACATTTTCAGACGATTTTAGATGTAGTTATTACCTTTGCAGGATACGGCAATGATTCATCCCCATATTAATCTCATATTGCCTTTGTCATAAAGGAAATACGAGGAAAGAACATAAAGCACAAATATGTTTGAAGTGATCAATATCCGTTTTTGGCGCTCAAAGTAAAAAATAACGTGAAGCTTAATGTAATATTTTGCCAGATGCAATACTACACATTTTCAGACGATTTTAGATGTAGTTATTACCTTTGCAGGATACGGCAATGATTCATCCCCATTGATTATTCCATGTACTCCATCAAAAACCACGCTAGGAGAGCTAGTATGTATAAGTCTCTTAACTTTAAGCTCAATACAAGCATCAACTATGTTTTTGGTGCCTGTACAATATAGTTGATGATATAGGATACATAAAGAAATGAAATGGAAAACATTGAACGACAGATCGAAAGAAAACTATTCACAGAGCATATAGAAAGATTCAGAATCCGGTACATAATGACTAAAGCTATTACCTAGAACATTAACTGAATAATGCAGTTGGTAGTTATTGATAGATGAATCTGGAGCGGCCATATGAAAGACAACCTCAGCTCCTTCACAGGCTGCATAAAGAGAGATTAATACACAATGAGGTCAATAGAAGTAACGAGCTATGGGATTTAGAAGCATTTGAAGCTCTAAAATGTAACAAGAGGGGGAAGGCATATACCAACATTCTAAGTTCTAATCATTTGGTGCAAGTAAGAATGAATGTAAGCTTAATAATAGTGGCAACATGTTACGAATAGAAAAGCAACCCCAAGTGAACTTACATGTCTATTGCATATACCCATATAGACAGGTCACAGGTGTAAAACAAAACTGCTAGCCTGAAAAAAAAAAGGAAAAAAAAAAAAAAAAAACTGAGGTGAACATCAGCATACCTTTGAGAACTTGGGACTTGTCTCGTAGATCCATCGATACATATTGAGCACGACCAGACTGAATAGCTTCACCAAGAGTTCCCTTCTCTTCCTCAGGTTCTAGCTTAAGCGAAGGACCCAAATCAGCAATACGAACTGAAAACATCTCGTACCGAATAAGCATTTCCACCAAATGTCGTGCAGCAAATCCTCTTCCCCCAGTCACAACACACCATCTCTCTTGCCCAGCCATTTGTTAGTAGTTCCCTTGTAAATAGAACCAACAGAGACATAGTCAAAGCATAGTAGCAGACTGGTCTAGTATACAAAGATTCTTAAGGCAAACTTGATATTCAGAGATAACATAAAATGTCAAGAGATTTAATATTTTAATAGTTACAGGTTTTCTCTTTTGCAGCTCGAATGAGGTAGACATGTCAATTTAACATAGCAAAGCTGATGAACCTGATCAAATTACCCATTTCCAAAATAGCTGGTTTTCCTCTGGAAGCTCAAAACCATTGGGGGAGAGAATAAATAAATATACTCCATCCGGCTCATAACAAAGTACCCGTTTTGCCATTTTGGATGCCCCTGGAAAGTACCACTTGCCTAAAAAGGAAAACAAATAATACTCCCTCCGCCTTATAATAAGGGTTACTTATTTCCTTTTGGGCGTCCCATAACAAAGGTTACTAACCCAATTTGGTGATATGAAATTTCTTTTTTATTCAATGGGGATCACTTGCCCACTCACAACAACAATTCACTTACTATTCCCTACCCCACATTCTCTTTCCTACTTTACTTCTCATACTCACAACACATACTTCACTAACAATATTATATTTACTTTTCCTTTAATTACCGTGCATTCAATTTTAGTCACCATTATTATGGAACGGAGGGAGTACTTGTTTATTAATGGGACTCAGTTGTCGTACTCATAACAAATATTCTCTTGCTATTCCCTACCCAACTTTCTCTCTCCTACCCACTCACTACACCTACTTTTTTTTTAACACTTTTCCTTAACACCTGTACCTAAAAGCGCAAGAGTAGTTTGTTATGGGACGGAGGGAGTATGACTTGGTGGGTTTTTCTAATAACCCAGTGGAGGCATCAATTTGTCAAACTACAAATTAGGGAATTGATCAAACTAAGCCTTCCAAAATAATGGGTTTCTCCTTAACCACTTAACAACTGTACATATGTCAACTTCTAAATTAACAAGAGAGTGAACAAAAAAAAAAAAAGTTCTAGCTCTCATAATTATGTTGGTTTCTCTACAACAGCTAAAAACCCAAACCTCAATTCCCAAGTTCATGCAAAAAAAAAAAACATCAAATTACTGCTATCCAATATCTGGAGTCTTTCTTTAGCAGCTCAAAACCCTGAAAACTATAAACATATTAAAAAAAATACGAACTCATCGATCAAACTAAAATCAGGAATCATTACAAACTAGAAGGGCATTTTAAAATATCATCAAGAAAAAAGGGATATATCCCAAATCTGCATGCGACAATGGGTAACAAGATTTAAGGAAACAAAACTAACATTAATCGTAATTCAACATCAGAGTAGAAACTGTTGGGGTAACTGTTAATCATGAACCAAAAAGAAACATGGGGATTGAAATCTGAGAGAATAAAGTTGGATCTAAGTAGTGTATTTAACATTGAATTGGTTGAAAATGGTTGATGAGAAAAGGTTGTTTTGCTTTTGCGCTAACCTGGGAAAAGATTCTTGCTGTCTGGTGCCTTCAAATCTGAGGGACGGGGATGGATTGGAGTGAAGGAGGGGTTCGCTCGAAGTGCGATTAATTGAAGTGTGATTTTGATTTAAGTTCCAAGTAAGCAAATGTTTAGTTTAGGGTAGTTAAATTAAATAAAGAATAATACTAGGAGCACACAAAATCTTATTCACAAAATGTTAGGTGTAATGATTTTATTGGTGTTTTCAAGTAAAGTGTGGCGGGTTCATTATCGATGCAACTAATAAAATATCGCTCACCTCATTTTGTGAGCAAGAATTTTATGAGTTTATTTTGTGTTCCTAGCATTACTCTTATTAAATAAACTACTCGACGCTGGCCAAGAATAGTTTGAAGGCTTAACCTTTTGCACGTTTGATTTACTATGGCCAGCTAATTCCATTATTTAAAATTAAACACTCTATTATAAGATATAACTATAGACTATTGTTGAGCCGTGTCTAAGCTTTACTTGGAAAAGCATTTGCGCATCACATGTTATAGTTCCCGTGGACTTTCATTGGAGATTTGGTTACTCCTTATTAATGCAATTATGTGATGTTTGCTCTCAAAAAAAAAAAAAAAAAAAACACTATAGGTTGTCTCTTGTGCGGCCCCCGCACGGCGTGCGACGGCTCGCACTCGAGCCGAGTCACATTGCAAAAAATTGACAAACTTAGGTAACCAATTTGCAATGTGGTGATTGAGTTGCACACCTCCCAAAATTGATAAGATTACCCTTTTAAAAAGTCATGTGCGTTGCACATGTGTTTAGGTCTGTCAAAAAACTAATGAAAAGTAGTTTATTCACTATATTGCAAAAAAATTGACAAACTTAGGTAACCAATCTGCAAATACCCCATTTTTTTTCGTTTAATGTATGAATTCAAAGTTATTATCACCTCCAATGTCTTTTAACTTATTATATACATACAATGAATATAGTTAATACGAAACTTTGAAGTTCACGAAATTGGCTAAAAACTCTTTAAATTAATAATTATCGATTTATCGACAAATTAAAAACTATATAAATTAATAAATTTCACTGATCACAATATTATTAATTTATAGAATCTTTATTGTAATAACCTCTTAATTGGATTTCTTCGAGCAATAGCATGCAATACATTATTATTCGTATTTGTATCAGGGGCGGACCTACCAAGGGTGTATGGGGGGCAATGGCCCCCATTTGTTTAAAAATAAATAAATTACTAGTGTAATTTTTTTGGAAATTTGGAGTATTAGTGCAATATTTTAAACTTTGCCCCCCTTTGTTTAAAAAAATAAATGCACTAGTATTTATTTTTGCCCCCTTTAAATATTTCGTGCAATTTTGCCCCCTTTTTGAAAAAATCATGGGTCCGCCACTGATTTGTATAGCAAAGTTAGTCCGCGACGCATCCTTCAACAATTTCTCTTTAACATAATCATGTTCATTAAACAACTCGTTTTCTACTGTTTAAATTTGTTTTTCATAATACAAAGATATGTTTAAACTTGATTTTTCATGATACAACCATTGTAGACTATATGATACCAAATAGTCTATATGTTTTCTAATACTAAACAAATTATACAACATAAAGTATAGGAGGTGTGTTAGATTGAACGAACTCATAACATACTGGACCTGTAATTGTTGAGTTCTAGATATCACTTGCTAAGATCACCATTTTTAGGGAATACATCAAGTGTAAAACTAAAAGCATCCACAATAGGAGCTTTTTAAGAGTTTTTTATTTTGGTAAAAGAGTTCTTTCAAGCTTTTTATCGGTGTGGGGAAAATGAAAGACCTCTTTAATAAAGAGCAACTATTTATAGAAAAAGCTTTTTACGTGGGCATTTTCATTACATCAAACTAGCAAGGGTGGCATCGTAATTTTTCGAAACCGTAGGGGAAGTCGTCGACATATTAATATTATCGACATATTTTTCCCTCATTTTCGCAGGTCAAATTATGTCGATTTCCCTCCATTTCACAAACCCGAAGAAATTTTGAAAAACCAAACGTATCCAGAAAGCACATTTACCTCTAGACGACTCTCCGGCAACTTTTCGATCTTATTTCTATTCACCATACCCTGCCGGAAAGGATGAAAGCTCCTAAATCCAAGAAAACCCTCCCAGAGAATCAGTCGCCGTCGTTAAAATTTACCCTTTCCCAATCCACATTACCGGCGGCCGATGACGACGATGACTTTCAAGACCCGTTCCAATCCCTACCCCTCACCCAAAATACACTCAGCCGTAAGCACAGTAGCTCATCTTCCTCAAAATCCAGCTGCCGAATCAGCTCCTTACAACCCCTAAAACCCTCCAATTCTGCCGTCAGTCGCCCATCCAAGAAGCCAAAGCGTCTTTCCAGTTATGCCACCGGAAAGGAGAATTTAGATCCTTCTTTGATGTCAAATAACCAGGAAACACAAACTTCATACGCTCCTTGCGATTTGGGTTTGGATGTGGATTGTGGTTTGGAATCCATAATGTCAACTAGCAGCCATGAAGTGGAACTGGATGCTCCAAGTCAGTCCCCCGACACTGTTTGCTCCGGTTCTGCTTCCCTTTTAACCAAGAAGACTGATATTCCAATGGAGAAAGTGGGTCTGCAACCAAAAGGCGGGTGTAAATATGCATCTAATTCTATCGAGTCGAGGTTGTTGAGGTCCAATTTGAATTGCCCTCCAATTGTTTGTGAAAATGACCGCGATTCAGATGAGGACAATTTTGAGCCGGGAACACAGCTTGACGTGTTGATTAAGTTATGTTCTGAGGCAGATGAGCAATTTAATCACTCCAATTCAAGTGACTTGGGTGGTGGTTTTATTCAGTGTCCTATGTGTGGAGTTGACATCTCGGACCTGAGTGATGAAATGAGATATATTCACACCAATGAATGTCTTGATAAAGGGGAATCTCCAAGTGACGTAATCCATCTTCTTTTACTTTGGTTCACTGCTCTTTTATTTATTTATTATATATATACACATATATATATGTTGATTCGTCCTGTAAAGTCCTATCTTGCCCGGTTCCATGGTCTGTTCTTATTCTTTCTATTAGTCTATGTATCTTACGTTATATTTGTGATGCCCCAATTCCATATCAGTAGATGCAGGAAAAGTTTACGCTTGTGTGCGACCACCTACTACTACTAATTATCATGAATATCCCTAGACTTTTGCCTGAGATTGTCAGCGTGCGCTCTTTGCCCCAGTTGTGGGTTGCCTGTTGGGGTTTGGTATTGGTGATAATTTACTGTCATACAAGAGTACATGTGAAAAACTCAAGACAAAGGGTAACCAGTAAGTAATATTAAAGCGGTTTTGGACAAAGTTGCCTCTTCCCATTATATTTGGATTTGATTTTTGAGAAAAATACCATTTTGTTTGACATATGTATGCTGACCTCATACTCTGTTTTAACATTGTAATTTGTAAGGAGACACTAATGACTTGTAGACATATGGGCCGTAGAAGGCATGCTTAGTTCACCGAACACTGTATCTCTTGGGGCCTTGCCTGGCCACCCTAGACAGCTGTAATCGCTTGTTGTAACTGTCCATATAAAATTTGGATGTTGATAGGGGAGAAATTAGGCCTAAGATTGATTTGATTTAGCTTGGTAAAAAGTACAAAAAAAATTCTTGGCTGGTCACAACAATGATATGAGTACGCTGCTTATAATAATCTTCCAGAAGTTTATTTTTTGGTACTCTTTTTGCAGGTGACAGTTCCTGATAATGTTCCGCAGCAAGAATGCCCAGGACAAGTGCTTAATATTTCCCCTTCTCGATCCCCTGGGAAAATTGATGATGTGTCTCCTGTTCTATACTGGCTACGCAGTCTGGGCCTCGCTAGATATGAGGATGTTTTTATTCAGGAAGAGATTGACTGGGACAGTTTGCAATGGCTAACAGAAGAGGTACATTTTCGATGTCCGATATGACTATTGTCCACCTACCATGCTCATATCAAATATTTACTCCAGATAGCGCTAATTGTGATGCCTTCCAGTCTTGACCATCTAAGATTACCACAACACTCAACACGTTACAAGTCATATATTTTGAATCCAGTGTTATAGTATATTAACATTGTACGAGGATAAAGACATACTGCAATGAAGAATACAATTTCTTATGCTTCTACATTTGACATTAGGATGTAAATATTTGTATGTGGGAGTGTATAGACCCAGACTTAAAGAGTGAGAGAGGATGTTAATATGAGGAGGTCACAGATTTGACTGGCAAAAGTGCTGCAGCAACTGTTCCAACCAACTTGATCCACTGTCAGCTTGGCTAAAAGATAAACAAGAAACTGAGCTTGCTTGGACAAATGCCTATTTTTCCCAAGGTTGGCACGAGCCTTGTAAGACCATACCATCCTATGTGTCAGGCATCACAGTCATAGTCAGAATAACATGCACTTATCTGTAGTTTGTATCTGATCTGTAAGATTAACCCTGCCATTTAAAATAGAAGTATCAGTGAGACGATATCAAATGCTAGTTAGTTCATGATATACATGTATTGCTAAGATGTAATATATTGGACAGTGGATGTTGTGTAAGACTTTAAGGAGCAATAATTCCACCCTCATCTATAGTACTGGCTGACCATTCCAAGCTGATCTTTGTTATGTGGTTCACGAAAGCATGGGGCTCTTTGGTCATGAAGAGCTTGTGAAGCAACACGTTCCAACACAAGAGGGCTATTGTTATAATGATAATGAAGTAAGAAAATCAATATTAAACATACTCTTTATGAGCTAATGAAGTTTTCCTGTCAACAACTGGCATAATGTAAATGGTGAAAAAGCTTGCGACTTTCAAACTAGTGAATTATGTTAAATGGCTTCTCATTTGTAGCAAGTAACTGCCACCAAATCTAGCAAGATGTTAGGGATTCCAAGAGTGTGCTATCAAGTCATTAGCGACCTTGTGGTGAACATGGCTATTTTGCTTATGTTGCTGTCTTTGTGCTCACTTTCTCATGTGCGCTTGCAGTTCATTTTTGCATCACCGATCACATTATTGTTTTTGTATTTTTGTCCAAGTTCAGCAAAGAATTACCTGTTCTTGCCCTGCAGGATCTATGTAGCATCGGTATTACTGCACTTGGCCCCAGGAAGAAGATAGTTCATGCTCTGAGTGAACTGAGAAAAGAAGGCACCAAGACGGTAGAAAATCATGCAGATGTCTCTACAGCTGTTGATGTTGAGACCTCAAAGCAAGCTCCAACTAAGTTGATCACAGATTATTTTCCAGGTTTTACTGCTGCAAATAAAAGAGTTGGCACGACTTCTACCGGGAAGAAAGATGTTGGAAAAAGCCACTCAAAAGTTGGTCGTCAAGTTGCTGGGGTGAAAAAGCATGCCTCAAATAAAAAGCTCAAAGATATTCCTTTGTGGTGTAGCATACCATGTACACCATTCCGAGTGGTAAGACCTCTCACGGGTGCCAAATATTGTTACAGTCATTTTGTACATTCATTAGCGAGTTCTATTTTGCTTCCAGTGAGTTTCATGGACACAAGTTTCCTATTTTTCAAAGCCTAATATGCATGTACTTGTAACTCTTGGAAACCTGCAGCTGCAAAAACATGATAACATGCTGTCTGATCCCTCTGCTGCATCCATGGCACTGTTCTGGTTATTTCCGTAATTGACACTGCTTGCTTGGTCTCTTCGAGTATTGGCTATTGATTTTTTGAATGCCTTTTGACAAGAATTATCTGTTTCGTGGTATTTATTCTGTTGTTCTTTTAAAGGGAAACTTTAGACGCGAGCTTCACTTATAGGTTCATAGGATGGTATATTTTTGGAACCTTAACGTGTCTAGTTGCTTTATTGATCGATCATCATTGGATATTATTATTAAAACAATGGGTACAGATAGTCAGAAGAGAAACTAACTCATAGATTTTGTGTTTCATTGGTCAATTTGACTAGGCTACAACCACCGGTGAAGAGAGATTAGTTCACTATCACTGAAACTTGTGAAGTACGAAGACGTGGAGATAAGCACAGGCTCCCAAGATGACACCCAGATAACAAAATGAAGTGCAAACTCTAATTTTTGTTTATAGAAAACAAATACTCGCCTCTCAATCAACACAAGTCACACAACCACCTTTCCTTTTCTTCCTTTTGGTCATGGGTAGATGCGACAAGCAGAAAAAAGTGTTCCTTCTTGGTTTCTGTTTCTCAGTGTTTAAATGTTATCCATGCTTACCTCGTTTCATCTACTTTATTGACGATTTTAACTTATGTTCTAAGTCCATGTATTCTATGATGCTCGAACGCGGGGTGTGAGTGTCTGACACACGGGTACGGATCCAAGTGTCAAATCCTCCAAATTTTTAAGATTTTACACCAAACTTAGTGTAAAAAAGCCACATATACACACACCCACACCCATGTCATATCATTTGGACACGGGTACTTAGGCAAAATTGAAGGGTCTGAGCATCACAGCATGTATTTACTTAAAGTCATTATATATACACTTAAATACTAATTCTTTTATGTTTTCAGGATGCATTCAAGTATCTGAGAAGAGATTGTTCTCATTGGTTTCTTACTCACTTTCACACAGATCGTAAGTTTTTCTTGTTCGAGAAACGATATTATGCTTTTGGCTTATTATCCAAGAAATTATCACTCCAAATTAAGAATATATTTAGTTATTTTGCTTGCTCCTTGTATTTTTTAAGATTGCACTTGGTTGACTCAGGCATCATTTTCCTTTGTGCTTTCCACGTGTTCTTCCTCGTTGGACCCCCTCCATCCTGTGCAACTCATGTAGGGCCTCCTCCACCCTGGCTTTAAGGATTTTTACCGCACTTGATGCCTTTGATTGCATTGAATATTTACTTGTCTTTGAGGATGTAGACTTCGACCCAAACCACATATGTTTGTCCTTTTCCCTTTGTTGTTGATTTTTTTCTTACCTTGATTCTGGTTTACCCTATGTGAATCTTTTTTGAAAGAAATAGTTTTCTCCCTTGAAGTGAATAGTTGAGCAATATTCTGAAGCATTTCTGGTGGAAGCGTATATAACTAAGATGAAAAAATAGGGATTAGAGAGAACCTACCCTCTCAAGGAAATGTAAGAGCAATTCAATAAACGTTGAAGAATGCCATAATTTTTTTATTTGGTCTGTGTGTACTATTTTGTTGCTATTTGAACTATGCCTACCGCCTATGAGTACCAACTATGAACAGACGTTAATACCCATATAAAAGAAACTTATTCGGCAATAAAATGCTAAGAGTAATGAAATAGACTTTAATCCAAGCAATGACACTTTCTTCATTTTGGGACCAAAGGTCCCCCTTGATAGATATGTGTGGAGAGAAAATGAGTGGGGTAAATAGTAGTGTTGGTTAAATAAATTGAGTGGTTGAAAATGAAGAGGGAGAATGAGTGGTGTTAAATGGTGGGGTTGGTTGAATATAAATATATTAAAACATTTCCATTTTAGGCAGTGTCACTTCTGCTGGGACGGACCGGAAAGGAAATAAGTGTCACTTGTGCTGGGACGGAGGGAGTATATGAGAATAACAGAAGCCGAACACTAACATGCTTCTAGATGTATAAATTTGTTTAAGTATTGCCTTCTTGTAATTACCTTAATGACCCACATACAGAGATAATGAGACATCTCTTCACTTCAGCTAATTATCATCAATGGATGACAGCGCAAACATAATAGAATATGTTATCACAACCAATTCAGAAATCTGGTAAACTGACAAGCTTGTTGATATCCATTGAAAGCTGTTTAAATCTCCAAGATTAGTTGAATTTATTTAACCAAGCACAAATGAAGTTCACTCATGCTTGACACGACTCAAAGTAGATTCAAAGAAGAATACTCAGTATTTAGATTTATCATTAATGTACGTCCTGTAGTCTCTAATTCGGGGTTGCCTAATAATTCTCAAGTCATATATTGTATATGCGTTTGCAGATTATCAGGGCCTTACAAAGTCTTTTTGCCATGGGAAGATCTACTGCTCTTTAGTTACGGCAAAGCTTGTGAACCTGAAGATTGGGATCCCATGGGACAAGTTAGAAATCCTGCCACTCAATCAAAAGATCTCCATTTCAGGGATTGATGTGACATGTTTTGATGCTAATCACTGTCCAGGTTCAATCATTATTCTTTTTGAACCACCCAATGGTAAGGTAAAGTTGAAAAGGCTCCTCGCAATTCATATTTTTGCAGTTTCCTTGATTGTTGTTTCCAAATTTAATCCTGGGTATATCATGCCTCTAGGCTGTTCTACACACTGGGGATTTTAGGTTTTGTGAGGAAATGGCAAAGCTCTCTATTCTTCAGACATGTCCTATTCACACTCTCATCTTAGATACCACTTACTGTGATCCTCAGGTACATCCGCAAACATATTGAGTTGAATTACATCAATTTTTGGGTCATAAAGGTTGCACAAACTGTTCCTGTGCATATTCTTGATCTTAATTCATATCTATGGAACGGTCACTTTTTCCAGAATATTATATAAGGTGACTAACATTTGCCAAGTAACCTTGCAGTATGACTTCCCAAAGCAGGATGCGGTAATCCAATTTGTCATTGACGCCATCCAAGCTGAATCATTTAACCCCAAAACCCTATTTTTGATTGGCAGCTATACAATTGGTAGCTCTCCACCCCACTCTCTCTTTCTCCTAGCACATCAACATTTGGAGTTACATTTTCATTCTTTTTCTTATGCTCAATAACAGGAAAAGAAAAGCTATTTCTAGAGGTTGCTCGTGTTCTCCGCAAGAAAGTCTATGTCCCTGCAGCAAAGCTGCGTCTTTTGGAATCATTGGGATTCTCTAAGGAAGATATGCTATGGTTCACAACAAAGGAACAGGACAGTCACATTCACGTTGTGCCAATGTGGACACTTGCAAGCTTCAAACGACTGAAACATATATCTAACCAGTATATGGTAAGGAGTTCAAATATACAAGTGCTTGTCCACTAATGTGGTTCAATGTTATCTTGATCATCAGCTTTATATACCCCGTTCGTGAATTAATTGCTCTAGAACAACTGATTCTGGTACTCATCCTATAGTTTCTAAACATCTATAAATCAAATAACTGCAGAAGTCGAACAAAGTGTCCACTAGCAATATGTAGGTTTACAATATACAGGTTTCTTATAATATTTCATGCCCTGATTGTTAACAACCACTTTTCGAAATTTATTGTGTTCCTTTATAGATCCTTTTCTACGTATGAAGAACTGTATGCCTTGTTTGATTACTCCGATGCACATTCTCACAGCATTAAATTATCCTTATGTGTCTATTTTTGTAATTTGAGTTGAGTAAGCTCTAAAATGCAGATTTGCATATTGTGGCTATTGAAGGTACTGTATCGAAGTGCTTGTCTCACTTTAAATAATTTCTTAATTGACTGATTTTCGTCTCCCTCAGGGTTTTGCTGCTTGTACACCTTACACATCTGGATGTGCAGGCAGTGGCAGCAGTGCTATATAATTCATAATATTGATTGTTTTGCCAAAAATTATAATATCCAAACCAATCATGTTGGAGTTTCATAGAAGGTTAAGCCTGAGAATATCCTGGTAGACCAAGAAAATAGAAAGTTTAAGCCAAACATGAAATATCAACAACACTGTTGTTTTTGTTTTGACACTTCTTAATTCTCAAGTGCGACAACAACAACAACAACAACAACAAAGACTTTGTCTCGAAATGATTTGGGGTAGGCTAACATGAAACGTCGTATGACTCGTCAATGAGTTTTTACTTCTCAAGTGTAATGAATAAATATTTGTTAACGAAACTTGAAGCTGCTAGGCTCAACAAGTGAGATGAAAGAAATCCAAAGGCATCTATGGAAACTAAGATGGATATCTGGCATTTTACAATCAAGCCAAATGAAGTTGAGAATTAGCCAAATAGAGGTTCTTAGGTGGAAGGATCCTTGGGTCATGCTTGATGTCAATATTGAATCATTGATAGATTATTTTTAATACCCAGAACATGAATCTGAGAGTTGATTTTATGTCAAGAGGGGACTGTCCTTAAGTAAGTAGCTCGTAAATGATCATTTTACACTGATTTAATGCACTGCACTTTGAGTTTGTTCTGACAGCAAGCTGAAAAGAAAAAGAAGGCCTAATCACACAATTTTGAGCTTTTTTGTTAAGTTATTTACCTCTCATTATCCTAACTGGTTACTGTATTTTACAGGATTAGTGTGATTATCTAAATTTTTGAAACTTCTGGAAAGTTTCTTTGAGAGAAACTATAAAATGTATCGTGTTTGACTCTGTTAAGTAATGGTCAAATGCCTAAAATTTGAAAATTACTACTTAAATATAGTTCTGTTCAATCCTAATATTGCGTAATTCATTTGAAAAGTCTAGGATCAAACTCACCTGCATCAACTACTTATTATTTTACTTCTATTCATGTGATGCGCATTTTTCTTTTTGCAGAAACGATTCAGTCTTATAGTTGCTTTCTCTCCTACGGGTTGGACATTTGGTAAAGGAAAGAAGTCATCTCCAGGAAGAAGGTGGCAGCAGGGTACCATTATAAGGTAAAGACATTTTTTTCACCCAATTACCTTGAAAATTCGGCAGTGCAAATTAGTCGTGGCAAGGTGTTTCCATTATAACCATGTGAGGACCATCAATTCTTCCTTGTTCTAGTACCATATTTCTTCATCTTATTGTGAAATAATTGCATCCATACAAAACCTAGATGAAAACAATGTAACTCGGGCAATAATTTTCTTGGATAAGAGCTTTTCTCTTGGCTAGAAGTAGGCCTTAAATTCAAGCTATATTAGTTTTTCCTTTTTTGATTTACGATGTCCTAGCCAGGAGGCAAGGAGAGGGATCGAATTCTAGACCTCTCAAATTGTGGCATCTACAACTGAGCCACTCAAGACTTGAGCTATATTAGGTTGTGTGGGTTAACGAGAATGAGATCAAAGCTTCTAAAAGTCTAGGCATATGGCGGCTTACAGGCAGGCAGCAGAGGTACAATCAATGTAAGAGGCACCTACATCAACGGTGCAAGTTGCCTAAGCATTATGCATTTGTGGGACTACAAACTATTTCATGTTCTATATTCAAGTCTTTGTAGAACAGCAGTGGGCAAATTGATAGCGACCGTTTACTGCTTGCTCCTTCCTGGGGGCCCAAACTCCATCCCCACCATTTGGCCAACTCTTTGATTTTTTTGTCTCCCCCCCCCTCAATTTGCATATTATCTGTTCATCACATACGCACTTCAGAAACAAACACACACTTTTCGAATAACTGTCTGTGCTTAGTTTAAAAAAAATGGAAAAAAGCGAACTTGTATGTTGATTATTTCTCATGACATTGGAGATAAGACCAGTTCTAATCACGATATGTTTCTCTGGTCCAGGTATGAAGTACCATATAGCGAGCATTGCAGCTTCACAGAACTCAAAGAGTTTGTGAAATTCATATCTCCAGTGAACATTATCCCAAGTGTTAATAATCATGGGCCAGAATCCACCACTTCTATGCTCTCTCTCCTATTGTCTTGATTTGTTGGCTACAACTGGCAAGAGGTAACATGTCAGCTAAGCTGGATATTCACAGCTGCATTTTCATACTCCATTCGTTCCAAAATGATAGTCCCATTTCCCCTTTTTGTTTGTCCCAAAAAGTTGGTCTCATTTCTAAAATGAAAGCTTCAAAATCATTCAAAATTTATAATGTAACCTTGAAATGTTTGAAAAGTCAAACAAGAGTATCATTTTGGGACAGGGGGAGTATTGCTGAGATATTCCTTATATGAATAATAACATACGGATGAACACATACACAGGTAATCTTGGTCTCGTACAAGAGCGTTGGGGCTGTACCAGTTCATATTTGATGAAACATCCAATCCTGGACCTACAAGGTGACATCTTTTTTACCTCATATTGTTGAATTGAATGTGACAAACAGTTATTTGAATCACATACTTTCAAATTGTACGACATGATATTAGCCTATTCATTTAAAATGAATAAATATTGGTTTAATATTTGATCAAAGATCATCATCCTCGTTCGTAAGTGCACATTGAGTCCCATTTAGCCGTTTCACCTACTTATCGCCGTCCTTGTATTTTTATTTTTATTTTTGTCGTTCTTGTAAAGTCCACTTGTTGTGGAACGAACTTGAGTCGACAAGGTTATTTCACTCTGCATGTTCCTGCCCATTAATTCATTAAATTTCAGTCACCAAGTTGGGATAAAACATCACAACCAGAATGCAGATATATATAGTAAATGTCTCACTCATGTGACATGATTATTAGGTAATATGGTATGGGCACCCTTAAATCTGCATGTTTCTATTGTCATTGTCTACTGGTTCTCCCTTTCAGTCATAGTTGGTGGCTTGGTGCAAGGAAATAATATGAACTCATTATGAACATAATTTGTGACTTACAATCTTAACTAAGGAAAATCATTGGATGTTTGTATTATACAATCATCCATGTCTACATTAAACATATGTGGGCCCGGTTCAGAGAGTTTTTTTTTTTTTTTTTTTTTTCTATGGACCCAATGTCTAATGTTAGCTCTTATAGCACCAAGTTGCCTTTTTTTTTTTGTGATCGAGTGAGACTACGACTTACTGTGATTCTCCCTCCGTCCAAAAAAGTTAGTCTCATATTTGACTTTTCATGGTCAACACAAGTGAACATTGACGTCAATCTAACGATCTTAATGAATTTCTAGAAAATTGTTACTCCCTCCGTCTCAAAATACTTGTAGTTGTACTAGGATTTTAACACATATTAAGAAAAACAATCAATGCATTCCTAATGGACTAAATTACCTTTGGAACATTTAAAGTACCAAGGCAATTAAATGTTTTTACAATGGCAGCCACAATCATAAATAAGGGTATAGTTGACAAACAATGCCAAAGATGTCTAGATAATAGCAAAACTACAACTATTTTGGGACAAGCTTCAACCCCTTAAACTGCAAGTATTTTGGGACGGATGGAGTATTGATAAATCAAAATGATTTATCAGAAATTCATTGGGATCATTAAATTGACGTCAATGTTTGGTCAAAGTTCCCTTGTGTTGACAATGAAAAATCAAATATGAGACTAGCTTTCCAGGACGGAGGGGGAGTATCTTGCAACTTGATTGAGGCATGTGGTGTGATGGTTAGCTCAATGTTGACTAGTAACCAACTGAAGATATGATCAGATTGTAAACATATGTAAGGTTTTGTTTTCATGTAGATGGAAAACCCTATGAAATGGAAAGGATAGTACTCCCTCCGTCTCAAAATAGATGTCGTTTTGAGAGTTATTTTTTGTCTCAAAATACTTGTCGTTTCACTATTTTAATGCTTTATACCAATTATACTCATAATGATAGCGAACTATCTCTTACCTAACCATTTAATTACCCAATTAGTTGAACTATTTTAGGGGTATTTGAGACTTCTTCATATGTATTAATGACATTTCTTAACGTGTGAAATACTCTAAAACGACGTCGGTCTATTGTGAGACGGAGGGAGTAAAAGGGACAGAAATGGAGTTGAATGTCTTTAATTCAGTTTTTGACTTTATTAGTCCATTAATTAATTGACAAACCTACTCCTCTGTTGACTCTTTAAATTGAAAGAGAGGTGGAGGTGTGGGGTCCAGGGTTATTATAGGTTCATAAAGAGAGCTGGTTTCTGCTCTGTACTGCAGTTTACAGCCTACGCTTTTTATTGGCATGAATTTGATGTAAAAATAAATTCAATTTAAATGTCTTTAGGGAAAAACAAATTTTCATAAAATCTACTCATTTTATTTTATACTCCATCTGTTTTAAAATACATGTCGTTTTAGACTTCTTCACACATATTAAGAAATGCAATTAATACATATCAAAAAGACTTATGTGCCCCATAACAGAATTCAATTTCTTAGACAGTTTAAATGCTTATACAAGATACAGTTTGTAATTAATGAATAAGGGTATAATAGGTAAACATGAGTAAATATGTCTTGGTAATAGTAAAACGTTAAGTATTTTGGAACAAAAAATAACTCTTAAAACGTCATGTATTTTGAAACGAAGGGAGTAATTAATTAATCAAAATTCAATTATCTTTACAGAATACTCCCTCCGCCTTATACCTATTGCTACTAAATATGAGTGCACGGTGATTAAGAAAATATGTTGAAAAAGTAAGATTGTGAGTAAGAGGGAGAAAATAAGTTAGTGGATAGTAGTTGTAACGAGCCGAGTCGAGCTTTGGGGTGTCGAGCTCGTTTAAATATTATCGAGCTCGAGCTTTTATCGAACTCGAGCTCGAGCCCACTTGCTTGCTCGAGCTCGAGTCGAACCGAGCTCGCGAGCAACTTGAGTCGATATCGAACTCGAGCTTTAACGAGCCGAACTCGAGCTTAGACATTTTTTTATGAAAAATATGGTCTTAACGAGCTTATCGAGCCGTTCGAAAACAAAAATTCAATTTTAATGAGCTTATCGAGCCGAACTCGAGCTTTTAACGAGCTAAACGAGCCGAACACGGTCGGCTCGATAACAAAAACGAGCTTGACAATCGGTTCGAGCTCGAGCTTTCATGAGCCGAGCTCGAGCCAGCTCGGTTCGTATAACAGCCCTAGAGATGAGAGTGAAAAGTGAATATTTTGGGTAAGTAACAATAAGTATTTATTGAGACGCCCAAAATGAAAATAAGTAGCGAAAAGTACTAGACGGATAGAGTATTATTTTATACAATAATATACAGTAGTCAGCTCTTCAACCCGTTGACTGACCACTGGTGCTTAATTTGATCATTAACGAAAGATTGACCAAGCCGTTTGACACACTAATCAATCAATCAATAATGCAAATAGTGAGAGAAGGATTGAAGCCACTATATTTTGCTTTTACACTAGGATGGCCAAAACCGGTTCCGGTTCCGGTTCGGCAAAAGGGTGACCCTGAACCGGCCCGCGCTTACCCCGGGTCCGGTTCCGGTTCGGTTCGGTTCCGGTCCGGTTCCGGTTCGGTCCAGTTCGGTTCCGTTCGGTTTGGCCATCCCTATTTTACACTACTCCGTTCCCCAAAACCGTTCTAAATTGTTAGTCTCATTAACAAAAATATTGATTAAAATATTGACCAACCATTGATTTCTTTTTTAAAAAAAAAAAAAAAAAAAACATACGCATCAAACAGAAAATCACCAGAAATATTAAGATACCTTCTTCGTTATCAAATGATACAGAAAATCACCATAAATACTCTCTATGTCCCAAAATGATCTTCTCATTTGTCATTTCTCATTGTCCCAGAAAGTTCTTCACATTTCTACATTTTAGGCTTAAACAAAGCATGGTTAATGAAGCAAGTGTTCATATCTTTAAAAAGTTTGAATAGTCAAACGCGAAGATCATTTTGGGACGGAGTGAGTATTAAGAGACCTTCTTCTTTATCAAACTAATTCTACACATGCACATTAGAGTTCCATTGCATTCCGTTAAACCATTCTACCCTTGTCAAGTCAAGACTTTGATTCCCAAAAAATGGAGCAAAACCTTAATACAACTAACTATATCTAAGTTCCATTGTAAACGTGAGGAGAACAATAAGAAAGAAGAAAATCTAAAGTTGAAACACTATAAAGCCGCTGAAAACGATAAAGAAACGACGTTAGCTAGCTGTTGTGTTACAATGAGTAAACGAGATGAAAAGCATTTTTCGTGTTGTGTGGTCAAAGGCGAATGAACAATAATATGAAACAGTGGCGGACCCAAAGGTAAACGTAAGTATGTGCACAAATAAAAAAATTAAAACTAGAGCAAAAATACACTTAACAAGAATTGAAAACCTATTTCTTAAGAAATGAGGATCTTAACTATTGTACCACCAACTCTTATTATTCAAATCAAGTGCACTTTCATAAATATAGCATAAATTTGGGATAAAAAACTAATTTTTTTACATTGAATGTTGAGAAGTGGGTGCACTTGCACCCACGTTATAAGTTTTGTATTCCCCTTGATGTGAAACAATATTCAAATAATCTTGACTGCAATACTCGAGAAATAAGGGAAGTGGCCGCATCTTGCAACAATGCACAAGTAATTTCTATCGGTAGCCAAAAAAAAAATAAAAAAATCTTGAAATGATCCTCCAAGAGTTTGGTTAGTAAATTCGGAAGATCGACGACTTTGGGATTACCTCAAACCCGCTCTTTTAATTTAAACTCACAAATAAAAACTCGTATCAATAGTTCCAATTCCACATCAACCATTATTTACTTAGTTTTTTTTTTTTTTTTGAAGGAAAATCATTTACTCCCTCCGTTTCATAATACATGACATTTTAGGAGTAATTTTTTGTTCCAAAATATTTGACGTTTTACTATTACCAAGAAAGAATTACTCTTGTTTACCAATTATACCCTTAATCATTAATTGTGAACTATTTCTTGTATAAACATTTAAATGCCTAGGTAATTGGATACTTTTAGGGGCACATATGTCTTTTTAATATATATTAATTGTATTTCTTAATATGTGTGAAGAAGTCTAAAACGACATGTATTATGAAACGGAGGGAGTAGTTAGTTAGTTACACACATTGAATAAGAGTGAGAAAGCAAGAAAACTAGTTACGTCTAGATCACAAACAACGTAATGTTACTACATTACACATCTGTCCATACTAGTGACTTCAATTCCAAAACAACTTTTCTATTCTATTCATACCCCAATTTTAATGCCCCCTCCCTACTTCCACACCCTCCCCAACTACACCTCCTTTATTTTGTTGCCCTCATTTACTCCCACCCTATCATCCCCATCTCTATATACACACACACACAACAAACATACACACACACATTCACCACAACAATGGCAGCTACAAACGAACAACACCTCCTCTCCACCGAGATAGTCAACCGGGGAATCGAGGCCGGGTCAATGACCTTCTCGGTCCGTGTCCGGCGAAGGCTACCGGACTTTGTTCAGTCGGTTAATCTTAAGTATGTTAAGTTGGGGTACCATTACTTGATCAACCATGCTATTTATTTAGCCACCGTGCCGGTGCTTGTGCTGGTGTTTAGTGCGGAGGTGGGGAGTTTGAGTAGGGAGGAGCTGTGGCGGAAGCTGTGGGATACTACCGCCGGTTATGATCTTGTTACTATACTTGCTTTCTTTGGGCTGTTTGTTTTCACTCTCTCTGTTTACTTCATGTCCAGGCCGAGATCGATTTATCTTCTTGATTTCGCTTGCTTCAAACCTCATGATGATCTCAAGGTCATTTCTCTTCAACCTTTCATCTATATACTCCTATGTAATGTAATGTAATGTAATGTGTGTGTATATATACACATAAATGTTTGTGTTTTGTGTATATTCATATACCGTAAAATATAAAGTCACAAGAAAATCACAAAATTTCGTTTATAAAATGAGGTGTCAAAATTTTTATAGGCGCTTTTAATTAGAGTATGTCGGGTAAATGAATTGAATATGTATAACTAAAAGGTCACTAGCTCAATAAACTTGAGCTTGTGAAGTTTAATGGTGTCTGATCACGCTTTGAGTGTTGACCAATTTGAATTTCGGATAGTATTTCGTAGCTATTATAAACAAAATTTAACATCTATTGTATTAGATTCATTCAAGAAGTTGGTTTTGGACGATTTCTTGAAAATGGACACTCATTTAGGGAAAGAGGGAGTATGTATAAACTCGACTATAAATTCCAAAATGTTCTACCAAAGGCCTCTTGGCCTAGCGGTATGCGTGAGTGGGTGAAGTGCATTCCTTAGGGGAGGTCCTGGGTTCGACTCCTCTTGGGGAGGTGTGGAGAACCCTTATTTTCAGTGCAAGTCTGCGTCTTCCATAAATGTGCTAGAAGATGAATTTATTTTGGTAGATCATATCTTAATTGTACAAATATGTGGCGATCCATCAATAGTTAGAGCATCTACAATGCGCGGTTTTTAAAAGCTTTATATATATATATATATTGTATTATTTTTTGGAAAAATTATTTATTAAAGAGTGAGGATGTGACATATGAGAGCCATAAAAATGCTTTTAAAACAACTCTCTACTATTATTTTTGGGAGATCATATCTTAATTTTCACTAATTTTCCATGCTCTATCATTGCAAAAAAAACTTTGAGCTTTTTATTGTGAAGACGTGACATATGAGAGCCATAAAAATGCTTTTAAAACAACTCTACTATTATAAATGCTCTTACTCTGTACATTTATACATTTTACCTCTATATTTGACAGCTGTTGACTGATTATAACATGTTACTCGTTAGTTCGGCCATTAAATATAACAAGACCTACAAACCAATCCTTCATAAATTTGGGCAACAATTTCATGACTTGGAATTAATTATATTCAACTATTGTAGGAAATGTATATAAATATGTATCAGAAAATTTTGGGACAAACTAGTTCCTCCATAGGTTAGTATACAGTATGTATTTGTGTTCGACAACTGTTGATAGTACTCGTTAGTTCGGCCATTAAATGGCAACACCTACACTGTAACACTAGTAACTACACACCAATATTTCAGAATCTTGACATGTTTTCATGGCACTGGCATTTACTCCGTCTAATTAAAATTTGTTCCAAAATACGTATTGATATTTTACTATTATTGTACTGAGGGTGAGGTTTGACTTTACCACTGACGCTCGCTCCTTTGGGGACTACATTGTTAGTGATTGTAGAGTATATCTTGTACAAGCATTTAATCACCTTAAAAAAACTAAATTATTTAAAGGTAACTGAGCCTTTTTAACATTCATTCATTACATTTTTTTAATATGTGAATAATTATTTTGAAACGGAAGGAGTGTCATTTTTCAACTATCTTGGGGAATTTTTTGAAGTTCATTCTGATTATAAAAAGTGTTACTCCCTCCGGTTCAAAATAACTGTCACTTTTGGACCAAAATTTTGGTCCAAAATAATTGTCACTTTTGAGCTAAATGTCTCTCTTATCCTTGCATTAAAACTTGTTCTCTTTTATTAATTATCTTAGTGTGAGACATTAATGTAAGAAAGTTGCACACTTAATAGGGGTAAAGTTGAAACTTTTGTCACTAAGTCATGGTAATTATTACATTTCTTAAGAGTTGTGCAAATGCAAAAAAAAACAGTTATTTTGGACCCCAGAGAGTACTCCATTAATCATTGCAATTGCATATTTCACGAGAGAATGAAGTAATTAGGAAATGATTTGCTCACAAAAATTACTCCTGGACAATTGAACTGAAACTGACACTCACATGGGCGGCGCGTGGTGCACAGGCAACAAAGGACCAATTCATCGATCTAGCAAGAAAATCCGGCAAATTCGACGAAGCAACCCTCGAATTCCAGAAACGGATTCTAAACTCATCAGGAATCGGCGATGAAACCTACGTTCCGAGGTCCATAATGTCGCCGGAAAACATCACCACCATGAAAGAAGGCAGAGCTGAAGCTTCAATGGTGATATTCGGAGCCCTAGACGAGCTCTTCGAGAAAACACGCATCCGTCCCAAGGACGTCGGAGTCCTCGTAGTGAACTGCAGCATCTTCAACCCGACACCGTCCCTATCCGCGATGATCATCAATCACTACAAGATGAGGGGAAACATTTTGAGTTTCAATCTCGGCGGGATGGGGTGTAGCGCCGGAATTATTGCCGTGGACTTGGCGCGTGAAATGTTGCAGGCGAACCCTAATAACGTTGCGGTGGTGGTTAGTACGGAAATGGTGGGGTATAATTGGTACCCTGGCCGTGATCGGTCGATGTTGATTCCTAATTGCTTCTTCCGTATGGGTTGCTCCGCCGTCATGCTGTCGAATCGCCGCCGTGATTACCGCCGTGCTAAGTACCGGCTCGAACACATTGTTCGGACTCACAAAGGTGCCGATGATCGTTGCTTCAGGTATCATTTTCTTCCGGTTAATTCAAGTTTATAATTAATTGCACTTGACTCCCCTTAATGTTTACATTATTTGCAATTTAATCCCTATTGTTTGAATTTTGCCAGAAGTTTCCCTGATTTTTGCATTTAATTGAGAATCACATAATTTAATACAAAGCTTTACCAATTTACCAACATGCTTCATGCCTTGAATAATTCATGGATTAACATGGGAATAATACTAGGGGCACAAAAAAGTCATAAAAACTTGCTAACAAAATTTTAGGTTTACTAATATTATTAGTCTTTTTAATTAGAGTGTGACAGATTCATTATTGATGCTACCAATAAAATATCGCCACCTCATTTCGTGAGCAAGATTTTGTGACCTTATTTTGTGCCCCTAGCATTGCTCTTAACATGAATGTTTAGACGGGCTCTAAGTAACTTATTTACGATAAAAAAATGTTTGATTTCCTAAACAACAATGTACTATCAGTCTCAGATCCTCAAGTACAACAACATTAGAAGAAAGTGGGGGACCTAATCTTTTTTGATCTTGCCATGAATCACCATCAGAAGTATGGGAGGAAAGGATGGTGACAATATTGATGGAAGATTACATTTTTGTTGGCTTACCTAAATTGTTGAGACACCCATGTGATATCAACACGATTCATGTGACGTTACATACATTTGTGGTATTAATCTTTTGCGAAAAGATTAAGTAGGTGAGAAGTTTGGCTTGCTGTCATGTTCTAACAGAACAGCCTGATCTCATCTGATTCCCGGAAAGACATGAGTCGTTGTAAAAAGCGAAATTTGAATTTGTTTTGGACATTCATTTTGGGATGGAGGTAGTTGACTTAATCGAAAAAATGTTTTAACAAGTTGTGTGATATCCTAAATGTGATTATTTATTTATCACAGGAGTGTTTATCAAGAAGAAGATGAGCAGCGTTTCAAGGGACTAAAAATCAGCAAAGATCTGGTGGAAATAGGCGGTGATGCCCTCAAGACCAACATCACCACACTGGGTCCCTTAGTGCTCCCTTTCTCTGAGCAGCTCCTCTTCTTCTCAACTCTAGTGAAGAGGTACTTTTCCGGTGGGAAAAAAGGCGGCAGTGGGCCCACCTCCACTACCACCGGTGGCGGCAACTTGCACCACCACCACCAGCAACCACCATCCTCCTCCTCCTCCTCCACTTGCAAGCCATACATCCCAGACTACAAGCTAGCCTTTGAGCATTTCTGTGTGCACGCAGCAAGCAAGACAGTAGTGGATGAGCTGCAGCGTAACCTAGAACTGAGCGACAAGAACGTGGAACCTTCTAGAGCCACGTTGCATAGGTTTGGGAACACTTCAAGCAGCAGCATTTGGTACGAGCTGGCTTACTTGGAAGCGAAAGACCGTGTTAAGAGAGGCGATCGTGTGTGGCAGCTCTCATTCGGGTCGGGGTTCAAATGTAACAGTGCTGTTTGGAGATCGGTTCGTAGAATCAAGAAGCCTTCTAGCAAGAATCCATGGCTCGATTGTGTTGAGAGGTACCCAGAGGCTCTATCAAGCTAGGGTTTGCGTCCGTCTCGAGTTAAATTTATAATGGTTCTTTATTAATAAGTCTTTTAACTTGTCGGAAAGCCGAATCCTTGCTTTTAACTTGCTTTACAAAAGGGGTTGCGCGGAGCTAATCGGTTTTTCGTTTTTCAGAGTTACTTGCTAGTTAAGGTTCTTGTGTTCTTAGAATTTCATGGATGGGTAGGTTTGAAGATTGGTTTTATTACAGAGCCAAAACAGTTTATGGAACTCTTGTAAGAATGCTATTGTTGATTGTATAATGTTGTTATTTGATCTCCTATATATTGGCTAAGTAGCTTTTTCTTCACTTTTATTGTTTCAATATCAATCCTAAGCAAGGCCCAAAGGATTTGATTGCAGATGTAATTTTCCTTCTAACTTATTTGGGATCACTTGGTGGTTCAATGAAATGCTAAAGTTTCCTAAAAAAATTATGTCATTATTCTTCCTACGGCTCGGTATTTTCTGGTTTTCACGCGCATAGTGAAAGTTCTTTTAGCACCAGATTACATTATTTTCTCATTCTCATAATACACAAGAAATTTCAGTAGTTTGGATAAAAAGTGATCCGTTTATGAACATGATGAAGAAATTCACGTTCGTCCGTCCCCAATAGAGCATAAATATTCGAGCTTGATTCAAATTCAGGGGTGTAAACGAGCCGAACCCTAGTTTAACTTGATTCCAAGGAAGCTAAGTAACAAGTTCTTGTTCTTGGTCATTCTACTTGTTTTGGCACACCTAAAGGAAATGGTTAAGTAAAAGAAGTGTATTTTGTTGGTTGAGGACACACCAAAAGTTGCCCAGTTTTGCCTCCCCAGATTTTGGTCCCTATACTCAACAAAAACCAAGAGCACACCAAAGGTGCTTCAACTAACTTAACATGTTCCAACACATAACTCCGTTTATTTCGCGAAAAATAACTTTTTCATTCATTCCTCATTTTCCGTGCATATTATCTATAAAAACAAGCACTGTCACTTCTCAAATTTTCAACATTCCTCTCATAACATTTCCGCCCCAAACATGGCTCTAAAAACCGCCCTCTTCTCCACCACCCTCATTGCAGCTCTACTCCTACTCACACTCACCAAAACCACCGCATTTCCCGATTATTCCCACCACCACCAACCCAACAAAACTAACCAGATCAAGAAACTCATTACCCGTGATGCAATCTCATTGACCATCGATGAAGGCTACGAGATCAGACGGTTCATAGCCTCCCTACCCTCCCTCAGAAGTCTCCGGGCCACTTTAGGAGAAGACCAAGACAAAGCAGAAGCCTTGCTCTACGATTGTCAGCAGCGTTTGGACGCGCATTTGCATGGCATTAGCTCTACTCTCCGGCGGTTGCTCCGGGAGAGTTACCGGAAAACACCCCACCTCCTCCTTGCTGATACGCAAGCGTTGCAAGAGGCCGTCAACGGAGCGGTGGGGTTGGGGTCCGGTGAGGCGTGTAGCGTGGATCACAAGTTTGTGTCTTCTTTGCTTCAGAGAAGGTTGCAGGATTTTTCGCAGACTATTAATGATGTTGTACATCTTGTTAATCCAGTTGTACCACCAAAGTCAACCCTTGCTGAAAATGGTCAAGGTCAAGGTCATGCTAAAGCACAACCTTAAATTGGTCAAAAAGGGACCTTAATTACTAGTACTCCATTAAGAAAGGAACATGTGAAATGCCTCGATTGTAATCCTTGGACTAACATCAGATAAAATAAAATGGCAGTCCATATTAGTATCATCTTCTTCTTTATGTCTGTGTTTTTCTGTCGCGCCCCAGACCCGTGGTCCTACTTGGCCCCACGCTCGGAACACGAGTGGAAGACGTTATAAAACACTTTTAGAAAAAAATTCGAAATATACTTTCATAAAGTTTAACAAAATCCACACTCGAAGTTCAAAGACTTCGTTTAACTTTCAAACAACTCTTTCACAAACGAAAGTACTTAGCCCGAAGGCTTACAAACTTTTATACAAATGTACATACACCAACATTATCCAAAATAATGGTGTTACAAAATGATGAAGGCACGGAAACTCTACCCAAAAGTACTACATCTAAGTAATGTAGCATTTACAAAACAAATCCCAACTCTTACCACTGTAACGTCCTCCCGTGCCAAAGTGTCCTATCCCCTGGACTCGCTTTTATCTAAAACAGTAAACAAATAAGGGGTGAGAATGAATCTCAGTAAGTTACTAAAATGCAACTACGTTTCATGCTAAAATGATAAGTATAACAAACAATATCATAAGCATCACATAGCACATAACATGATAGGTAAAGCCAACTCATCTTTCCACACGTAAGGCGGAATAAAACACTCATAAGTGGATACTTAGTCAAGGTTTACCGAAAGAACATTAGCCAAAGTTCTCGAATCAAACATATAACCATCTGAGAGGTATCAACTGAGCAGCATCAAAGAGCTGAAGCCGGGATCCCGAAAACCAAATGATGTAGGAGAGCAGATCGGCCGAAAGATTCCAGCAACGACTGAGCGCCCGCCTGGTACCTTGCGAGCGCCCGCTTGAAGCCGGACAAACTTTCTGCCAGAATGAGCGCCCGCTTGGGCCTTATCAAGCGCCCGCCCGCTTGTCGGGCGGATTTGTCCCAGATTTGCGTATTTTCGATTTTTAGCAGATTAGCTTGGTTATTTTTGGTATTTTCGGATTTATTCTTTATTTTAGGTTATGTTATTTGGTAGGAGTATAAATACTCTTTTCTTTCATTGTTTTAGGGTTACAACTTTTATTATTCAATTGAACTTTGTTCTTGGAGATTTATTTCTCTTTCTTGGTGGATTTCAAGGTTTTGTGTTTGAGGTTTCATCGCTGGATGAGATCTTGTGATTAGTGCGCTAATTCACGAAATCTATCGCTTCCGTGATGCGTCAGTTGGTATCAGAGCAGGCCATATCCTGTCTTTTGCATCCACTGATTCGTTATGGGGGATCAAGGAGCAACAAAAGGTGATATCGAAGGTATAACCAACGTTATCGCTGCATTAACAACGCAAATCGTTGCGTTGGTAGCCGCTAAACAGGGTCAGAATATCAATCAGAACCGTAGGGGTGAGAGAGACAGGGTAGATCCAGTTCGAGATCCAGTTCGACGTCCTCAAAGGGCAGAGACTCGGGATGAAGAAGAATCCAGTTCTGAATAAGAGGTTGTTCTTGATGAAGAACCAGATCAAGGTAATAATCGAAACCGCCATGATTATAGAATTAAGGCTGATATTCCTTTTTTCTATGGAACCATGGGGATCGAAGATTTCCTGGATTGGCAGAATGAAGTCGCTTTTTCGAAGTTATGGAGGTACCTGAAAATAAACAGGTAAAGATGGTAGCGATCCGATTGAAGTCTACTGCTGCAGTTTGGTGGGATAAACTGGCAGGACAGAGGAGACGGCAAGGAAAGGGGCCAATTAAAACTTGGAGGCGTATGAAGCAGTTGATTTCTGAGAGATTTTTACCGGCTGATTATGAGCAGATCTTGTATAAACTGTACCTCAACTATGTGCAGGGCAAGAGGACAGTTGATGAGTATACTACTGAGTTTCAGAGGTATACTGTGCGGGTTGAGATTGAGGAGTCTGAAGATCAAAAGGTTGCTCGACGGCCTGAAGAGCTCAATACAGGAGAAGATGGGATTACATCAGGTATGGAACTTGACCGACGCTTCCACTCTAGCTTTAAAGGCTGAACTCATGGAGAAATCAAGTACGAAGAATTTTAATCCTCCCTTTCGTAAATGGGTACCACAAAGCGGTCCTGAACTGGGGGTTGATAAGGAGAAGGGGACAACAATTAAGAACCCTCCTCCACAGGCCAAGGGAACTGGGGTACTAGTAGTTATGTAGGGAGCAAGGCACCAGCACAGAAAGCAGAAAACCCCTATGCCAGGCCAACTGGGGACAAGTGTTATCGTTATGGTGGACAGGGTCACAGATCCAACATTTGCCCTACCACTAGGCGAACTGATGCGATCTTGGAGGATGGGGAAGAAGAAGAAGAAGATGCGAATAATGAGTATGAAGGGGTTGAATTCACTGAAGAGGAATCTGAGGAGTGGGTTGCTTTTGTGCTTCAACAGATGCTATTATCTGCCAAGGATGAGGGGCGGAGAAAGAATCTATTTCGCGCACACTGTTCCGTTAAGAACAAGGTATGTAATTTAATTATTGATAATGGTTGCACTGAAAATCTAGTGTCGCAGAAGTTGGTTGATTTTCTAGGATTGAAAACTGAACCTCATGAGAAACCCTATAGCTTGGGGTGGGTAAACAAGGGTTCAGAACTCAGGGTATCACGGACTTGCAGGGTCCCTATTTCCATTGGTAAATACTACAAGGAGGAGATTGTGTGTGATGTTCTGAGTATGGATGTCTGTCATATACTGCTTGGTCGCCCGTGGCAGTATGACCGTGACATTACTTATCGGGGTAAGGATAATGTAGTGATGTTTAAATGGGATAATCATAAAATTGCTATAGCTCCTGTTCAACGTTTTGAGAAACAGGGTGAGAAGGATGAACCGGTGGTGATGCTGATACAGAATGATAAGGATCTTACAGCAGCTATTGAGGAGGCAGAGTATTTCTGCCCGATAATCATCAAGGGGTTGTTGGGTTCTGTTAGTGTGGAGATTGGGTTGCCAAGGGACATTGAGGAACTACTTGCAGGAGTTGGTTTCTGATGAGCTACCCAATGATCTCCCTCCCATGAGGGGCATTCAGCATCAGATTGATTTGATTCTGGGAGCTAGTTTGCCAAACCTCCCACATTATCGCATGAGTCCGAAAGAGAATGAGATTCTTAGAGAGAAGATTGAAGACTTGTTGCGGAAGGGGTTTATCAGGGAGAGTATGAGCCCGTGTGCAGTACCAGTCCTTCTTGTGCCAAAGAAGGGAAATCAGTGGCGCATGTGTGTTGATAGTAGGGCCATCAACAAAATCACCATCAAGTACAGGTTTCCTATTCCTCGTTTGGAAGACATGCTTAATGAGTTGTCCGGTTCTAAGTTATTCACTAAACTGGATTTGCGCAGTGGGTACCATCAGATTCGGATCAGACCTGGGGATGAGTGGAAAACGGCGTTCAAGAGCAAGGATGGCCTTTATGAATGGCTTGTCATGCCATTCGGATTATCTAACGCTCCTAGCACTTTCATGAGGTTGATGAACCAGGTATTCCGACCTTTTATTGGCTCATTTGTTGTAGTTTATTTTGATGATATCCTGATTTATAGTAAAGATAGAACTGCACATTTAGAACATCTTAGACAAGTGTTGCAAGTCTTAAAAGATAATCAGTTGTATCTCAATCTTAAGAAGTGTACGTTCTGCACCAACAAATTGCTTTTTCTGGGATTTGTGGTTGGTGAGGATGGAATTCAGGTTGATGAGGAGAAAATGAGGGCAATCAGGGATTGGCCGGCCCCAACATCGGTTTGTGCATAATTTTAGCACTATTACTGCCCTATCACCGAGTGTCTGAAGAAGGGTAAGTTTCAGTGGGGTTTTGAGCAAGAGCAGAGTTTTGCCCTCATCAAGGAAAAACTTTGCACCGCACCAGTTCTTGCTCTACCATATTTCAATAAAATATTTCAGGTGGAGTGTGATATGAGTGGTGTAGGGATTGGGGCTGTTCTCTCACAAGAAAAGCGTCATGTGGCTTTCTTTAGTGAGAAGTTGAGTGAGGCTCGACAGAAGTGGAGTACTTATGATCAGGAATTCTATGCAGTTTATCGAGCCTTGCGACAGTGGGAGCATTATCTTGTTCAAAGTGAGTTTATTTTATTTTCTGATCACCTAGCTTTGAAATTTTTGCATAGTCAGAAAATGATAAACAAGATGCATGCTCGATGGGTTAGTTATCTGCAGAAGTTTCTTTTATTATTCAGCATAAATCTGGGGTTCAAAACAAAGTTGCCGATGCTTTGAGTAGAAGGGCTTCTTTGTTACTCACGCTGTCTCAGGAAATTGTGGGTTTTGATTTGCTGAAGGAACTTTATGAAGATGATGCAGATTTCAAAGAGTTGTGGTTTAAATGTATGGGTAAACATCCTAGTGCAGATTTTCACATTCGGGATGGTTTTCTGTTCAAAGGAGATAGGTTATGTGTTCCTGTTTCGTCTCTACGAGAGAAGCTGATTCGAGACTTACATGGTGGAGGTCTTAGTGGGCATTTGGGACGAGACAAGACCATTTCTAGTTTGGAGGAGAGATATTTTTGGCCTCAACTGCGCAAGGATGCGGGTTCTATTGTCAGGCGTTGTTATACTTGCCAGGTTTCTAAAGGCCAGTCTCAAAATACTGGTCTTTATTTGCCTTTACCTGTTCCTGATGATATATGGCTAGATTTATCTATGGATTTTGTGTTGGGTTTGCCTCGTACACAACGGGGTGTGGATTCTGTCTTTGTGGTTGTGGATCGGTTTTCCAAAATGTCTCATTTTATTGCTTGCAAGAAGACTGCGGATGCAACTAACATTGCGAAGTTGTTCTTTCGCGAAATTGTCCGACTCCATGGGGTTCCTAAGTCCATCACTTCGGACAGGGATACCAAATTTCTGAGTCACTTCTGGATTACTTTGTGGCGTATGTTTGGTACTGAGCTAAACAGAAGTTCTACAGCTCATCCGCAGACGGACGGACAGACAGAGGTTACTAACCGGACATTAGGAAATATGATCAGAAGTGTTTGTGGTGACAAACCGAAGCAGTGGGATTTAGCTTTACCGCAAGTGGAGTTTGTTTATAACAGTGCGGTACATTCAGCTACGGGTAAATCGCCTTTTTCTTTGGTGTATACTTCTACCCCTAGGCATGTGGTGGATTTTATACCGTTACCTAAGGGTCATGGTGTAAGTCAAGCGGCTGAAAATATGGCAAAGGATGTGCAAGCTGTCAAGGAAGCTGTCAAGGCTAAATTGGAGGCAACGGGATTGAAGAATAAAGCTGCTGCTGACAAAAAGAAGAGGGTCAAAGTGTTCAAGGTGGGAGATGAAGTGATGGTTTTTCTTCGCAAAGAGCGTTTTCCTGTCGGTACGTACAAGAAATTGCAACCTCGCAAGTATGGACCATTCAAGGTGACACGCAAAATTAATGACAATGCTTATGTGGTGGCTCTTCCGGATAATTTGAACATCTCCAACACCTTCAACGTTGCTGACATCTATGAGTATCATGCGGATTGAGTGCTTTATCCTGATGAGAACTCGGGGTCGAGTTCTTTAGAGGTGGAGGAGACTGATGTAGGAGAGCAGATCGGCTGAAAGATTCCAGCAACGACTGAGCGCCCGCCTGGTACCTTGCGAGCGCCCGCTTGAAGCCGGGCAAACTTTCTGCCAGAATGAGCGCCCGCTTGGGCCTTATCAAGCGCCCGCCCGCTTGTCGTGCGGATTTGTCCCAGATTTGCGTATTTTCGATTTTTAGCAGATTAGCTTGGTTATTTTTGGTATTTTCGGATTTATTCTTTATTTTAGGTTATGTTATTTGGTAGGAGTATAAATACTCTTTTCTTTCATTGTTTTAGGGTTACAACTTTTATTATTCAATTGAACTTTGTTCTTGGAGATTTATTTCTCTTTCTTGGTGGATTCCAAGGTTTTGTGTTTGAGGTTTCATCGCTGGGTGAGATCTTGTGATTAGTGCGCTAATTCACGAAATCTATCGCTTCCGTGCTGCGTCACCAAACCATAACCATAAGAACCAAAGTAACAACAGGGGAAATATGACACAAAGTCATAACCCAAATGCTCACTCGAGGGAGCTAACTCATCCCATCCAAGGCCAATCTGGACTGGGGAAAATAGGTCCAGTGGAAAAGCCTTATAGTGAACTTGGCTGTGTGCCACTATAATCCTTCCACCTCCACTTGATTAAAAAAAAAGGTCCAGTGGAAAAGCCTTATAATGAACTTGACTGTGTGTCACTATAATCCTTTCCACCTCCACTCGATAACACAAAATCAGCTGGACTTTCAAACAAAGCACTATAATAAATACTTGCTTAAACAACAACCAGGGGCAATGATTCCAAAGTAGGGAACCAAGCCAAATACATCACAAAGATGAACCAATCCAAACCACATCAAAGGATGTTCAACTATATCCAATTAACATTTAGTCAAATTCGGCAACACATATGTTCACAAAGGAACAAATTTCAAACACTAGGGTGTTCCACAACAACCCTCTAGGTACTCTAGGATATCACCTAAGACCTAGACCAAGATTGAACTCTAAATCACTTGAATTGGAACAACTCACTTTTTCAGCAATTATGGGCGGTCGCCTAAACCAGACTCAGAATTCTCAAATTTCTCCTGCAAGCCAAATTCATCCGTCCCAAGCGTAGGAGTATAACTTACTAACACTTATACTATTACCAGGAGTGCAACAACCATCCCAAAACATTACTTTCAATTTTATTTCATTCTTTTACCGTCCCACGAATAATAGAATAATTTTCTTTTATTCCATTTAAATATTTTACCGTCCCAAAAGTATAAGTATAATTTTTCTAATATACTAGTATACTCATTTAGCGATACTTTCATTCATTTCCCCGTCCCATGAATAATAGTATAAATTTTATAATATACTTATTTAACATTTAACTCAAGTTAATATTTTACCGTCCCACGAGTAGGAGTATACTTTCAAACACTTATACTAACATTCTCAGGTATATAAACATACTCCATATACATCCTTGCATACAAACCAAGTCACTTACCCAATATAATTATACTCCCTTTGTCCCAAATAAACAAGTATCACAAATAAATTATTTTCACAATAATTTCACCACATATCACACATATAGTAAATATATGACTATTTTACTATTTAAGGGGAATTAGTAACTTACATATTTCCCGAAAAAAGTATCGCAGAAATAATATTTGATCGGATAGAAATGACCTACTCAACGCCCTGATCATTTTTATATAATTAGACTAGTACTCCCACCAGTATGCAATTGATCAGTTCTATGAAAGTGTACGGCGTACGGTTGATTGGCTTAAACATTTACACCACCACCAAAAATGCTAATACACATACGGATATATTTACACCTTAAATGTACGAACAAACATGAAAAATCTTAAAAATATCACCGGAAGTATAAATATCCCAATTAATTCTACTAAGAAATCCATGACAGTCTAAGAAGTTGCAACATTAATATAAACGACAAAAGGGATCTTCAAAAACCATGCAACTTGATGTCCTCCTCCTTCAAATGCAGGCGCGAGTCAAGGATGTAGAGACGGTATTTCTTTAATGAGGTTGGAGTTGGATCACCTTCTCAAGGCTCAAGTATGTGTATATGCACACTCTTTCACACCTCATGAACCAACGTAATTCTTCTACCTTCGCAAATGGATCCAAAGCAGTGGGAACATGCGATGAGTTCGACAAAAGCAGTCCAAATTTGATCATCGTTACTGTCCATATTGGCAATAGCCAATTATTTTCTTTTATGATTTTAAAGTTCAGTAACATCTCAAGTCTCCTAACACCTTAACTAAAACTAATTGGCATCTATATTTCAGTTATTATAGTACTTATGTTTTTTGTTTGTTTAGGGCATTCATCCATCAATCAAATAAGAGATTTGCAAAATTTTCATGGACTGTTTCAATCGAAACAGCTCCATAGACGAATAGACTCAACTATCCTAACACTCCAAGTTACCATGGTAAATATACAAATAAACAATATGTTATGCATTCAACTTAATCTTGTCACCCAAATGCTTTATACATAACTGCATATACATAAATACCCATAAGATCATTTTTTGGCCTAGACACTGTATGCTTCACAGATAGACGTTGGACACAGCGTACCCCCAACCCCATCGTTCAAACAATGTTTTAAAAAAAATAGACTCCAGGCACTCAAAAAGCACACAATGAGGACGGATGGGGCGGGATTACAAAGACCCAGCACTAAAAGAGTTAACCCCCCCCCAAACCGCGCATAGTCCACACTACTCTCTCCGCCCCCAAAAACATAACTAAAACAACACCGAGAGAGAGAGAGAGACAGACAGAGTACTGGTGAGATATGTAAACAGCTCCATAGACTAACGGATTTAACTGTCCTAACACTGCAGGTTATCATGGTAAATATACAAACTGAAATACGCAGCCTCAAATCAAACAAACAATCAAATTCACCTTCTATAAAAAAAAATGTTGGTAAAAAAAATAGTAATCACTGTCTGTAAATATAAATATAGAACTCAAATTGCGAATACGTAATTCCAGAAGAAAAGAAGCATATTATAAAATTGCCGAACTTACCCATCAAAATAAACATTAGAATACTATAAAGACCAACATGGGGTTATCTATTATCGCACTAACTGAAAGCCACATCTCATCCATGTATGCCAGTATGAATTGAGCAGCATAATAGCAATTAACAAAAAATTATTTAGAAAGAGAACGTAAAGTATAAGAAACGGACCTCTAGGCGGGTGCAGTGTATGAGCTTGGCGGCGTTGGAGGCAGAGAGCGATCTTGATTTTGAGGAGGGGGTGGAATCTGGTGCAGGGATAGTCTGACTTCGACCCGGGTCAGGCAATAACAGCACCACAGCACCACAATTCCCAGCATTCTCTTTGCACGGTGGCTACGACAGGATTAAAAAGCAAATAGGAATAGAAACTGTCAATCTATGGCCGTATGATGGGAGGATGGGATAATTAATCCAACTGTTGAAATCATTAAGGAAAAATATTATTAAGAACATATGTAAACAAACTGAGAAACATTGACACAAATATAACATTGGAATTTGGAACATCAAAAGAGGCACCACGATTTTGAAGCTTTCGGAGCTTTCTTTTGCAGATACACCAAAGAATCCTCAGGCCATTTAGGTGAACAATACAAAGAACATTCAAGGTCATTCATCCAATCAAAAAAAACTTCAATCAATAATTTTTTTTAAAAACAGTATATCGCTATTGTAAAAACAAACTGTGCTGCATAAGCGCATTTTCACACCTGAAGTTAGCAAATAAACACCAAACTAATGAAATCAAACAGGAAGCAAGGAGGCACCCTTTGACAGGCTTAACAAACAAAAACTATCTCAATACCCCTCAATTTGTCCGTCATCTGAGGCAATAAATGTATCAATCACCTTCTACATATGGGATACATAGAATAGCCCATCCTCGTATCTTTGTCCTTCAAGCACACCACTGCACTACACACCACCAATTGTACATATTATGTGACCATATTTGATTTGAATGACAACCAAGAAAATCATGACATCCCAAGATAACTCTCTCACACACACACACAAAAACACCCTTATATACATAGGAGATCTCATAACATGTTTAAACAATTAACTAATTGAAAATCTTCATACCTTCAATTGAGTCCAAGTAACTTAATGTTTGTTCCAGTACAATGTTCAATGGCCCTACTGCGACCACTGTATATTCCTTCCCTAACCCTACAACAATGTCAAGTAATGCCTCTATTTGCATTGGAACATCGCTTCATTTGTCAGTGATGAAAATTAGCTGAGCAATAAAATCAATTCTTCTGAAATCAAAACTTTTAACTCCCCACGAAATAAGAAAATACTAAGTTTCAAACAGCAAAATTACAAATTTCAAACTTCTCAAGCACATATTGTTACGCAGCTTGGTGATTCTTAGTTTTCAAATTTCACTTTTTCTCTGAGAAGCACCCCTAGATAACCACGTTAAAATGTTCTACTTGGCAATGAACTCTTCTTCTATTGACAGCTAAAAATCTTTAATTTGCTCCATCTACACGGGCAAGTGCATTGAAAACCATGTCGAGTCTAGCAAGTACAGGTTCTGAATGTGCCTGAAAGGAATATATCAGCATAAAGAGAAAACCTTCCACGTTGCCACCTTGACTGGCCTCTATGAAGAGTTGGTGCAGCTCAATAACAAACATGTACATACAGGATTAGAAAAGCCAAGAAAGTTCAAGAAAATTATGTGAATGGAGTGGTTCTTAACTTCAAATCAACGAATAACACCGGTGAGAGATTGAGGACCTCAATCCAGATAAAGAGCAATCTTCTAATTCACTCAAATTCATTATTGAAGTAGATAAAAGAAAAAATAAGTACAAATGATATGGTGTCCAAACAAATTCATATCAAATTTATTTCTGGTCATTGTGGAAGATATGAACCTAAAATTGACTTGTATGTAACCACTACTTTGTTACTGCAAAATACAAACACAGGTAACTAAAAATTGAGGGCGGACTCACACGAAAACCTCCTGATTTTGTATGTACCACAGTCCTGCGATTACAAAAATATATGACACCAACAAAAAACCATCCAAATGAAAAAGTAAAATTTGGTTGATCAACTTTTGGCACAATAAGACGGAACCAATAGCAAGAAGCTACAGTCATGGATTTGTGCTTAAACCAAATCATGTAAGAAGACTGAATATTGATGTACGCATTCATAACAAAACTTTTTGCTGGATCAAGTAAGATGCTGAAATTAATAAGTTCAGGGAAAAAGTAAAGCCGCAATCTTAAAGTTCATAGACATGCATACACAGGTTATATTACACTTGGAGAGGGAGAGATATAAACTACTACTGCAATTACATTCGAAACGGCTTCACCATGGATATGTTTGCATGTAAAACTCATTATTTAATCACTTTCAATAATATGAACCTGCTCTTTCAAAAAAAAAAAAAAAAAAAACCTGGAGCAGTTCATTCTTCCCAACTTATCTCCACCAAAACCTCACTTTCTGAACTGAAACCTTAGAAATCAAAATTAATTGGTAAATTGATCAATAAAACATAAACCCAATAGTAATTACCTTTGAGGCATAGCAGTCATGGAGCCTTCATAAGGCAGCTATTCCATCGGCAAACACCCGACCTGCTTTAACGCTATACCAACTTCCAAGCGGCCAATGATGAATTAAGCTTAACGCGGATCAAACCCAGCCAGAGCGAAACGGAGAAGGAAGATAGGGAATGCGTAAAGTGATTTGAGAAGAATGGCCGCAGGTTTGTTCGGGGAGGAAGAGAATTAGACGGTGGAAGAGAGCCCCGTAAACAAACAGAGGAAGAAGGGGGAATAGAAACCGTCAAACCATGGCCGTAGGATCCAACTATTTAATAATTAATCCAACGATTGTAAATAAAATGGAAAAGAACTGTAAAATAATGACCGTAGGATGGTGACGGTTATGGAGCAATCTCAACCATCCTTTGTCTAAAGTCAATAGGCAGTTTCTTTTGAGCTCTATTATAATATAGAGATTTTAAAACGGATAAGTAATTAAAAAAATATAAATCGAAATAGGTTGAACTTACCTTTTTCTCCTACCCTAGGAAAGTACGATAAAAGTTTGCTATTGTTAACACAGAGGAAGAAAGAGAAGGATAAACATGATTTTATAAAAAATCTTTACCCTTTTTTACAAATTGGTCACCCAACTTTCGATTTTAACACTTTAGCCCTTGTAGTTATATTTTCACAAAGGACCCTAAAGTTTCAACTTAATCATTTAACTCCCTTAACCATTATTACTACTAAGTAAATAACACAAATAATCATACAATATGTTCAAGTCATAAAATATGATGCAACACATAAAACGCACACATAATGTCAAATTAAAATCCCAAAAATATAAAATAAATAGGGACGGGTTTTGGGTCGTTACATGTTCATATATACAAACTAAAATGTGTAACTTTAAAGAAAAACATTAAAATAAATGATTTATCCGTCTCATTATAAATGTTACAGTTCGAACGAACAAAAAAGGAAAACGCGACTTGTGAATCAAGGGCATATAATATAATAGAACTGGAAAGGGGAAACAAGCCATATATACTCATTTCACCATACATTATTTTCTCTATGAAATACATTTTAAAATAGAGCCTTATAATAAAGAGGATATCATAGGACAAGAAAGAAAGAAAAAAAAAAAAACTGAAATATTCAAAAATAGAGCCATGATTTGATTACAGGAAAAAAAAAAAAAAAATCAATCTTCAGGCTAGCCACTCCCCATCCATCCCATCAATTTCTCCAATGTCCATGCTGCATTCATATTAAACAAGATCAAACTCAAAATTAGTAATCTCATAACAATTTGATTATAAAATATATATATATATATATATATATATATATATATATAAAATAAGGCAAACAGACAATGCAAAATATACCATAATTTCGCAAGATTTTCTTGTTTACTACACCCAAAAAAAATAAATGAATTTATTATCTAAAACAATTTTGTAGTTGCCTGTGCTCTCTAAAGAAGAGTATGTAATCTGAAAGTCAAAATTATTTTTAATTTCAAAGCAATTTCCAAAGGTAGCTCCAGGCCACAAAAATTAAAGAACCATTTTTTGCTAACAAATAATCCAATAAATCGCTCTATTTATTTTTTCCAGTTAAAGAGTCTTAAGCTTAAATTTTGTTGAAAGTCCAATAACACACATCTCATAAACTGGTCTCAGAATTAAATCTTACTTAAATAGATTAGTTTTGATAACTTTTGTATATAAAAGCAGGTTCAACTGCCTTCCCTTATCTCTGTTTTCCACATGAAAATGATGAAAATCATAATTCCAAATGGCTCTTTAAAACAGAGTGCATTATCACACACACAAACACACTATTACTCCCTCCGTCCCAAAATGAATGACTTTCCCCGATTTAGATTTAAAGGGCCTCCGAAAAGGTTGATTTTTAATAGTAAAATATCATAAATATGCTTGCCATCCACTTTAATGTTAGTTTTGCAAGTATAAAGTGAAATTTGAAAAGAAAAAATGGGTAAAAAATCATTTAGGAACACATTTTGGGAGAAAAAAATTCATTCATTTTGGGACAGAGATAGTAAAAAAAAAAAAAAAACATGGTGGTGGTGGGGACACTGCTTTCTTGGTTTTAAAAACTCAGCTGTTGGAAAACTGCAATTTCTACAGTAAGTGAATTGCTAGCAGCTAAACACAGTAAAAGCACCCCCAGCCCCTCAGCTACATCCCTCTTTCAATAAATATATATGGACAACACCACCTCCAAAATAAAACATTAAAAATAATAATTTCCCAAAATGCAGATATAAAAAATATTTAAAAATGTACGGAGAGAAGAGCCTAGGAACAGAAAACATCTCCATTATTTTGTAATTTTAAATTAAACTTGAAAAAAAAAAAATTAAAAATAACAAGGAAGAACATTCTTACCATGGCAAGGCAGGATCTTGCAAGTAATCTTCTGAAAAATGGTCATCTTGCAAGCAGCAGCTTTCGTTAGCATTAACCAACCATGGTGGAAATTCCATGACTTGATCAAACGGGTTATAACCATCATCCTCATCTTCATGACCAGCACATTTCTCATCCTCTGCCCCAATCTCCATAGTCTTCAAGAACTTGAACCACCTGGCTGATGTCATCATATTCAAGGTGTCGTTCCACTCCATTTGATGCTGCTCGCTTATTGATCTGAGCTCCCTCATCTCCTCCATGTCCATAGCATGATGATTCAGGCCTCCTCCTAGGCAACCGCCACCATTCATGGTGGTGCCGCCTGAGGAGTAAGCGGCAACCTCATCTGACATGGCCATCATTTCATCTGTGGCAACAGAAAGGGTAGGGGAAGAAGAAGAAGCTGATGGAGAGGATGATGATGAGGAGGTGTACATAGATAATGGGTTGTGGAAAAGAGAAGCATCCAAGTTGTTAAAATCATGAAAATTGAGGGTCAATCCCAAGGGTTGATGAGGAAGCGTCAGGTTGAAATTGTCAGGAATTAAGGGCGGAGGAGGAGGTGCAGCAACTGCTGACACCGGCCAGTAGTAAGGCATTGGGGGAGGACAAGTAAAGGCTGAGTAAGACTCTAAATAGTTACCGGAGAAATTGGTGGTGGTGGCAGCATTGGCGGTGGAGGAGGAGGCAGTGGCGGTGGAAGCATAATTTCGAGAATTTCTCCTAGATTTCGACTTAGCTTCCTGGGCTAAAGATGGTTGAGCCACTGGTTGTGATTGATGGTCCTGATTATTGGCTTCTTGTTGTTTCATAGAAGCTCTATGAAACTTAAGGGCAGTAACAATCTCCCTCCTCGCTTCAGCCATATTGAGCAGCCTTTCTTGATAAGGCCTACTCGTGTGAAGCCTTCTCCTAACTTGTTTCTTATGTTGTGGTGGTTGAACTGGTGGTTGTTCTTGGGACTGATCACCAAGCATTTCACCCCTGATTTTATTTTTTTGAATTCCGTCCCCATCAACTTCTACTACTATACTATCTTTGGTCCGGGAAGAGGTCAACTGTTTGACTAGGCTACGAATATATGCACCAGAAAGATGAGGTTCTTCCTTAACCCTATCAACATTGTCTATGTCCATTGATCCTGCTCCCCTCTAACACCCCTCCCCTGTTTTGAGGAAGATCTACCCCCCATTTTTTGAAGTCTTGGTCTTTCAAAATACGGTGGAAATGGAGGTGGCGGAATGTAGAGAAAGGAGGCGGTCGGTTGAGAGAATTTTTTTTGGTTTCCCTTTCTGAAAGCCAAAGTACACACACAAACACACACACAATGCAAGAGGCAGAGGTCTGCAGGGACTCATGAATGTTATAAATAGCTGGTCACAGTCTAGGGTTTTTAAATTCTTTTGTATTTTTCCCTGTTTTGGCAAACCACTAGGTTATTGCAATTTTCCTTTTATTAACTGCCTAAATTTATAACTAATTATGCCCTTACTTTCTACAACTATTTACACGTATTGGCACATCATCTGCAATATCCTATTCCCTCCCACCACAATTTCTTGCCGTTCTTACATGGTCATGTCCTATGCCACTTGATGGACTCTGGGAGTAAGTGTAACAAACTCATCATACCTTCATCATTATAACCATAAAAGCATAACTAGTTTACTTTCATCGATGTTTCCCGCGAGTGAATCACTAGAAAGAAAAGAAAAGTCGCCTAAATCTGTATCAATAAATCTTAAGCTAATGTGAAGCGTCACAAGGTCTTGGGGGAAACTAGTTTTTCCTTCAATTATAAAAAGTCTTGTTTTTCAAACTGTTCCTAAATGTTCGCCAAATGCTCGCAAGTAGAAAAAAAAAAGGTGGACTTTCTGAAATTTAGGGAGAGTTTCCCCCAAAACCTACTCGTGAAGCGTAGACTTGCCTAAATCAGATATTTTTTCCTCCTATGATCATCAGAAAGTACAAACTATTACTTCCCCGTACCAGAGTAAGGTTCTTACCTAGGTTTTGCACGCTTATTAAGGTAACAATAAAAGACGTGTAAACAGTTCAAGCGGTTTAAGGGCATAACTGTCCAACTCTAATCATAATTACGTGGGTTAAAATAGGTTAATTAAGTATTGCTTAGTTTTTTGTAATTATACAAGCATAATAAGGACAAAGTTGTCTAAAACACAATTCAGAATTTGCCATTTTAGGCAGTGGCGAGGCTAGCTGAAGGCAAAGGTGGTCACTCGAGCCCCTTAATTTTAAGAAATTGTCATTATAGTATCTATAAAATTTTAAAAAATACACTTGAAGTACTAAAAATGTTCATTTCGACCCCCTTTACTTGTGGTAAAATTTACACTATAATATCATTTTGAACCCTTTTAAGGTCAATATTTGTGTAAAATAGTTGTTTTTATTCCCTATAAAGTCTTGACCCCCATAGCATTTATTACTGGCTTCGCCACTGATTGTAGGAATGGGAACTTTAGTCTGGGACGAACCAAAAAGGAAAATAGGAACTAGGAACCTTACTCTTGGATGGTAGAGAACCAAGTTACTCACAACCATAGATGCTCAAAGTCACTACGGCTTGGTTACCTACTAGTAAGTAGTAACAACACACTAACACGCACGTTCATATTTTTTCTATAAGTGTCTACAATTTCAAGCCCTTCCCCTTTATTATTAGTACAAATGACCATCCTAATCATATGTAAGGCCGACCTAGTACAAGATTAAGTGGCAATTATTCATACATTTTAGCAATTGAAATGAAAAGGTTCTCATTTGAATTAGCTAATAATCTAAAAAGGAGTCCACCTAAGATGTACCAAAGGATGCACTAGTATTTACCTAGGTTCTGAAACGGTGCACATAAATGTTTCTACGGCAGATTCTACAGAAAGCCCATATATGGTAAAAACTTCAAATAAAATTCTTGATGAAATATTTTCAACCAGTGAATTGCAAGAGACGCAAAATGGGGGGGGGGGGGGGGGTCATTCGTAGCATAATATACATGCACACATAAGATATTCACAATGTCATTAAGTTAAAACCATTGACTGAAGAAGTTATCCAATACGCATATCTTCCTAATTTTAGAGTTGATGATGACGGAGGAAGGGCATTATAGTCATCAAGCTCTGATGGGTACAATGGTAAGCAGTATCTTGTCTACTGGACCAGGCTCTATTACGTAAGCAGACGGCTATAGAAAATGACAGGAGAATCTCCATTACTGTTGTAGCCTTCACCCCATTATTTAGAGATGTATGTATAAATAATGTAGTACTATACTCTAAAAATAAAATAAAACCTTTGATATATCGCTTTATTTAATTGTTTTTATAATATAATTTAAGGGTTTGTGTGTCAAAAACAGAGAACTTGGACCTTTTTTAAAAGGCATTACACTAGTCTGGGTGAAGACAGAAAAGCTCCATACCATACTCCTTTCGTTTTCAGTTTTATTTACTTTTCTTACTGCTTTTTCTTCAAACAGTGTTGTTCGTGCTAATTTTCCTATGCCAAATGGAGGGTGACAGTGGCATGGCTTCTGGTTCTTTTCCCAGTGTTTTCAAGAGTCTCTAGGAATATCAGCCCCTAATCAAACAGTAACAATATTAATCACACCAAATATGTTAATAATAATATTATTGTTCTTCATAATATTATTACTGTTATTAGTATTAGCAGTCATAACATGGTTCTATTAGTAACAGTAGTATGCTTAAACATTATCTAAGTTGTAACTTACATCGAGTTTCCACGATTGTTTTCTACGTATTCAATGGACAACTAAGTACACAACACATCGACATGTTGTGCAATTTTATTCCATGAAAACCTTGGACCATACACACACACATATATATATTAATATGAACAAATCAGACCTATTGCGTCCATATCGGTCATTACATAATTCCAGAAAACAGGACATATATCACCAAGACAAATTCTAGCTCCAGTAATATGAAGTTATGTACTCCCTCCATCCCAAAATAAATGTCCAAAAAGTGTTCAAATTTCACTCACATGCTACCATAACAAAGTGATCGAAAATTTAGGCAAATTAAATCAGTAAGTCCCCTTTACAAGGAATTAGACGACAAGAATCCTTCAAGCTTAAAAAAAATGAAGTGAATGAATGAAGGACGAATTTAGAAAATGAAAATAATTGCGATAAAGACACGGTAAGACTAGCTACATGGTTTTCTAACTTAACATCCCGAATAATTTACTTTCCCAGCATAGGAAATAAAGATTCATTATAAAGGTTGAATATGTGCAGCGAGTTTCTGTCTGATAGTTACTGGATAAATTGGAAATTTCTTACAACCAGAAAAGAAACACAAATAGTTATCCTTTACTTAACACTCAATGCCATAACATAACTTAATCGACATACAGAAACATGCATATATAAATGTCATATTTATATACTTAAAAGATAAATCAAATCATGCCCTGACATACACTTTCTTAAATGAATTTGTATGCCTTTTGGATTGTGCAACCATAAAACACGTGTCCTTATAAAGCACATATGTTTATAGGTTGGTAAACATTCTCCATATGAGCATGTAAAATTATTTTGGATATCTTCCACATCAACATTTGTATGATGCTTACTTTAACGCTCCATATGTAGAGCATTAGAAAGATCCACGTGTATGTAAGGAGCGATTTGCTATGGGATTACCTTAACTAAGTTATAGCACTCCTCTAGTTATAATCAGCACTCATTTTTTTCCTTTTAAAGGGAAGAAATAAATAATACCCTTTTGAAATCTTATTTGTAATAGGAACTTCAAGTTTTTTTTTTTATTTATTATTATTATTATTATAATTTTTTTGGCTACAGAAACAGAATAGAGTTTCCCATTATAAGGATTGGGCCTTTTTTAGCCTTTTCACTGTCTCACACAAGTCCTTTTGGTGGTATGCAATTATGTTTTGTGCGTCTTAAAGAAATTATATCATTGTGAGCGTCTCATGGAATCAAATAAAAGGGCATACTTTTATCACAAAGAAAAGAAAGTGGAAGGAGTGCCTGTAGTACTTGTAAGGATGCAAATTATACCACATTAAAAGTCTCTCTTAGCTGTTCGTTGTCGAAATTCATATGTTAAAAGCATACTTAGAATCTTTACATTATAATATTATTTCTAATATTTTCAATATTCGTTCATTCCGGTTCATATATCAATTCTTATTACACGACATACATGTTAGTTACTTTTCTATGTTGTTAATCCAATCCACGTTTCGCTGCATTCTTTAACATCGTCACCTGGTTGATCCACTACACTAGTCCAATTATTAAGGTTTAGGGAACATCAAAATGAAAAATGTCTAATATAAGCAATCATACCCTTTTAACGAAATAATTTTCCTCCTGCCTAACCATACCCGCATTTGCCTAAGAGTTGCCCCAACATGTGCCCTTAACTAAATTGGTTAGTAGGTCAATACAGTCAGATATAGAAACCATAATCAGAGATGCTTCATATTAATATTATACTTTTAAGTTAAACTTTGGGCTTTTAAAAAGAAAAGACAGTTTCTAATCATCATTTCGGACAAAAGAATTTTCCGAATCATACTCATTGACATTGCCCAATGTATCCCTTTAATATCTTTAAAAAAAACGGATGGCAGGGATACAAAAAGGGAAATCATCCATTTCCTCCTCTGCGAGGAGCTGGGGAAGCATAATTGTGCGCGAAATCATTTCCTCCAGAAGTGGGGTTTTTCCTTTTAATTTGAAGATGCTTAAAAAGGTTCATTAATACTAAAACTAAAATTTATTATACTAACCCCTCAACCCTATTTAAATTTTCCCAAAATTATCTTCATTTCATTGAAATCTTATATTCACATGGTGAAATACAAATGTTACTGCAGAGAACAGAATGACAACTATTTTCCTGGTCAGTCCCAAGCACTAACCAAATGCCTCACTATCATGCATTCATGCTCCTTCTCAATTATATTAAACTACCATTATATAGACCAATCTATCCCAAATCATAAAAAATGGCATTGCCCAGTGTATCAATTTATACCCTAAAAATGAAATGTTGAAAAGTAGGTGTGCGGTATTTTTCTCATAGTCTACCTTTTAATCTGTAATTGCACCTATGAAGCTAATTCTGAGATAGTCAAACTGCTTAGGCTACAACGCAATCATCGGTGTGGGAATCCAAATACGTCGCCCAAATAATTTAATTTTGTTTGTGGTTTGAAACAGAATGCACAATTCTGTTGACTAGGAAATTACTCTCTCAATTCAAAAGATGAAAGTTGAGTTGCGAAACACATCCTTAGCATTTGTTGTCACGTATTCCATTCTGATTTAGTTCCAATTCAACAGCTTAAGATCCATTAGTCCAATATAGCATTTGTGTTTGCCGTCACGAGCAAAGCACAAAATTCACCAGAATGGATTAACTATTCCATAATGATGAGTAACCCCTTGCATAAACCAAACACATTTTTCTCATTGTTTTTTTTTTCCTATCCCCTTCCCTAAGTTTAACGAGTAGGTTTTGGGGGAAACTAGTTTCTCTATAAATTATAAAGAGTTGGTTTTGGGGGAAACTAGTTCCTCCATAACTTATAAAAAGTTCACTTTTTAACCCCTTAACCCTAAGTCTTAAACCCTAAAGGGCCTAAACCCTAAACCTTAAACTCTAAACCCTAAACTTTAACATTTATAAAAACCGGACTTTTTATAACTTATGGAGAAACTAGTTTCCCCAAAATTTTCTCAATTATAAAAAGTCCACTGTTTAATATTAGTATTACCTTTAAACCCTAAACCCTAAACCTTAAGCTCTAAACTCAAAACCTTAAACCCTATAAAAACAAGATTTTTTATAACTTATCGAGGAACTAGTTTCCCCCAAAATTTTCTCAATTATAAAAAGTCCACTGTTTAATATTAGTATTACCTTTAAACCCTAAACCCTAAACCTTAAGCTCTAAACTCAAAACCTTAAACCCTATAAAAACAAGAATTTTTATAACTTATCGAAGAACTAGTTTCCCCCAAAATTTGAAGTTTAACCCAGTTAAACCAATATGTTCAAATAATGTTCATTCCCTCAAACCAAATTCCATGTAGAAAACTCTTTCAATAATTTACAAAAAAAAAAAAAAAATGTAGAAGAATGCACAAAATATGATGAGATAGAAAAGGTTTGAATGTGGCATTAAGACCTAGTAATTTCTCACATGTGATGGCATAAAAACAGGGCAGAAATCAAGAAACACAAAACATGTAACGCTTCTGGATCTACATGGAAAAAATCTAAACAATGAGAGAGAAATAAACATTAAAATAATACTTCTAGAGAGAGAGAGAGAAACAGGCCTGATCTGGGGAGTCCTTCTCTCTCTCCTCCTGACTGGCTGATGATGCTGGCTGGATGAAAGAAAGAGGTGGAGGGTTAGATTTGGATTTGGATAAACATCAAATTCCCAATTGGCTTTTCTCTTCTGATTCCACCAATCACCTTCTTCCCACCCTCTGATTTTTGTATACATCAACCTATGGCATTCTTCCACACAAACCCACTTTCCCCATTTTCTTTCTCTCTCACACAGTTGGTTTTCTTTGGATTCCATTCACACAGTTGTGAAAAAGTTACAGTTAAAAAAAGGGTTTATTTTTATGAACACCCTCCTAACTTTTATGAGATGAAAGCAAGTTGCAATAATGGGTGAGGGAAAATTACAGGTCCCGGGCAAGTGATTGAACTGATTTTTCTTTCTGAGTCGCTGAGAAGTTTGCAGGTGCAACACTTCTCTCTCTTCCCAACTTACCAACATTTTTTTTAAGCACACGCGGTGACATTTTTTAAACTAATTGGAACTTTTCTAACCTCTTGGCTCTTTTCAAAATTATATCTGGCATCGTAAAGACACGAACTATCACTCCGTAACACACGAATTGGCACTCTTCAATGCATGGACCGACACTAAAAAACATGTGGACTGGTACGAAAAAAACAAACGCATCAATTATCTTCAACACTACAACTGGTCATTTTAAACACCACATGAACTCAAATACATATGCACTATCATTCCAAAACACATGAACTGACGTTCTTAAACACATTCACTGCCATTTCTAACAATGTATTGTCGATATTATCACTCAAACTGGTTGTGCGAGTTCAAGTGTTTTGTTGTGTCAGTTCATACGTTTTTTATTCCTATTGAGTATGTTTGTTAGTCGTTGATGGTGTCTTTTAATGCCATGTATATTTTAATTTCGGTTCTAGTGTTTTTGATAGACAGTTCTCATTTTGAAAATACGTTTTTCCTAATCACTTAGATAAACGCGTTTTCACAAGACCAACACTTTATATTTTCACCGTGCCCAAATAATTGTCTAAATTGATTATAATTTTTATTTGTCAGATTGTTCATTTTTAAATGGATAGGTTAAAATCATTAAACTTTTGTAATTGCCTTAAGGAAAGAGAGGAAGAGGGAGAGAGAAAAAAAGCAATGCCAACAAGAACAATATTAAGAAAAACAATCAATACATATCAAATAGATTAAATTATTTTTTGAATATTTCAAGTGATTAAGCAATTAAATGGTTTTACAATGACGGTCACCTAATTATAAATAAAGGCAAATTAGGCAAAATGTGTCAAAGTTTTATAAAAAACTATAAAACTGCAAAAAAAATTGGGACAAACAATTTCTCCTAAAACTGTTAGTATTTTAAGACTAAAAGAATCCATAAATAGAAATTTACTAAAATGTTTGAATAGTCAAATAAAACTATCATTACGAGACAAAGTGAGTAAATTGTAACCCATGTAACTCTAGACCGCGCAAAAGTCGGTTTCATATAATTTATAGAATGTAAGTCATGTAATTAAATATGAAATTCATTTCCACACCTCACGACTAGATATAATAGACATAATATAAAATATAACTTATGTACTATAGAATTTGTTATTTAGTCGGACCGCACATTGCTTAGCCTCAGATTCCCCTACCTTCATGTTTTTCATAGGCTAGATTAAAGATGTTAAACTACATGTAAGTGATGTAACAATTCAAATCTAAATTTGAGTAAAATGCGATGGTTCATAATATGCAATCCGTCGACATTCAATGAAGGATAATTTCTTTTCACAATTGGGCAGTTTCAAAATTAAGTTAAATCAGTAGTCACATTAGTTTTGGTTATATTTTGTTGATGATTTCGGAGTTTGGCTATAATATAAGGATTTCGAACCACTCATAAGATAAGATGTAGTCGAGCTCGGTGGGACCCACAAAAAAATTGAAATCATCCTAACCGCACAGATGATGAGTGTGTGTATGTGGCCTTAATCGGATCCGTTGGGAGGAGGTGTGGAGCTAACTCGGTGGAGCGGTTCCGGATCCATAATATAATATAATGAAGGCATATTTATAATGCAAAGTACAATTTTTTTATTTTATTTTTTTTTTTTATATTTTTTTTTATTCAACTCACACACCCACCCACACACACACACACATGCACGCTCAGAAGCGCCTAGGAGATAAATCCTAGGGAGAGAAAGCCTTCCCTCTAACTTCTGGGGGGATCGAACCCATGACCTCCAGGTTGGAAGCCAAGAGCTCTAGCCATCAGGCCAAATCCCCATGTGCAATGCAAAGTACAATTTGTTTATAACATTGTGTGGCGGTAAACAATGGAGATTATTTATTTCCCAATTGCCCCATCTCAAAACTGATGTTGAATTAGAAAATGCTATATATCTCAATTGGGCAATTGATCCGAGATTATTGGGTTAGTCTCCTGTAAAACGCATTTTTTTAGTGATTAGGAAAAATGTGTTTTAAAAAAAACGCGTGGTGACATTTTTGTAAATAATCGAAACTTCTCAACACCATCTGACACTCGTCAACACACTAGCTGGACCTTTGTAATACATCAAGTTACAGTAACTGGTCATCCTAAACGTTGCCACTGACTATATGTTAACCTTTCGAAATTTTCTTCCAGAAAAAACCTTCTGGTTGTCACTTTCAAATTCAAATGTATTGACTATCAGTCTCAAAGGTTCTTTTCAGCTTTAAATGTTCTTACAAAATGCTCACTGGCTATAGAAAACACTACAACCGACTATCAAAAACACTATAAATGATACTATAATACCCTTTCACTTGCACTAAAAAAATCTCGCTAGCGATAAAACACACATGAACTGGCACAACAAAATACTTACACTGGCACAACCAGTTTGAGTGTAAAGTATCGCCAATGCATTTTAAGAATGTTAGATGCAGTTTTGAAGAGTGTCTGGATGTTTTAAGAAGTTCTAATTTTACAAAAATGTCACCACGCGTTTTTAAAAGAAGTTTCGCATATTTACAAAAATGTCACCGCGTTTTTTAAAAAACATGTTTTTCCTAAGAGTTAGGGAAAACGTTTTTCCCAAGATTTTTGGCATATTTAATTCACAATGACGGAAATAAAAATAATTAATACTCCCTCCGTCCCAGAGTAAGTGTCCACCCTTCCATTTGCACGGGGATTAAGAAAAAGTGAAAGTGGTGTAAGAAAAAGTGTAAGTGGTGTAAGTGTTGTGAGTATAAAAAGTGATGTAGGAGAGAGAAAGTGGGGTAGGAAATAGTGAATTGATTGGTGTTGTGAGTGTAAAAGTAAAGTATGAAATAGAATGAGTGGGATGAATAGTAAAGATTCTTTTTTCCTTTCAGGAAGTGGATACTTACTCTGGGACAGTCTAAAAATGAAAGGTGAACACTTACTCTGGGACGGAGGTAGTACTTTTTTTGTCTCAAAATGTTATTTTCATTTGCCATTTTCTGTTTTCTTAAAAAAAAAATTTTATTTCTACAAATTGAACTTAAAAGTGCATAAACAGAATATGACTATAAAAACAAGTGCTTTTACTTTTTGAGCAGTAGTAACATATCATTCATTTCAAGACAATTGTCATCGTTTACAAATTCTTATTGAATCTATTACAGTCTTCTCTAAATCCCTACGGATCTATAGCTCTGCCTATTACAAGTTCTTATGGAGTTTCACCATTGTCGAACCTATTATAGCGAATGATACTTTACAAGTTCGCTATGGAGTTCCACCATTGTCCAACATATTCTAGCGAATGATACTTGCTTCTACAAGTTGATGTTGCAACGTCCCAGCGCCATCTTATAGTTTGCTTGCAATAGACGTCGCACCATCTGAATGATCACTTGTAGCTGCACAACCAACCCCTATGGGGTTAAGGAACTTTGGGTTTTCTACACCTCCCCGAGAGAAATTGAACCCACGACCTTCACTTAGGAAGGCCCTTTACCTGCTCACACATACTGCTCGGCCAAGAGGCCTTTGATAAAACAAGTGCTTATATTATTAAAAAGTTTGATAGTCGACTGACTAATGAAAGTCATTTTTAAACAGGGGAGTAATTTCTTTAAACTAAAAGATGGACAATAAAGATTGGCAAATGTTTTTTTTTTTTTTTTAGTAAGGTTTTGGGTGAAACTAGTTTTTTCATAAGTTATAAAAAATCCACTTTTTAACGTTACATAAAACCTTAAACCTTAAACTTTAAAACTTAAATTTTATTCAAAAAAAAAAAAAAAAAAAAAACACTTTTGTGTCACCTTTCAGTCAACTGTTGATACGAAGAGTTGACATCAAGTAAGACCATCTTTATTGGCAATCTTCAACCAAGATCGTAGGAAGAAGACAAAACATTTTGCAAAAAAAAAAAAAAAAAAAAGGAGAGATTGACGATCCGTTCGGTGAACCGAACGGGATCTCAATCTTGATTGAGCAAAAGATGCCAAGTTGGTGGAACACTTGGCACTTGTTTGTTGGTTGATTTTTTTTTTTTTTTTTTTTTTTTTTAGCAATCCATTACAATAATACTCCTTCCGTCCCAGAAAGATAGTCCACTTTTTTTCGTTGTTACTACGAGGGAACTTTGAGCAGTTATAAATGCTACTTTTTTTCCGTCCCAAAAATTTCATTAGAATAATTAAAAGTAGCATTAATTATTACTCAAAGTTCATTCGTAAAACCCATGAAAATAGGGGGACTATCATTCTGGGACAGAGGGAGTATCTTTTATATGCATATATTTTACGTTCATTTATAATTCTATTTATATTTTTTCATCTTCTATAAATAGAGGCTAATATTGCTATAGTTTGGTGCACAAAACATTCTCTTTTCCTCTATCGACATATCATTCTATCTATCTTTTTATTTTCCTAATTTCTCATTATTATCATAGATTCAGATTTTCCATTGTATAGCTATTATAAGATAAAAGAATAATAAAAATTGAATTTGAAAATACATTTTATAAAAGAAATAAAGAAAAATGAGAATTAATTTGGGTTGGGTTGGATTGACTTAGATTGTGAATAAAGGATAAAAAGAGAAAAAGTTGATTGAGGTTGTAGATATTATAGGTGGAGGAGGAAAAAATAGTATTTTATTTGTAGATTGGGTTGAGTGAGATTGTTGATAAAGATGGTCTAAAGAGGGGTGGGACCGCATGCGAGGTGGGTTGATAATTTGATGTGACGAATCGTAATAAAAGGGGTGCGCTCTGGGTGTTAATAGTAACCGACCGGGTTGGATTGAGAATGTGCTGAGCTGTAATGCCACGCGGGCAAGAGAAGAAGGTCCAATAATAAGAGACGAGATCGCCACGTGGGGTTCAAAGAAAGGGACAATTATGTGCAGGCAGGCAGCGCACGTCTCCTCCTCCTGGCCCAGGCCCAGGCCCAGGCCCACCCAATCTAAACCCAAATAAAAGCCTATTAATGCTAACTTGCTAACCCTATTTACATCCCTAGAGGAAATTTATTTCTGTTATGGCAGTAAATTGAGCTTAATTAATTGGATTCAAACCTTTGGTACTTGAGTCTCTTTAGGCTCGTTTGGTGGACAATTTTAAAAATGAAGATTTTTTTTTTTGAGCAAATAAAAATGAAGATTTTCAGAATTTAGTTTTTTTTTAGATATTATTATTTTGAGTGGCTAAAATATGGTAAGATTTTTAAAAAGTTTTGCTCGAAAACTTTCCATTGAGACGCTTAATTAGCAAAAAAACTGGTTTTTTTCCACTTCATTTTAGACGCACCGCTGTACCAGAGACCTTAGTATCACATACTCCCTCCGTCTCATAATAGATGTCGTTTGGGGAGTTAAATTTTGTCTCAAAATACTTGTCGTTTCACTATTTTCAAAGTTTTTTTATTGCTCTATACCAATTATACCCTTAATAATGATAGTGAACTATCTCTTACCTAACCATTTAATTACCTAGGTAGTTGAATTACTTTAAGGGTATTTGGGACTTCTTCACATGCATTAATGACATTTCTTAATATGTGTGAAACACTCCAAAACCACATCTATTTTGAGACGGAGGGAGTATTGTACTACTCCTTTCATCTCAATGTATACATCGCTTTAGGAGTAAATTTTTGTCTCAAAATATTTGTTGTTTCATTACATCCGTTTCGGAGTATATGTTCACTCTCCCATTTGCACGAAGATTAAGAAATGGTGGAAATGATGTAAGTATTGTGAGTATAAAAGTAAAGTAAGAGATAGAATGAGTGGAAGTGAATAGTAAGTTGATTGGTGTAGTGAACATAGTTACCAGGAACGTGGGGCGTTTCGGGACGCAGGACGAGTACGGGAACGAGGAACGTGACTTAGTAAATTTTGGGTATGTTGGGGGTAGGATCAATTGGGAACGTGGTACGCTCTATATTGAAAACAAATCACTAAGTTGAATATAATAAAATATATATACACACACAGGCATCGGGGGCGCAATGCCTTCGACCTATTCTCAAACTTTAAATAGGTAGGACGGCGCAACTGCTTCATTGAGCCGCGCCACAGAATCGAGAGCTCCAAGTGGGCCATTTTTGGTAAGCAGAACTGGCGATGCGGGATGAACCGGAAGCCGGGTTACGGTGCCCAACTGCGCGCTAACCTAGAACCCACAAAGGGTGTTGGTCGATTAAGACAGCAGGACGGTGGTCATGGAAGTCGAAATCCGATAAGGAGTGTGTAACAACTCACCTGCCGAATCAAGCGTTTGGCATGTTTGCGGTTGTTGGACCCCTGCTTGCGCATCGATTTTCCATCGCTCTTGCCGCTTCAGTGTTTGCTTTCAAGTGCCGTTTGGCCTTGGGCGCTCTCTCGGGTTTGCTATGTTACGTACCTACTGACAAGGAATTGTAGCCTTGACGACAATAATGAGATTTCGCTTTGCGCTGCTCACGCGGTGTGTGGTGAGCCCGAAAGCGTGCCTCGTGTTCCATCCTGTGCGGACGGCCGTACCAACGGCGTTGCGGCAAGGCGTGGCCCAATTGTAATGATCTAAGAAGATTGTTTTTTCATAATCTTAATCTTTTGAAAAAAATAATTTTTCATCAGAGTTACTCATAAAAATAAAGTTATTGTTCAAATGGGCGATGGACGTACACCATCTATTTTGATGCCGAGCTCAACCTTACGCTTGGACTCGAGTTTGTGCTTGATATTTCTACATTCAAGCCTATCAAAGGAAAATACTCCCTGCGTCCCACAAGTAGGACTCCAGGGGTTTACACATTAATTAAGACAAACTAGTAAATATGTGGTAGAAAATGAAGAGAGGATGAGTTAAGTAAATAGTAGTGTTACTTGGATAAATTGAGTGGTGGAAAATAAAGAGAGAGAATGAGTGTGATAAATAGTAGTGTTGGTTGAATAAATTGAGTGGTGAAAAATGAAGAGAGAGAATGAGTGGGGTTGAAACATTTCCATTTTAGGCAGTCTCTTTTTAGTGGGAAGACCTAAAAAGGAAAGAAGTCTCACTTATGCGGGTACGGAAGGTGCGGAGACGAAGGGAGTAGGGATGGCCAAACCGGACCGGAACCGTCGAACCGGCCCGGAACCGGAACCGAAAAAACCGTAACCGCCATGAACCGCCACGAAAACCGGAACCGTGGGAACCGGAACCGTTTTGGATAAGGGCCGGTTAAGGTTCAACCCCCCAAAAAACCGTGAACCGGCGGTTCCGAACCGCCCAACCAAACCGCGAACCGGAACCGTCTGAACCGTCAGTAAAACCGTTAAAAAACCATCAAAATCATTAGATTTCTAACAGTTTCATTAGAAAACCGTTACTAATGGAAAGTTGACAAGAAAAGTTGTGTTTTGACTGATTTTTTTGCCAAAATCAGTGAATGAAAATAATAAAAATGTGTTTTTGACCGATTTCTAACAGTTTCATCAGAATTAACCGTTAAAAAACCATCAAAAAATGAACCGTGGAACCGAACCGGAACCGGACCGAAACCGTATTGTGACAACCGGAACCGGAACCGGTGTAACCAAGGGCCGGTTAAGGTTCACATAAAAGCCGAACCGGAACCGTAACCGGAACCGTGTTTGGTCATCCCTAGGAGGGAGTATAAATTTGTTAAAAAGAGCATATGAGCGGAGCCAAAGGCCGAGTTCAACATTTTCAACCAACTTTGATAGTATCTTGAACTATTATTTAAGAGGTTTAATTTAAGCGACAATAGATACATAGGCAAATCCCCATCAATGTCAGATTTCACTCTCGTTACATATCGTATTACTATTGTAATATAATACTAATTTATAAACAAAAAGAATTAATTTTTCAAAAATAAATTCAAAGTATACAAGAACATACTCCATTTGTCCCGTAATAAATGTCATAGTTGACAAGTCAATGTTTTTAAGCTTTTAATTATGTTTCCTTGATTGCCTCAATCTATTTTTATGGGTATAGTGACACCTCTCCTATGGCATTGCAATGTTTGTGTCTATTAGAATGAGTAGTATATGAAGATCGCCAAACTTTATACTCCCTCCGGACTCAATTATAAGCAACAAAAGTGGGGTTTTTTTTACCTAAATATAAGCAACTCTAAGGGATTTCAAGACTATTTAATACTCTCTTACCAAAACTGCTCCTATTTAATTATTCATTTTCAAATACAAGTGCACATTTATTACACATTTAATATGAGGATATATTAGTAATTTTAACATGTTTTTGTTATAAAATCAAGACAATTAACTAACTTAACTACTTTCTTAATAGGTGTGATTTTAGTTATTTTTACTTATATTTGAGACCGGAGGGAGTACCTTATTTTTAGTAAAACGATATTTATTTTAAGAAAAACTAAAATGAAAAGCATTACATTTATTCCGGATAGAAAGTAGTAGAAATGAGAGAAAGGCGGCTAAAAAATGGGTGAGGTGGGGGCATTAATGGAATATGGTTAGGGTAGAATAATGAATGGAAAATTAATATGAAGATGGATGGAAGGAAGGATTAATGAAAAGTAGTAAAAGTGAATGGTCTCTTTCCGCCATAAGTGGGGGTGGCTCTGCTTCTGCTGCATCATCTGTGAGAGTCTGGACCATTATGTCCCTTTATCATTCACCCCCCCAACCTGCAATCACCCAAAACAATTCAAATGCATTTTCTTGCAGTATACTACCTCCGTCTCATACTTATTGCTATCAAATGAGATTACACGGCTAAGGGGATTAAGAAAATATGTTGAAAAAGTAAGTATTGTAAGTGGGTAAGATAGAGAAAATAAGTTAGTGGAAAATTGTTGTGAGTGGATAGGAAAGAGAAAAGTGAACATTTTAGGTAAGTAGCAGTAGCGATAAGTATGGTACGGAGGAATTATTCATACTATTCACAGTGGAAGGGGGTGGGGGGGGGTGGGGGAGGGGTGGTGAGGGGGGCAGGAGGAGGGTTATTCTAGAAATATGACAGAGGGGAGGACCACCATTGTCATTGTAACAACAGAACAGAGGTAGTTTGTTGTACCTTTATGGCTGTCTGTAATTCACAACTTGTACCCATTAACCAATCAATCTACCAATTTTTCCATCACCTTTTAGTTGTTGTCTGCTGCATTGCCTTCCTTACACACTTGTAAGTACACCCACGTACGTACAGTAGTACCCTTCCTCTTTTGTCGGTAAACCCTAATTTGTCAAAAATGACGTAATATGACAGTCTCACCGCTTTTAATATCTTGGAATGAATACTATAATTTCGGTACCATTGTCGGAGCATTCTTGTTAGCATGTTGACGTAATGTGACAGTCTCATCAGTTTTAATATCTTGAAATGGATACTATATCTCCGGATACCTTTATTCGACCATCCTTAAGCAACCATATACACATATTCTTCTTCTAATTACCCCTACTTTTATAAACCATACTCCATCCATCCCACCTCACTTGACGTTTAAGAGGTGGGCACAATTACTAAGGAAAATGAATAAAATAAAGAAAATGAAGAAACAAAATGAGTGAGGCAAATAGTAGTGTTGGTTGAATATGTAAAATGAAGAGAGAGAATGAGTAGTGAGATAGATTCAATATAAAATTATTAAAAGTTGGCTATTTTGGGGAGGTCTCATATGAGCTGAAACGGATCAAAATGGAAATAAGTCTCAAGTGACCTGGGACGGAGGGAGTATATCACGGTCTCTAACCTATTTGTTTGGGCTAAATGTTTTGAGTCATTAAGAGGCTTCATTCAGCCCAAACAAACGTGGCCTAAATTAGGTGAATATCTAACTTGACAAGTTTCTAACTCAAAATGGCATGGAAAAAATTGTAGTGAAAATAAGATTAAAACATTCCAGCAGGCAGGCCAGTCAACATTTTGTCAACAATAATGAATGCAAGCACATGCACCAACTTGGCAGTAGACTAAAATAATGTACTACTCATTATGTATGTATGACAATACAATACAATCCATTGCATGCATGCAAAACTCTTAATTGATTCCCACAGTCCACATTGTGCATTTACACTATGCATATAACTGTTGATCATGGGGGATGCAGATCAAAATTATATTACCCCCTGTTCAAAAACAAATATACACAAAAATTTATAAAATGTGTTTAATCTGGTTTTTGGGATCCAAAACCCAAAGTTTATAATTAAGCTCCAGCTCACTACTTGCTCACTCCGTCCCAAAATAAATGACCAAAAAAGTTTCAAATTTGCTCTTGATCAAGAGCAAATTTGAAACTTTTTTGGTCATTCATTTTGAGACGGAGGTAATACAAGTTAAGGGGTGATCAAGAGCAAATTTGAAACTTTTTTGGTCATTCATTTTGGGACGGAGGTAATACAAGTTAAGGGGTTGTTTTAAGTCGTAACATTAGGGTTTTGAACCCCTCCCCTCAGTTAACTAGTTGAAACCCCCGGGTTACTACTTAGAGCTTCCAAACAATCGCGTGTCAGGATACAATGCTATAAAAACCGGTTTTTCCACAAGAATTGTTCAAAATTGTCTGACAAATCAATTTGATATATACACCTAAGAGAAATTGTTCCCCAATCTGCTCATACTTCAGCTTAGATTTAAAATAAAACCTCTACTTAAAACTCTCCAAAGGTTAAAGAAATTAAAAAAATACCAAAGCGTGAGACCAGACACCAGTGCGCGATCTCTCAACTTCAAACAAGGCCAGGCCTGAAACCTCGAACAAGTACATAAACTACTAGAGCAAGAGAGTGATCAAGTTCAACAGCCCACACACCAACCTTATGTAGATGCTAGCATCTACATAAGGTTGGACACGAAAAGACTAAACAATACTCCCTCTGTCCCGAAATGATCTTCTCATTTGCCACTTTTCATTGTCTCAAAAAGTTCTTCTCAATTCTACAATTTGTGCTTAAATGTGCATAAACACAACATGGCTAGTGAAGCAAGTGTTCAAATCCTTAAAAAAAATTGAATAGTCAAATACTTATGAAGATTATTTTGGGACGGAGGGAGTATAAAAAAAGACTTGCAGGAGGACGGAGTTGGATAGTGAAGATATCTAGTTTACAATCTGAGAGCATACTGATCTCATGGATCTCTAAACATTAGAATGAATTTTGGATATGGGTATTGCAACAAAAAGATTTTAAATAGAGAGAGAGAGAGAGAGAGAAAAAAACAATAATCAAGACTTGAGAGATAAAAATGGTATGCAATTAGATAAAATGGTATGAAACAAGACGACAACAAATTGTTCGTAGAAATTGTGCTCAATTATACATACATATATTCACCCCCACGAACAGCATTTGCAGCTCCTTTCCTCTCTTCCTTGGCCTCTTTTTCACGCTCCTTCCAACTTTCATAAGCATGATCATCGATTTGCAGTTCATGCCGACAGATTGGACAAGAATCATGCTCATCCTGCCAAATATTTGAATACTGTTGTGGATATGGCCCTCCACTACGCAAGCAAACCCACAAGAACAATAAGAGCACAGAAACAAAGCACAAGAAATCAAAGCAAGAAAAGACACAGAAATTGTTTACCCAGTTCGTCAATATGTTTGACTACGTCTGGGGGCACTACCAAGCCAGGATCTTGCACTATAATATGTTAAATCTGAGTTACAATGAGTATGGGGGCGGAACATTGTTTATATAGCAAACCAAGAGTAAGACCTAAACCTAAACATAAGAGAAATCCTGAAAATCTGCACTTTCTCGGCATTCCAGGCGCCCGCTTGAAGGGGACCAGGCGCCCGCTTACATACCAATTACAGGAACCGGACCTTCTGTCCAAACCGGGCGCCCGCCTAGTCAATACCAGGCGCCCGCCTGGAACACTGCTCCAGATTTTCTTCTCCTTGTTCCTTTGAGGGATCTCTACTCCAACAATCTCCCACCTAGAGATCAACCGCATATACAAACCCCGTATCCGTCTTCAACTCATCCTTGGTGTCTTCCTGGTGCTCACCTCGATCATGGTAGTGCCTTCCTCCTCTCTTATTCTCCAAGCCCAATTGAAGCTATGCATAGCTTCAACTTTTCAAGGTTTACCACCTTGGTCAACATGTCAGCCGGGTTCTCCGATCCCAAAATCTTCTCCAGCCTTAAGATCTTCCTCTCCAAGAGATGCCTGATGTAGTGAAACCTCAGCTCAATGTGCTTCGTCCTAGAATGAAACGCCGGATTCCTAGCCAAATGTATTGCACTCTGACTGTCACTGTAGAGAGCATTACCACTTCGCGTCTTCCCAAGTTCACCCAAGAAGTTCTGCAACCATACCATCTCTTTGCTTGCCTCTGTCACTGCCACATATTCTGCTTCCGCAGTCGACTGAGCCACGATCTTCTGCAATTTAGAAGCCCAGGAGATAGCCGTACCACCCAATGTGAAAACATAACCCGTGGTACTCCTCCTCTTATCAAGATCACTTGATGCCAAATCCGCATCCACATAACCCGCTAACACGACCTCCTTGCTTGAGAAACATAGAGCCTTACCAGCAGTACCCTTTAAGTAGCGCAGGATCCATTTAACCGCTTCCCAATGTTGCTTCCCAGGATTGCCCATGTACCGGCTGACTACTCCCACCGCATGTGCAATATCCGGCCTTGTACACACCATTGCATACATTAGACTCCCCACTGCCGAAGCATATGGAGTCCTCTCCATCTTGTCACGCTCCTCCTTGCCCTTAGGTGAGTCCTTCTCGGATAGCTTGAAATGCATACCCAATGGTGTCCCTGTTGGCTTCGCCTCTTCCATGCAAAACCTTGTCAAGACTTTCTCAACGTATTCTGCTTGTGAAAGAACCAACTTACCCAACTCCCTATTCCGGTCAATCCGCATGCCCAAGATTTTTCTGGCCTCCCCCAAATCCTTCATCTCGAACCGTTCTGACAACTGAGCCTTCAATCTGTTTACCTCTCTACTGCTAGAGCCCGCTATTAGCATGTCATCCACATATAACAGCAAGATTATATACCCATTGTCCGTGTTCTTGAAGTAGCAACAATGATCCGCCTCACATCTGACAAAATCAATATCGTGCATGAATCCATCGAACTTCCTGTACCACTGCCTAGGAGCTTGTTTAAGGCCATACAAGCTCTTAGTCAACCTGCAAACCAGTTCCTCGTTACCCTTAGACAAATATCCCTCTGGTTGTCTCATGTAAATTTCTTCCTCCAAATCCCCATGAAGGAAGGCCGTCTTTACATCCATTTGCTCCAGCAACAAGTTATTCGCCACTACTAGCCCCAGAACCATTCTGATAGTGGTCATCTTCACAACAGGAGTGAATACCTCGGTGTAGTCAATACCGTACTTTTGCTGAAAGCCCTTTACAACCAACCTTGCCTTGTAACGTTTACTGCCGTTTGCCTCCTCCTTGATCCGGTAAACCCACTTGTTATGCAATGCCTTCTTCCCCTTAGGCAGTCTAATCAACTCCCAAGTTTTGTTGGCTTTCAATGAGTCCATCTCATCATCCATCGCAGCCTTCCACTTATCACAAAGTGAACTACGAACAGCCTCCACATAACATTCTGGTTCCCCACTATCTGTCAACAACAAATAGTAATTTGAAGGAGTATACATGTCAGGTGATCCACGCAACCTGCTGGATCTACGCAGCGGAATATCCGGTTCCGGAGTATGTGGTTCATCTTCAGTGACCCCCTGACCTTGGTCATCATGAACCGTCCTGCTCCCACCCGAGTCTGGAATATCCACCTCTACAACCTCCGGTTCCGAACTAATATCATCAGATGCCCCCTTTCTGTCCTTGTACAATACCTGTTCATTGAATACCACATCTCGACTACGAATAATTTTATGGTTTTGGTCATCCCAAAACTTATACCCGAAGTCATCCCCACCATACCCAATAAACGTACATTTTACAGATTTTGCATCTAACTTAGTTCTATCAGCAGAATCAATATGAACATATGAAACGCATCCAAATATGCGAAGAAAGGACAGATTTACCTGCTTGCCACTCCATGCTTCCTCTGGAATTCCATTCCCCAATGGTACCGATGGTCCCCTATTGATCAAGAAAGCCGCCGTGTCAACTGCATATGCCCAAAACGTCTTCGGAAGTCCACACTTCAACCTCATACTTCTAGCCCGCTCGTTCAATGTCCTGTTCATCCTTTCTGCAACCCCGTTGTGTTGTGGTGTGCCCTTTGGAGTTTTCTCCATACGAATCCCATTCGCTGCACAATATTCCTTAAACTCCCCGAGCTCATACTCCCCTCCGTTATCTGATCTCAAGCACTTAAGCTTAAGTCCCATCTGATTCTCCACCAAGGCCCTCCATTTCTTAAACACCTCGAATGCCTCATCTTTGTGTTTCAAGAAATAAACCCAGACCTTCCTTGTTGAATCATCAATGAAGGTCATGTAATATGACGCACCACCCAGAGAAGTTACCGGAGATGGTCCCCACAAATCCGTGTGAACCAGTTCTAACTTTGCTTCCCTCAAAGCTCTACCTGTCCTTGAGAAATTACTTCTCGCCTGTTTGCCAAACACACAATCTTCGCAGATCCCCACGTCGACTGTCTTCAAACCCGGTAGTAGTCCCTTTGAACAAAGTATCTTCATCCCCTTCTCACTCATGTGACCCAATCGACAGTGCCACAAATCAGTATCACCCTTGGCTGACGCCACCGCGATACTATCCTTGGTGTTATTCGCCAAATACAATGTCCCCTCCTTATTACCCCGAGCGATCTCAGAATCCTCCTTGGTTGATAACCCAGTTCCTGCAGCCGAAAGTTACCTTGTAACATTCTTCGTCCAACTGCCCAACTGATAATAGGTTCTTTTTCAAACCCGGAATGTGCCTGACCCCGTTCAGATGTAAGACCTTCCCGTCCGATGCTCCTATTCTGACATCCCCCTTCCCCTTGATTTCCAAAGGCTCGCCATCCGCCAGATAGACCTTACCGAAATCACCGGAAGTATAATTCTCCATCTCTTCTGCATGCCCGCAAGAGTGGAATGATGCCCCCGAATCCAGCACCCATGATTCTAGTGCACTACTAACACTTAGAACCAGTACATCATCACCTTCGACTGTCACATTCACCGAATTGCCCCCACGATTGGGACAATCCTTTTTGTAGTGTCCTAACTCCTTGCAATGATAACACTGCACCGATCCTTTCGCAACCCTTGGTTTATCTCTGATCTCCACGGCCTTGCCCTTACCACCCACTACGTTTTCCCTTGATTCAGTTCTCCCCTTATTGCTAGTACCCGGCCTTCCCCTGCTAGTAGTAGCTAAGGCCGATCCCGAAGTAGACGATGTCCCCAACTTCTTCAAACGATTTTCCTCGCCCAACAAGAAATCCTTAACATCATCATACTTCAACTTGTTCTTACCCGCTGAAGCATTGATCGATGTCACCGTACCGCTCCAACTTCCTGGTAAAGACGCTAGCAACAAGCACGCATGAACCTCATCATCAAACGTAATATCCAGCGCAGTCAATGAGTCTATAACATCCATAAACTCATCGATGTGCTTAGCTAAGGATCCTCCCTCTTGCATCTTGAGACTACCCATCTTGCGTATCAAATCAACTTTGTTTGCAGCAGATGGAGTTTCAAATCTCTCAGTAAGATAATCCAATAGCTCCTTTGTGGTCTTCGCCTTCTTGGTAGTCTTCGCGATCCACTTTGACAAAGTAGATCTAACCACCCCTAGGGCCTTCCGATCCATGAGATCCCAATCTTCTTGCTTTTCTCCTTCCGGTTTGACACCCTTTAGAGGCTTATAGAGATCTTTGTTGTACAAGAGATCCTCTATTTGCATCCTCCAAAACCCGTAGTCAGAACCATCAAATTTCTCAACCTCCTGTTTGTCCTTGCCCATTCTTGATTGCTTGACAACACCCAATCGCTTGATAAACCAATCTTACGATTAACCCTGATCTCCAACCAGAGCTCTTGATACCAGTTGTTGTGGATATGGCCCTCCACTACGCAAGCAAACCCACAAGAACAATAAGAGCACACAAACAAAGCACAAGAAATCAAAGCAAGAAAAGACACAGAAATTGTTTACCCAGTTCGTCAATATGTTTGACTACGTCTGGGGGCACTACCAAGCCAAGATCTTGCACTATAATATGTTAAATCTGAGTTACAATGAGTATGGGGGCGGAACATTGTTTATATAGCAAACCAAGAGTAAGACCTAAACCTAAACATAAGAGAAATCCTGAAAATCTGCACTTTCTCGGCATTCCAGGCGCCCGCTTGAAGGGGACCAGGCGCCCGCTTACATACCAATTACAGGAACCGGACCTTCTGTCCAAACCGGGCGCCCGCCTGGTCAATACCAGGCGCCCGCCTGGAACACTGCTCCAGATTTTCTTCTCCTTGTTCCTTTGAGGGATCTCTACTCCAACAAATACAAGGGTCAATCACCTGTTTGGGCCCACTTAGTCCAAAAATAAAATAAAATACCCCCTCCGTCCCAAAATGTTGTTCCCTCTTTTTTTTTTTTTTTTATGTTATTACGAATGAACTTTGAGCAATAATTTCAGTTCAATTTAGTTATCCTAACGAAAATATTAAATTTGTTATTGATAGTATTGATAATGGTGTATCAATAACAAGTTTTATATGTTCATTAGGATATTTAAATTACACCAAAACTATTACTCAAAGTTCTTTCGTACTAACCTCAAAAAAAAAAAAAAAAAAAAAAAAGAGCAACATTTTGGGACGGAGGGAGTAAGATAATTTTGTAAGAGATTTCAGCTGGAATAGGTTTCTTACAAGCCATGGCTTAAGACAAGGATGGTGAAATAAGTGCATGCATGGCAACTCTTGCATCATATCTTTTACTACCAAATTTTCCTTGCAAATGGCGCATTCAGCATTTTGTCCTAAGTTCGCCAATTTTTCTTCAGTAATATCAATAATGGGCAGCTCTGCAATAACTTTTTTTACTAGCAATTGGTACCTTAGGCGCTCCAGAAGCATCCTCCATACTCTGTAACATACAAGAATTTAGTTTGATTAGTTATTCACTGGTCAAATATTCATAAAAATCAAGATTACAACATTTTCCATATTAGACGCTCATTCAGTTCATTTCATTCAGTCTATGGCTTTTCAGCCATAGACATGGAAGCTGCAGCAATGGCTGACATGAAATTTTCTTGCACCAACCATTGAGGTTGAGGCGGCTCACGGTCTATAGTAAGATGCCCTTCAAAGAGATATCCTGCAATAAACTGTGAAAAAGATGTTCAAGCTTGTAAATTCTTCAACTGAAAGCAGCAATAAGAATCAACTAAACTAACTATTAATGTCTGAAGAAGTACTCCCTCCGCCCCAAAATGATAGTCATTTGAGTTTTCAAACATTTTAAGGTTACACTAAAAGTTATGGAAATTCAGTGATTTTGAAGCCTTAATTTTGGAAATGGGATTGACTTTATAGGGCAAACAAAAAAGGGAAATGGACTACCATTTTGGGACAGAGGGAGTATATAGGAAAAGCTGCACTTATACCTTGACTTGGCCTGCTTTGTGCAGATGCATCAGGTTGATTGTCTATTTCATTCAAATGTTCTCGGGCTTTAGCAATGCAACTGCGAAAATGTTGCCTTTCAGAAGATTCAGACACCATGCTGTCAACCTCCAGAAAAAGCCCTGGCCCCACATTCCAAAATCCAGGGGCGGTGCCGCGGTGTATCTCGTCTTTAAAATAGTTGCAACCCGTAATATTACTGTATAGAAATGTAGTATGCATAGAATTGTTTTAAAAACTTAATATATATATATATATATATATATATATATATATAGATGAAACAGAAGGTGAAAGACAAAGATATTGGGGGTTTTGATAGAGTAAACTTAAGAGAGGAGAAGCCGTGGGGATAATCCACCTTTCAGAGTACATTTGAGTCAAACAAGCATAGATGAACCTAATAACCATACCTGTGTAGGATACCATTGACTTCATTGGTCCTTCCAACCGTCTGTCAAAATTTTATAACCATTTCCACAACAACAGAAACCAACTGAAAAGACTCATTGTATTTGACCGAAATTTCATGTACCACATCTCAGGGGTTTTAACAACAAGATAGCCAAGGTATGTGTGAGAAAATGATCCATAACAATGGCATATTTGGTTGCTGTCAAAAAGTATGCTTGTATCAATTTTCAACTTAAAACGCGACAGAGAGCATCTGGCAACGGTTCATTAGAAAATGCCAGAACCTGGCGGAACTAATATGATATGTGTGTGTGTGTGAGTTGCATACAAACACACTTACACAAACAAAGCACTTTACATAATACTTACAAGGACATGTATGCTATACTTAATATTGATAAAGAATTTGACATGCATGTCATTCTCCTGCAATGCTCTACATAAAGATACTTTATGCTGATATATCTTAACGCAATGAGTTCTGCATATAAACATACTTTATAAGTTTGAGATGAGGCCCACTGCTACATTCTGATTGCCAAACCCCAAATACTTCATCAGGGCCCAGTTCCAACAATACGGGAATGATACTTCAAGTTCCAGGGTAAATTTCATAAAGGAGCGGAGTAGCCAAGATATAATCATGCTGCTGAGACGAAAGTGTATATAGAATTCTAAAATCCATAAGATATCGGAAGTGGAAGAGGTAAGCGAAATCCATGAGCAAGCTGGCTTTCTGACAAGGAAATAGTGTGCCATCTCATTCATTCTGAGATATAAAGTAGCTGAAAAGCTACAGACATTTGTTTACACGTCCTATTTTTTATTTTTATTCTTTATTTTGTAACTGAAGCTTCAAATAGTTTCGGAAATGGAAATAATGGGAGCATATATGACATAATGAGTGTTCGAGCGTGGCTAATGCTGTAATACCCGACTCCCCTCCCCCCTAATCATTTTAATTTTTTGGACTCTTTTAATTATTAATTGGGCCAAGTCAATTAATGAAAGTATTGGGCTTAAGTTATTGAGTTAAAATAGAAAAGCCCAAGTCATTATTTTAAGAGGAGAAGGAATCCTTTTTGGGTTAGAAGTGAAAACCCTTTTTGATATATATACCCCTCTCTAAGATCCCTAGTATTATTATTCTACCACAAAAGAAAAGAAAAAGAACGGGAGAAAGAGGAGAGAGAGCAGCCGCAGAGAGAGAGAGGCGGAGAAAGAGAACAGAGAGAGAGAGAGAGAGAAGGCGGAGGAGAGGAGTTCGTATCATTCATCAAAGGTACTCCCAATCGCCTAACCTTTTCTCTTTAGTTTAAACATTGAGAATTCTTGTTTAAGAAACCTTAAGAATATTGATCAACTAGGGTTTGGTTAATTAGGGTTAAAGAAGGATGATGAGGGTGTGTGTTGTATGCGTGCAGTGTGTGCGTGGGTTGTGTATGTGCGCTGTGTGTGTGCGTGTGTGTGCAGCCGTGTGTGTGGGTTGTGCAGCGTGTGTATGTGTGTGCGCACATGTGTGTTTGTGTGTGTGTGTACGTGTGTTTGTGTGTGTGCTGCGAAGGTGAATCTAGTGTGTGTAAATTGAATGTTAGAAAACAAAGATGGGAATTAGAGATGTAAACCCTAGGGGTATTGTGGGTAAAACCCTAGGGGCAATTTGGTAAATATAAATGGGTAGAATAATAATTAACCTTATAAGGAGTTAAAAGAGAGTAACTCATAGGTTAATAAAAAGGGAAGTAAAGTATTTTGGGGACGGAAGCAAAATAGTGTTTACTTGCGTCTAAAGAAATTTATTTTCGTATGATTGTAGATTCGTGCGCGTGGTATTGCAAAGAGGATTAAGCAAGCCAAGGTAAAGTATTACGTTCCTAAGTCTTTTTGAGATTCATCATTTGAAATAGGATCCTCATTATTCTTTCTATGTCTAGCTACCAAGTGGCCGGTAGTATTTGAACTCTTATGACATGAAACGTCTTTTGAATTGATCTTACCCTTGATTTGTGTTTGTTCACTGGGTATCGAAAGTGAATTGAATTCGTATTATGTGTTCTTGTACCTTTGAACACTATGTGGAATATTGATGTATCTAATTGAAACAGGTGCAGTTAGCTTGTCTGATTGAAAAGGACTTAGCAGGAATTAGTCTGATTGAAAAGGACTAAATGAAAACTGAATTAGTCTGATTGAAAAGGACTAAATGAAATTGTCAAGTTTGATTGAAAAGAACTTAGACACTTATATGCTATTTGATGAAGTAGCTTTATGATCATGATCTAAACTAATAAGGGAGCACCCTGAAAATGGATTTTTTTTTCAAATAATTCTCTTTTAAATCATTATCTACCTAAATGACATTTGTGAAACTTTATATACCAAAATGACCAGTTTTTGTGAAGTAGGCATTGGCAATGCCGACTTTACTGTGAAGTCGGCACTACCATTGCCGACTTTAGGCAAAGCAAAATTCAACCGGATTAGGGTTAAGAAGAATTAGGGTTAACACGGGGAATATTTTGGGAGTTTGGTTGTCGGCCATTGTCTGGTAAAAACGGCATTGGGATTGCCGATTTATGGGTGAAGTCGGCATTGGTAGTGCCGACTTCAGGACCGGTCAAAACTCTTCAAAAAGCGACGCCCCCCTCTCCTTCCCCTTCCCCATTCAAACCCTACCCTTCAAACCATCCACATCTTCATCCATCTTCATTCAAACCAAGTACCATCCCTATCTTCATCTCAGTCTATTGCTCAGAAATCACATTTTTTGTCAGAAGATCTTGTCAAAAATTCGAAATCATAAGGTTAGTGCTATCATCTTTATCTTTTTCGATGAAATTAGAATATGTTAATTTGTTGAGTTTATAATATACACCTTAATTTGCTTATGTGATTTTGAATTAATTTAAGAAAAATCAATTTATTAAAAGTTGATGAAAATTCACATTATCGACTGAATTTCGTTAGAAAGTTAACAAAAATGCCCATTTTCTGTTAGAATATTAACTGATAATACATGTTAATTTGCTTATGTGATTTTATATTAATTTAACAATAATCTATTTATTAAAAGTTGATGAACTTCACATTATCATCCGAATTTCGTTGGAAAGTTAACATAAATGCCTACTTTCCGTTAGAAACTTAACTGAACTGTCCGAAATTTAACAGGTTTTGCGTTATTCTGTTAAATATTTAACAAACAGCCTCTCTTTTTTTTTATCAAAAATCCCATTTTCTGTCAAAAAGTTAACTAAACTGTCAGAAAAGAGCCCTTTTTCAATTAAATATTTAACGGACCAGCCTCTTTTTTAAACGAATTTTAGTTTAATAGTTTTGTTGTTTGTTTCAGATGGACCAATATCATGATAACCAAGCATTTGTTGATCCCGGGCCGTTAGACGACTCCGTATTAAAATGGCAAGATAAACACCGGTCACGTTATATTTGGACTCAACAAGAAGTTGAGAATATTAGATTTAGGCGCGGTCCGGAACCTCCTTAAAACTTGGATGTTAGGATTCAGAGTAAACTTTTAGATGTTGGGTTTTACGGTGTTTATAAACTAGGTTTTTTCAAATATGATTGGCATTTGTTAGAGGCTTTGGTTGAGAGATGGCGTCCAGAGACGCACACATTTCATTTGCCAGTTGGGGAGATGACCATCACCCTTCAGGATGTTGGAATTTTATGTGGCCTTCCTATAGACGGGGATCCTGTGATTAGTTCCCAAACCCATTGCAAAAATTGGAATGGGTTCAATTATGCCACGAATTACTAGGGATTGAACCACCTGATGGCGTATTGAAGGGTGGTAGATTGTCTATTAAATGGATTATAGACGAACTGACTCAGTGGGATGAGCTTCCTGCAAATGCCCCGCCCGAATTGGTTAACCAGTATACTCGGGCATATATTTTGATATGCATAGGGTCACATTTAATGCCGGATACGAGTAATGTCTTAGTGAAACTCATGTACCTCCCACTGCTTAGGGACGTTGACACGATCGGGAACTACAGTTGGGGTAGTGCAATGTTAGCCTTTTTGATATCGGGACTTGTGTGTAGCGACAAAGCCCGATGCGAAAAGTTGTGCTGGATTCTTAACAATTGTACAGGTATGTCAATTATATTTTCTTATATTATTGTAGTGAAGAAAATATGTTTTGTACGTGACACAAATTTTTTCTTTATGTTATTTTTTTAGCTTTGGGCTTGGGAACGGTTGTTGTGTTTACGACCCGTAAGGACATGTGGAGATGTCATTCTTCAGGATGCATTATCCCCATATGGTTGCAGGTATTCTAAAATAAATTAAATTTAAGTCCACATAATATTCTATGTACTTAATTTTTATTATTACACATTAATTTGTATGTCAAATTGCTCCATATGTAGGTGGCAATGTCCTTTATCATATACGCATCTTACCGTCCACAACTTGCGTGGATACCGGGATCAGCTGGCGTATTTGAATGATGATCAGGTTGAGTGGCAGCCGTACTTAAATGTCCAGGGTCCACCATATTGCTTCCAGGGACAGGCTATATGGAGAGCGAAGGTGCCCCTCATTTGCTTTGATAGGGTTGAGTGGCACCTTCCCGATCGAGTAATGAGGCAGTTCGGGATGTTACAGAATATCCCTGACCCACATGACACGAGTGATTACCTGCATGGACAAGATCGACGAGGTCGGTCAGAGGTTAATTGGCCTGAATTCCACATAGTTCCCATCGGAATGTGGAATCAACGGGCTAATTTGGTGGTGACTGGGCAATATGGTACCGAGGATGTAGATTACACACATTACTATATGTTATGGTACCATAGGATTACACGGTTATTGATCCAGAATCCGAATGCTATAGAGGATGAGGGGTACAGGGCGCATGCTAGTCGTTATGAGGGTTTGGTAAGCTAAATAGTACATATTTACTTTAGTTCATTTTTATTTGTTCACAATTTATCTTATCGTTATAATTTATTCCTTTTTTGTTATTTTCAACAGATTCAAAACCTTCAGCGTGCATACATATCCAACGAGAATGCCATATCTGAGGTAGAGGGATACGGCATACGCTCACAAAACCTATATGTTACCCGTGGTGTCATCAGACAATCCTTATCATCTATTAGACAGCAGAAACGACTGGATGCCCTCCAACCTCCTCCACCACCAGTAGATCGTGTTCAAGGGGTGCCACCGAGACGAAATCGGGTTCGTAGATGTGCTCAACACGTGCAGGATGATCCAGAGGTACATGTTGAGGAGGCAGCGAATGAGGGGGACAATGACGAGGAAGGGAATGATGAGGGCGGAGATAACGAGGGTCCAAACACATTTACAGGACATGACGCTTTCTCCCAGGCAGGAAACTATGGATTCTCTCATACACAGATGGTTTATACTCCAACTCCCCCGCCAAATTTTGGTTTTACATCATATGTGTAATAACCCGAACCTACCTTTTATATTTTTTTATTTGATTTAAACTCTTAATTATTAATGGGCCAAACTTTAATAATTAGTTTAGTTTAGTTATTGGGTCAAAGGTAGAAAGCCCAATTCATTAACTAAGAAGGATTAGGAATCCAATTTAAAATAGGGATTTGGGAAATATAAATACCCTCTCTTAAAACCTAAACCCATTATTTTTTTCCACCGCCAAGAAGAAAGACGGGAAGAGGGAAGGGAGGCGCAGAACAGAATCGGGAGAGAGTTGAGAGAGAGAGAGCAGCGCCGGTGAAGCCATCGGGAGAGAGAAGTGAACTGAACGGTGAAGGAGAGGAAGAGAGAAGGCGATCGTGTTCGCAAAGGTAATTCTAGAACCCCTCAAACCTTTCTCTTCATCTATGTAAATCGAATTGTTGGGTTAAGAACCCTAAGTTATGGATTGATCAACTAGGGTTTATTAGTATGCAATTAAGGAAGAAAATAAGGACTGTGGAAGTGTGTGTGCTGCGTGTGTGTGTGTGTTGGTGTGCGTCTGGGTGCGATGGGTGTGTGTTGTGTGTGTGTGTGTGCGGCGGCAGGGACTGCCGAGTGTGTGTGTGTGTGTGTGCGTTATCTATTCTCTGTGTGTGTGCGTATTTAGTGCAGTAGATGGTGGGTGTGTGTGTGTGGGTTGATGGTGGGTGTGTGTGTAAAGTGTGGGTATCTGAAGTGTGGGTGTCTGAAGTGGTGGGTGTACTAGAGGGTGTGTGAATCAGAGTGGTGGGTGTGTCTGTCAGTAGGTGTACTCAGTAAGTGTGTGCAGAAAGTGTGAAATCAGTGTGTGTAATTTGTGTAGTGAAATTGAGAATTGGGGATTGACTAATAAAAACCCTAGGGGTGTTGTAGTCATTCTTAAAGTTATTGGGTAACTAGGAAAGGGGTGATAGATGACTAAACCATGAAATTAATCGAGTAAAAAGAAGTAAATTGGGACGGAAGTAAAATAGTATTTTTCTCATGTCTAAGGCTAGACTATTTTATATTGTAGATTGTCCAAGCGGAGTAAAGCAAGCTAGTAGAACACGAAGCTAAGGTAAGGGATTACGCTCTTAGTTGTGTATTGATTCTTAATCCTTTGTTAGGATTCCCAATCTTTGTTTTTATAAAGTAAACTATCTGTGTGGCTAGATAGTCTTTTAATAACTATTCCGTTCTGCGAATTGTTCCGTCCTTTGTTATCCACTCTATTGATATTGTTATTGTTCAATAGGGGTATCATGTGTATGATTGATTTGGTAACCTTGGTGTCCAAGTGAGATGTGTATCTTTTAAAAGTGATCAAGTAAAGTTGTAAAGTTAAGCTTTGGTTTGTAAAAGCTCTTTAAAGTGAATTTTTATAATAAGTAAAGTGACTACAGTTATCCATAATCCCGAAACGAATAAGTGGACCCCTTACAGTTATCCATAGTTCTAAGTTGAACATGTGGACCCTTTGCGTTGCTTGATGAAGTAACGTAGGTTATCATGATATACCGATTTTGGGTGCGGTCAGTAGAAACCCGAGCCCTGGGTACAGCACGTGCTTAATCCCTAAATGAAGTAAAGTAAAGTAAAGAAAAGTAAAGTGTGAGTAAAATATTGTGTTTTGGAAACTGCCTCTGAAGCCACGTGTTTTCAAGTAATGAATTGTTTTTCATCAAGTAAATGTTTCTTTTCAAACTGAGTATTAGTTGATCATTGAGTTATATCCGTTCATTGTAATTCATTGTTACCGTTCGTTTCGGTCATCTCCTCTTAGTACCCGAGGGGATACCGTATGAACTTACTGGGCATTGTTCGCTCATTCCTTTCATCTTTTTCTCTCTCCAGGTTATAAATAAGCAGATCATGAGTCGCAAGGTTTGGCGGCTTAGGAGTTATCTTTTAAATAAAGTTAATTAGTGGTTATGTTTCCGTTACGGTTAAGTTATAAACTTTACTTTCAGTTAGTTACCGTTTGAGCTAGTGGTTTGTACTAGCCGTTGTGGATTTGAACGTTGGTTAAAGTTTGAATTGTGGTTATTTGTAGCCGTTGGGCATTCTGATTATGGGAATTATTCGTATTAAGTTATTATTTAATTGTAGTGAAAAGTTGGGGTGTTACAGTTGGTATCAGAGCCCCGGTTTAAGATTACTTGGGAGACTCAGAATTAGAAGTTAAGACTATTGGGAGAAGTAGTACTTAACTATTGTGGGCTTTAGAACTCTGATAAGAACAAAGTACTTTTGGGAAGCACTAATGAAGGGAAGCTGCTATTTAGGGAAACTTTCCATTTTAGGAAACTTTCTAAGTTAGGAAACTTTCCTTTTATAGAAATTTGCTATTTTAGGAAAGAACCTAAAGGGAGGTTCTAAATGAGGATGAGTATGTACTTGAGTATGGCTTGAGTGATTGATATTTCCTTTAAGAATGAATTACGCTATGGGATGCTTGTGATTTTAATGCTTGTGTGTTTACATTGTAGATCATGGACGGACTGAAGACTAAAACACCCAAGGAGAGAGCAATCGTAAGGGGTGCATGGACGATTAGGCAGCTTAAGGGACAATTGACGAAGAAAAAGAAGGAAGCGGACTATACCTTTGACAAATGGATGCAAACTAGAGGTTTGTGGCATAAGGCTCAAGAAGAAATAGAAAAGCTGAAAGAAGCAATTAACAGAAAGGACGAAGAAATAGCCAATATCAGGGAGGAATTTTATAGGAATTTCTACAAGGAGCCAGTGGCAGAAAATGTGGTGACTGAAGAAGAAGCCACCGAAATTGACATTATTGTAGAGGGCAGTGAAGCTGCCCCGATTATGATTGAAGATGAAGTAATGGAGGAAGAACCGGTCCCTAGGCCAAGAGGAAGGCCAAGAGGTTCAAGGAAAGTTTATGTGCCAACTGGAAGGCCTAGGGGTAGGCCTAGGAAAAATGTAACCCCATGATTATGAGGGGAGTAGCCATTTATTTAGTATTCTTTTTAGAAGTTAGCATTCTTTCATTAAAAAGGTTTAGTATTCTTTTTAGTTCTATTAGTAAAGAACTTAGTGATTATTCTAGTTTAGATCAGTTAAATAAATAAAAGTTATTTTTAAGTTAAGTTATTTCTTGTCATGTAATTCTTTAAGTTAAACTATGTTTGAATAAACTTAGTGAATGCATTAAATGATAGTAATCAGTTCTGTGGGGACGGCCTATAAAAGTATGAAATTCGTTTGAGTACAGCGACTAATATAGTTAAAGACCTAAAGTAAGGTCGATGCAGTGAAAGGTCTAAAGTAAGACCGATATATACACATAAATATGTACGTGAAGTTAGTATGAGACCAAGTTAAGTATAAACTCTCGATGAAACAGTAAATTGTGAGGTCAAGTAGCCGACCTAGTTAAATCAATTGTCATTAATATGTAAAACCAGTTTTCGTGGTGGGTCATCAATCAGTGATAATTCAATCTTTCTTAACTTCAGATGTCTGGAAGAGGAAGAGGAAACCGAGGAAACGCTCGCAACGCGGGGAACCAAGGTAATGTCGATCCGAACATGGCGAACCTTCTGCAAACGCTGAACCAGACCGTGGCTGGAATCGGACAGGTGGTGAACCAACTAGCACAACCTCAAAACCAACCCCAGCAGGTACCAATGAGAGATCCGCTGGAAATGTTTCAAAGGAGGAAGCCGGACACTTTCTCCGGTACCTCAAAGGAGAAGCCGGAGGACTGGGTTAAGGATATGGAGCACATTTTTGAGACTTTGGAATGTACCACAGAGCAGAAGGTAGTTTTTGCAACATTCATGCTTAGGAGTGCGGCTCGCACTTGGTGGGATGCAGAAAAGAGAGCAGCTTTGGCTAGGGGTGAAGGAAATTTCACCTGGGAAAGGTTTAAAGTAGTATTCAATGAGAAATACTACCCGGCTAGTGTTCGTCATGCCAGAGTGGCGGAGTTTTTGAATTTAACTCAAGGTGACAAGACGGCGGACGAGTATAGTGAAAGGTTCACAGATCTGCTGGAATTTGCGCCGACCTTTTTCGACAGCGAGGAACAAAAGGCCAGGAAGTTCGAAGCCGGACTGAGTGATCGGATTCGATACAGAATCACTCCTCTGCAGTTAGCGACATATGGGTTAGTGCTAGACAGAGCCAGAATTGTAGAAAGGGAGTCGGATGAGTACCGCAGCAAGAGGGATGAAAAGAAGAAGTCTGGAGACAAGTCTACTAATAAAGATTCAACTGGGAACAAGGGACAGTTCAACGACCGAGACCGTGATAATCATGGAAAGAGGAAAGCTGAGGGAAGCTATGATCGTACAGCAAACAAGTACCCGAACAGAAACTTTGGAAACCGAACCGCGTACGATAAGGGAAAGGCTAAAGAGCAGGGGACCGCCGAAGTATGCCCTGCGTGTGATGGCAATCATAAGGCTGATGCGTGCAAGTACAAGGACAGAAAATGCTATAACTGTGAGAAGATTGGGCACCCGCAGTGGAAGTGCCCAGAGCCGAAGAAGAATGCACAAGCTCATGGGGTGAAGGCAGAAGATAAAAGTAAGACTGGTGGTCAGGGGCGTGTGTTCACCATGATTGCTAGAGATGCTAGAGCCACAAATGACTTGGTGGCAGGTACGCTTCAGTTATATTCTCGCAACGTATACGCTTTGATTGATTCTGGTGCCACTCATTCTGTGATTAGTTCTAAGTTGGCAAAACAGTTAAAATTGTCACCTAAGGCGTTAGAAGTACCCTTGGTAATTGATACCCCGACTAAGGAGTCGATCCCAGTTACTTCAGTGTTTCAAAGTTGTCCTCTAAGGATAGGCGATAGAGAACTCGAGGTTGATCTTATATGTCTGGATCTCAGTGATTTTGACATCATCCTAGGTATGGACTGGTTGGCTGCGTATCATGCCAAAGTAGACTGCTTTAGAAAAGAAGTGAATTTTGAATTACCCTCTGGAGAAGGATTTTGTTTTCAAGGGTCGAAACCAAGAGTCCGAACGGGTCTGATTTCCGTAATGAAGGCTCGTAAACTGTTAAGGAAAGGTTGTGAGGGATTTCTGGCGTATGTTGGTGAGTCAAACAAGAAAGAAGTGACCATCGAATCCCTCTCCATAGTAAAAGATTTCAAGGATGTTTTTCCCGAAGATTTGCCAGGAATACCGCCGGAGCGAGAAGTGGAATTTTCGATAGATCTAGCACCTGAGACTGCACCGATTTCAAGAGCACCATATAGGATGGCTCCGCCGGAACTTAAAGAGTTAAAAGAGCAGTTACAAGAACTTTTGGACAAGGGCCTGATTAGACCGAGTGCATCACCGTGGGGTGCGCCGGTATTATTTGTAAAGAAGAAGGATGGGTCGATGAGACTATGCATTGACTATCGGGAGTTAAACCGTGTGACAATTAAGAATAAGTATCCTTTGCCAAGGATCGATGATTTGTTTGACCAACTCCAAGGTGCATGCTACTTCTCTAAGATTGATCTGCGTTCTGGTTACCATCAGTTAAGAGTGAAAAAGGAAGATGTAGCAAAGACGGCTTTTAGGACAAGGTATGGACACTACGAGTTCTTAGTAATGCCGTTTGGGCTGACAAATGCGCCTGCTGTGTTCATGGAGCTTATGAATAGAGTATTTCAAGAATATTTGGACAAGTGTGTAATAGTATTCATCGATGATATCTTGGTGTATTCGAAATCAAAAGAGGAGCATGAAGAACATTTGAAATTAGTGTTACAGATTTTGAGGGAGCAAAAGTTGTATGCCAAATTTAAGAAGTGTGAATTCTGGCTTGAGGAAGTAGCGTTTTTGGGACATGTGGTATCTAAGAATGGGATAGCAGTTGACCCTGCAAAGGTTGAGGCTATAGTTAATTGGGAGAGACCAACTTCGGTTAGTGAGATAAGGAGCTTTTTGGGTTTAGCAGGGTACTACCGTAGGTTCGTGGAAGGGTTTTCGAAGTTATCTCTACCATTGACCAGGTTAACCACAAAAGGGACAAGATTTGTGTGGTCAGACGATTGTGAGAAGAGTTTTCAAGAGTTGAAAGGGCGATTGGTGTCTGCGCCTGTCCTTACGTTACCAACCAGCAGTGATGGCTTCGTGATCTATAGTGATGCTTCATTGAAAGGTTTGGGTTGTGTGTTGATGCAAAATGATAAAGTGGTGGCTTATGCGTCTAGGCAACTCAAGAACCACGAGAAAAACTATCCTACCCACGATTTGGAGTTAGCGGCCGTGGTGTTTGCATTGAAAATTTGGAGACACTATTTGTATGGGGTACCTTGTGAAATTTACACCGACCATAAAAGTCTTAAGTACATTTTCACTCAGAAAGAGCTGAATATGAGGCAAAGGAGATGGCTAGAGTTACTTAAAGATTATGATTGCAAAATCTTGTATCATCCTGGGAAGGCCAATAAGGTGGCTGATGCATTAAGCAGAAAGAACCATGGAACATTAGCGACTATGATTTCTAAGGGGGTAAGTGAATTGAGAGATAGTGAAATAGTAAAGCTAGAGGTTAAAGTTAAAAGCTATTTGGCTCAGATGAGTGTCCAAGCAACACTGTTAGTGAGAATCAAGGAAGCTCAGAATGTGGATGACGAGTTGGAAGCGATTCACAAGGTTATCAGTAAGAAGGGAATGGTAGACTTCCGTGTTAGCGACGACGGGATCATGAGGTATCGATCAAGGATTTGGGTGCCTAATAATGATAGTATCAAGAGGGAAATTCTTGAAGAAGCTCACTGTTCAAGGTTTTCGGTCCACCCTGGGAGCACTAAGATGTATAAAGATCTAAAGGAATCCTTTTGGTGGAACAATATGAAGAGTGAGGTGGCGGAATTCGTTTCTAAGTGTTTGGTGTGTCAGCAAGTGAAAAGTGAACACCAGAAACCCGCGGGACTACTACAATCGTTACCTATTCCAGAGTGGAAGTGGGAACACATCACTATGGACCTGGTGATTGGACTTCCCAAGACGTTGAAGGGTCATAACGCAATTTGGGTCATAGTGGATAGGCTCACTAAATCGGCTCACTTTCTAGCAATTAAGGTAACTGATTCGTTGGAGAAGTTAGCTAAGTTGTACGTGGATGAGATAGTAAGGTTACATGGGATACCGGTCTCTATAGTGTCAGATCGAGATGCAAGATTTACATCGAATTTTTGGAAGAGTTTACAGAAAGCGTTGGGGACGGAGTTAACTATGAGTACAGCGTTCCACCCTCAGACATACGGACAGTCAGAAAGGACGATTCAAACTCTCGAAGAGCTACTGAGAGCAACGTCGTTAGATTGGCAAGGAGCGTGGGATGATCATCTACCACTAGTGGAATTTGCCTACAACAACAGTTACCACTCTAGTATTGGAATGGCGCCGTATGAAGCTCTTTATGGGCGGAAATGTAGATCGCCTGCGTGTTGGGATGAAGTAGGCGAGAGAAAGTTAACTGGACCCGAGATTGTTCAAGTAACGGCGGATAAAGTTCAACAGATTCGCAAGTGGTTGTTAACTGCGCAGAGTAGGCAGAAATCGTATGCGGATAATCGAAGGCGCGATCTGGAGTTCCAAATAGGAGATCATGTATTCTTGAGGATCTCACCGACAAAAGGGGTCATGCGGTTTGGGATTCGTGGGAAGTTAAGTCCTAGGTACGTGGGGCCGTTCGAGATTCTAGAACGAATAGGGGCGGTAGCCTATAAGTTGGCTCTACCTCCTGTGTTGTCTGGTGTGCACAATGTGTTTCACGTATCGATGTTGAGAAAATACGTAGCTGACCCGAGCCACGTCATAGAGTACAAACAATTACGTTTTCGTGAAGACTTGAGTTATGATGAAAAGCCGGTAAAGATTGTAGACCGTAAAGATCAAGTTTTGCGGAAGCGAGTGATTCCGTATGTAAAAGTGCAATGGAGCAATCACACGGAAAGAGAAGCCACGTGGGAGCTCGAAAGTGAAATGCGTGATATGTATCCCGCTTTGTTCGAAGATTAAGGTACGTTTAGTTTGGAGGACCAAACTCTTTTAAGGGGGTAAGAATGTAATAACCCGAACCTACCTTTTATATTTTTTTATTTGATTTAAACTCTTAATTATTAATGGGCCAAACTTTAATAATTAGTTTAGTTTAGTTATTGGGTCAAAGGTAGAAAGCCCAATTCATTAACTAAGAAGGATTAGGAATCCAATTTAAAATAGGGATTTGGGAAATATAAATACCCTCTCTTAAAACCTAAACCCATTATTTTTTTTCCACCGCCAAGAAGAAAGACGGGAAGAGGGAAGGGAGGCGCAGAACAGAATCGGGAGAGAGTTGAGAGAGAGAGAGCAGCGCCGGTGAAGCCATCGGGAGAGAGAAGTGAACTGAACGGTGAAGAAGAGGAAGAGAGAAGGCGATCGTGTTCGCAAAGGTAATTCTAGAACCCCTCAAACCTTTCTCTTCATCTATGTAAATCGAATTGTTGGGTTAAGAACCCTAAGTTATGGATTGATCAACTAGGGTTTATTAGTATGCAATTAAGGAAGAAAATAAGGACTGTGGAAGTGTGTGTGCTGCGTGTGTGTGTGTGTTGGTGTGCGTCTGGGTGCGATGGGTGTGTGTTGTGTGTGTGTGTGTGCGGCGGCAGGGACTGCCGAGTGTGTGTGTGTGTGTGTGCGTTATCTATTCTCTGTGTGTGTGCGTATTTAGTGCAGTAGATGGTGGGTGTGTGTGTGTGGGTTGATGGTGGGTGTGTGTGTAAAGTGTGGGTATCTGAAGTGTGGGTGTCTGAAGTGGTGGGTGTACTAGAGGGTGTGTGAACCAGAGTGGTGGGTGTGTCTGTCAGTAGGTGTACTCAGTAAGTGTGTGCAGAAAGTGTGAAATCAGTGTGTGTAATTTGTGTAGTGAAATTGAGAATTGGGGATTGACTAATAAAAACCCTAAGGGTGTTGTAGTCATTCTTAAAGTTATTGGGTAACTAGGAAAGGGGTGATAGATGACTAAACCATGAAATTAATCGAGTAAAAAGAAGTAAATTGGGACGGAAGTAAAATAGTATTTTTCTCATGTCTAAGGCTAGACTATTTTATATTGTAGATTGTCCAAGCGGAGTAAAGCAAGCTAGTAGAACACGAAGCTAAGGTAAGGGATTACGCTCTTAGTTGTGTATTGATTCTTAATCCTTTGTTAGGATTCCCAATCTTTGTTTTTATAAAGTAAACTATCTGTGTGGCTAGATAGTCTTTTAATAACTATTCCGTTCTGCGAATTGTTCCGTCCTTTGTTATCCACTCTATTGATATTGTTATTGTTCAATAGGGGTATCATGTGTATGATTGATTTGGTAACCTTGGTGTCCAAGTGAGATGTGTATCTTTTAAAAGTGATCAAGTAAAGTTGTAAAGTTAAGCTTTGGTTTGTAAAAGCTCTTTAAAGTGAATTTTTATAATAAGTAAAGTGACTACAGTTATCCATAATCCCGAAACGGATAAGTGGACCCCTTACAGTTATCCATAGTTCTAAGTTGAACATGTGGACCCTTTGCGTTGCTTGATGAAGTAACGTAGGTTATCATGATATACCGATTTTGGGTGCGGTCAGTAGAAACCCGAGCCCTGGGTACAGCACGTGCTTAATCCCTAAATGAAGTAAAGTAAAGTAAAGAAAAGTAAAGTGTGAGTAAAATGTTGTGTTTTGGAAACTGCCTCTGAAGCCACGTGTTTTCAAGTAATGAATTGTTTTTCATCAAGTAAATGTTTCTTTTCAAACTGAGTATTAGTTGATCATTGAGTTATATCCGTTCATTGTAATTCATTGTTACCGTTCGTTTCGGTCATCTCCTCTTAGTACCCGAGGGGATACCGTATGAACTTACTGGGCATTGTTCGCTCATTCCTTTCATCTTTTTCTCTCTCCAGGTTATAAATAAGCAGATCAGGAGTCGCAAGGTTTGGCGGCTTAGGAGTTATCTTTTAAATAAAGTTAATTAGTGGTTATGTTTCCGTTACGGTTAAGTTATAAACTTTACTTTCAGTTAGTTACCGTTTGAGCTAGTGGTTTGTACTAGCCGTTGTGGATTTGAACGTTGGTTAAAGTTTGAATTGTGGTTATTTGTAGCCGTTGGGCATTCTGATTATGGGAATTATTCGTATTAAGTTATTATTTAATTGTAGTGAAAAGTTGGGGTGTTACAATATGGTTCGGAGAGTGGGAGTGGAAGTCGAAGAAGAAGCGTTGACTATGCTCCAAGTCGACCTCTAGGGACGGGTTTCACATCGTATGCTTCTGGGAGTGGGAGTGGAAGGCGAAGATTTCAAATGGATTATACTCCAACTCTACCTCCGATGTCGCTTTTGGAGGCTACACCTTTTGGTCACATAGACCCAACTCAGATACCATCGCCATCTCGTCAAACTAACACATCACGAATAGGTCGTGTAATTTCTCGCCTTATGCCTAGGAGAAGTGAAAGGCCACATAATCCTCCTAACAATTACACCCCATCTGCATATCCCTGATGGATTTCCTATTTGACCGGGATGTGGTCAATAACTATTTGGATTGATGTAGTATTTATATGTATATAAATAAAATGGATATTTTGTGGAATTTTTGGAATAAATTTAGACCCCAAATATTGACATGGAATTTCATCACAAAAAATCAAACAAAGAAGGATTTACATAAACATCTCAAATAAATTTATCAGAACTGTCAAAAACGGCACTACCAATACCGTTTTTATCAGAACTGTCAAAAACGGCACTACCAATACCGTTTTTATCAGAACTATCAAAAACGGCACTACCAATACCGTTTTTATCAGAATACTTACCCTTTAAAAGGCTTGGTGACCTCAAAAACAAATTCATCCATTTCTCATCCATCTCTCTCAAAACTAATCTCTCTCAAAAATTTCTAACTGTCATAATGGATCCATCGCTCCCCCGCTGGTATCGTGGCAAACAACCTCTTTATGGTAATCCCGTTCAACACTCCGATGCTCAATCTAATCTCTCTCAAATCGAACGAGAGTTAGAATCTCCACTGCCTCGTATCATACCTGGTCCCGCTGGTATTGCAGCAGAGGCCGTGCGGTGGCATCACTCCGGAAAAGCTCATGTCTCTCAGGATCCACCTCAGTCGACCCAAGAGGCCATAAGGAGAAAGCTTGAAGAGCCGGAGGAGGATGAAGATTTCCAGCGCAAACCATGGCTTTCTGCAATGGATTATCTCACTGCAGAGGGTACATATTTCCCGTTGAGAACGATCAAGGAGAAATGCAAACAACATGACAGGGTGGAACATGTATAATATTTTACATTAATTATAGTTAAGGTTGATATTTAAAAATAATTGGTCGTTATGTTTTTGTTTTATTAGGTTGTTGTTGTCGTGAAGGAGTGCAAACCAACTGGTTATGGCTCTGTTTCGGTGACTTTGAAGGATCCGACTGACACAATTGAAGCTTTCATTGCTGACAAAGTGGTTAAGGAAAGTCAGTATGGAAGTGACATAGGTGTTGGTGCTGTTCTAATACTTAATCAGGTATGAAATATTTTACTTAACATTACACTCCCTAAGGATATATTCCTTAACATTTTGTTCTAAATGTTTTGTTTTGTTGATCTATTAGGTTGTTGTCTTTGCCGTCACACGCTCCAAAAAACTACTTAACATTACACTTTCTAATGTTTCTAAGGTCTTCCCTAAAGATTGTTAAGTTAATGTGTTGGACATGTAATATATGGATTTGTGTCGGATTCACCAAACACTCAATAGCCCACTTTTGCGGTGTGCTCTTTCTCACCTTGAACCTCAAATTCTTCATAATATGGTACTTATTTATTTGGTACTGCACATCAATCTTCTCTGCGAAGCGAATTCCTTTGGCGATTCCATCACTCTCCGCATTCCATTCTGCAAACTTGTATTCACTATTATCATAATTCTCTGACCCTTCACCAATATCACGGTAAAATGGATAGTCTGCTCTCCCATACATTTGATTATGCGGTTCACCTTGAAAAGTAACCATGTGTGCTCCTACATCACCACCTTCCCCATCATCACCCTCATTCTCACTATCAGTTGGACTCGAACAATCTTCATATCCAGAATCAACATCAAAACTTATTGCAAGGATATGACCTTCATAATCTGAATCATCATCATTTTCACGTTCCTCTACCTCTTCCCCTTCCCCTTCCACTTCTGCTTCCACTTCCGGTTCCACTTCCGGTTCCACTTCCCCATGTGTTTCAAAACCACCAGTATATCTCTCAAGGTAGTTAACATTATTATCAAAAACTAAAAAATCCATGATAATATACAACTGCAAGCTACCTACCCCACCTAATTGAGCAGAAACATCAAACATGACTTTCATACACATATCATTCTCGACTTCAAACGGAATGTAACTTGCAAACCCATTACCCATCATATGAGGATATCTACAAATAACTTTCAACTTAGCATCTCTTGGATCTATATCAATTTTCTTATATAACTTCCTAATCAATTTTTCGTAACCCCAACGAGTTTTTGCCCTAAGTGGAAATTTCGGCCCCTGTTCAAGATTACTATCTGCAAACGGGTGTTCTGTTGGGTTTCCAAGTAACATGCGCAGCGGAATATAGCAATTAAAATTTTAAGAAACCCAAAGCCATGGATCCGTTCATATGATTAAATCAAATACAACAAGATGAATAAAGGATGAACTAACCCTTGATGGCTATCAAATTTTTCTCTTGGTCTTTGGTGGAGAAACTTGAAAACTTGATCACGATCACAAAGCTTGAACACGAACCTTGAAGATGATGATTTTCACCCTCTAGCGGTATCCACACTTCGAACGAATATCAAAGGAGCTTCTTTGATCTTGGTTGCTAGACCAATAATTGTAAAACACGCTTTCACAATTTAATAAAGAACTATATGGAATTTATTTGTGAATTATTTTGTTCCTCAATCAATGATATCTTAGAACAAAATAAAATCTCTCTCAAACTCTTTGAGACTCACAAAAAAAACACTATATATGGTCTGGCCGAATTGGGGTTTTTATACACATTTAAGACCTATTCCAAATAGGAATCTTGTGCCAAAAACCATTCCTAATCGAATTAGGAAATTTCAAACCGGCATACCGGGCGCCCGCCTGGTCCTACCCAGGCGCCCGCTTGTTTGGGCAGAAGGTCAAGGCCTTTTCGGCTTATTCAGGCGCCCGCCTGGTTCAACCCAAGCGCCCGCTTGGTTGACCAGGAGGCCCAAAACTTTTCCAAAATTCCTTTGAGATCCTTCAACCCTAAATTCCATTATAGCCCTTTTATTTAAGATTCGTTCTATTGTGTGTGACCCTCTAGGATTATACTAAGTTGGCAATGAGCTCAAACATGAAACCATAAGATATGATTAGGTTCTAGCAAACCGTCATACCTACCCAAATAGTATAACTAGATACAAGTTCGCATTCCTTTAGAATATGTCATAATCCCTTTGTCCTCGATGTCTTTGAACACAAGTCATGGTCAACAAGTCAACTTGTTTTTGTTCAATACTTTCTCGATTCTGAATATGTTGATAATCCAAATGACATTGATCTAATCAATCCATTTGAGTTTGGCCAAACATTTCATCAACATCATTCCTATGAGGGGCCCAAGCTTGACATCTCTCCGAAGAGGTACAAATCCATTTAGCTTATTATTCTTCCCTACGTGAATCCGATTATGCCAATCATACCCTTTATAACTACCGTGTTAAGGCAGCGTTTGAATATGTCAAACATAATCTTCATCAAGTGGAAGACTATAATAACTTCATGTCTAAGGATTCAAATAACATAACTAATATGAGATTTATATATGACGTCGACCATGACATAAATCTCATACCGCGGGTCATGTCCAGTACCTTGTTCCAAACAAGTACCCATAAATCTAACATGATCATCCCATGATTATTTAGCCTTTATACTAGTGCTTAACAAGCTCTAGGGACGGAGATTATTATAAGCAAACACGAGCCATAATAATAATCTTATTATCTCTTTATCATTATGAATAAATGATAACTCATACAACGTTTAACAAACGTGCCTAGGGCACCAACACCAACAATCTCCCACTTGCCCTAGGCCCAATTCCCTAGGTATCCAATACCCATGGGCCTATCATGACCATCATGTTTAGCTTTGTGGAAGTCCCATTGTTTAGCGTGTCCGTAACGTTATCATTATGAGGTACTTTGCATATATGTACGTCTCCCTTATCAACGATTTCTCGAACGATAAGAAAACGCCTAAGTATGTGTTTGGATTTAGGATGTGCTCTTGGTTCCTTTGCTTAATCAATAGTACCACTATTATCACTAATATGGTCTATTGTATTAGCAATGCTAGGAACCATCCTAAGTTCACAATGAACTTCTTAATCCAAACCACTTCCTTTGCAGCATCCAATGCGGCTTATATACTTAGATTTAGTATGTAGAATTTTGTGACTCTTCTGGGAACCATTCCAACTTACAGCTTCACTATTAATTATAAAACTCAATTGAGATCTTTTATCATCTTTGTCAGTTTGGAAGCATGCATCCGTGCACTCATATACATCGAGATCATCTTCCGTCCCTCCATAGATCATAACAATTCTTTTAGTTCTTCTAAAGTACTTTAAGAATTGTTTCACAGCCATCCAGTGACTCTCACCGGTTATCGGATTAATATCTACTCGTCATGCTCCAAGCATTAGATTTATCCGGCTTAGTACTTATCATGGCATCATGGATCCAAATGCCGAAGCAAATGGCATCTCATTCATTTTTCTCATGCTCATCTCTTGTCTTTAGGACATTGAGTCTTGCTTAGAGAAACTCCATGTAACATTGGCAATTGTCCTCTCTTAGAATTTTCATGCAAAATCTTCTAATGACTTTGTCAATGTGTGTACTTTGGCTTAAACCAATTAGCCCCCTTGATCTATCTCTATAGATCTTAATGCCAAGAACATATGTAGCTTCATCCATATTCTTTATTGCGAAACACTTTCTTAACAAAGTCTTTACAGACTAACGTGTAGAAATGTCGTTTCCAATTAGCAATATGTCATCCACATATATTAAATAAGGAATAGCACTATGCTCCCACTAATCTTCTTGTATATACAAGGTTCATCTTCGTTCTTGATCAGGTCAAAATCTTCGACTTATCAAAACGGAGATTCCAACTCCCACAAGTTTGCTTTAATCCATCCAATAGATTTCTGCAACTTACAAAATTTATTAGAATTTTCTTTGACTGTCAAATCCTTTAGGTTGTATCCAATACATCCTTAAGTGAGTTCCTGTTGAAGAACGCTTGGTTTGACATTATTTTATCAAATTTCATATTCCAAATATGAACATGTGACTATGAGAATTCTAGTAAATTTCTGCTACCCATGTAAATTTTCTCCAAGAAAACTCATTCCTCTCCTTTGGTTTTTACGCCTTAGGTTAGAATGATCAAGTTCCAAACTTGATTATTATACATGGATTCCTTTTAGATATAATGACTCCAAGCCATTAATCTAAATGTGGAGTTGATATTGCATCTTTGATAGGTGGTAAATACTTCATTCTAAATGAACTTTACCTCAATACTTTCTATTTCGAAACATCCAATATTTCTACTAATAGATTGTATCCTATCATGTATTGGAAGTATTTGTATATCTTGAACGGACTTTTCACGACTTCTTGTGAAAACTTGTTCAACTTCCATCTTAGGTTAAAATATATTTTCTAGGTCTCGAACCATTCGAGATACATTTACTCCCACTGATTCTTTTAGAGATAAACCATTTATCAAGAAAAGTATCATAATAATAAACAAACCATTTGTTTCTTATGAGTAAAATTATTATCCTCAAGTTTCCTTAGGATATCCCATGAAAGTATATTTATTAGATTTAAATGTGAGTGTGTCCCAGACAGCTCCTTTCCAAAAGGTCTCACCATCTTAAATCTTTACGAAGGACAAACCGAGTTTTCTTTCATTATTTAACCTCTTTTGATGGAATTCAGATTAGTATAATCATAGCGGTTTTAAATACATAACCCCAAAATGAATAATCGAAGATCACTTTGACTTTGTCATCCAATCAACCATATCCAATAAGGTTCTTATACTTCCATGCAGACACATCATTTAGAATGATGTTCTCAGTGAAGTTAATTTGTGAAACAATTTCACAACTTTAATGATGACTGTCAAATTCTTGGTTTAATTATTCATCATCATGATCCAATCATAATCTTTGAATAATTTTACCAAGTATGATCAAAATTCTCTTTTAGCATTGCTTCTTAATGCACCATACACATCGGAATGTATTAGGTCAATTAAGATATTAGCCTTTTACCAATCATAGTAAAAGATGTCTTGGTCCAAGTAAATAAGATTTGCATAAATCATGTTATTCCAAATCATATGACTTAAAACTCCGTCCCAAGGAATTTTAGATATGCATCTTTTATTTATTTGATCAAAACAATAATGCATAAAGAATTTTTTTAATTATTTATGTTATAGCCTTTATTACTTTGTTCTTCAAGATTTAGGATATAAGATTTATTTATATGATAACACAATGAAGTAAATCATAATAAATAAAGCACCTTTCTTATTCTAAATAAGAAATAAATATCCTTCATTATCTTATAACAAAATAAGATATTCCACTTCATCAGTAAAGTCACTTTACAAGTGTTCTACGAACAATGTTGCAACCATTGCATCATTACCGTTTGTAGATAAAACTTTACTATAAGTAGTCTTTCATCTTACTAATTATTCTGGTATCCAATACCCAATAATTAAATTTAGAAAGAATAATTTATAACATAAAATTCCCAAGTGGTAGTCCCACTACCATTCCCTTTTATTGATCATCCAGAATTTTGACTACAATTCTAAATGGTCAATCCAATTGCCACATTACCAAATTGCATCAATTTAGAGTTATAATTTTAACCACAATTATTTCCTTTAGGTTTGACAACTCTTGTCTTACCTTTCCTTTGGCACTTGACCTCCTTTCCATTATGAACCATGAGAATTCGAGAACCTTTCTCCGTTATCTTTATCTCCGCAGTTTTCATCATATCATGCAACTCGGAGAGATTCTTATTCATTCCAAGCATGTTATAGTTCATCACTAAGTGATTATAACATTTGAACAATGAATCAAGAATGAGATCCGTGGCTTGCTCCAATCCAATTGGATAACCAAGTTTCTCAAGATGCTCTACGTAGCCTTTATCTTAAGCATGTGAGGTTCCACTTATTGCCCTTTACTCCTTTTGCAAGAAGTGAATGCAATAATGGTTTTATACCTCTCTTGCCTAGATTTCTCTTTGAAACATGTAACTCAAATCCACGCCTATCTAATAGACTTCCACAAGTTCCAAACTTTGTTGGAGTTTTGAGCACATAATCGCGAGCATAAGACAACTCACATTCCTACTCATGATTCTTGTGATTGTCTATCTCTGGCATTGGGTTCTTCAGAAATAGGCCCATCAAGAATGTACAACACATCTTCTTGCCTTAGAACGATTCTTAGGCTCAGGATCCAATCCATGAAGTTTGTACCATTCTTTTGAAGCTTTATCCTTAACAAGGATTAATCGCAATGATTTTAGTTGTCATCTACTACTTATGCAAAATTTCCAAAATTTTACAAGTGCCAATCTCATTAAAGAGATAAATAATGTATTTTCCAAAAATACTCCCACTAAATTATATAACCTTCTTACACATCCAATGTATAATATAATTTAAATGGGGTAAGATCCAACTTTAATTTAATTTTGAGTCCACGGAGGCGGACCGCTCAAAACTAAATTAATTAGGTAGACAACCTGTCAATCACATCTCATATGACTCTTAGATCCTTTCATGAGACTCTTTTGATATTGGGCTAAGATCCAACTTTAATTTAATTTTGAGTCCACGGAGGCGGACCGCTCAAAATCAAATTAATTAGGTAGACAATTTCTTGTCAATCATATCTCATATGATTCTTAGGGATCCAATTTCGAAAGCATGTTTAATCTCATCTTTTGCCTAGGCCCAAAACTGTTTTGACGCCTAATTAAGTCCAACCATTTTAAACGTATAGGAACCATTCAATTTGATGTACCTTGCGGAGGCAAGCCCACATTAAACTAATGAACCTCATCTTGCTCATATATGAATAAAATTAATGCACTTCGCGAAGGCGAACCCACATCAAGATCATCCATGTATAAGCAAGTGTTTTAATCATGGCATGGCAATGAAGGACTTAAAACTTTCTTTGAAGGTTCATCACATATAGCATATAGCACATTTATGAGCACATAATATAAACATGTTACACATCAAGATTAGCCACTAAATTAATCTCCATTAAATTAAGCATGATACTTATGTGTCATTAGTTTCTCTATAATTATGAGGATGAGACTATTTCAACTTTGGTTATTATCTCCAAATCAAGACAACAAGAAGTGCGGTCGAACTAAGCCATTAGGCAACCACAATCCCGCACTAATTCAAGAAACCAAGAAAGTAGTCCATGTGGCCGAAACTAAACAATAGATGGTCTCGATGAACGTAGGCCAATTGCATTCACAATTCCACATGGATCTCCAATCATTGAATCAAGAACTTTGTTTCTCAATTTTAGCAATTATGAACTCTTCATAATTCTAACTTCGTTTTATCTTTGAAACTTTGATTGCGATCAATTTTGGGAAACACAATCTCGATGAACGCAGATTAGCCATCCAAAACTTGAACCAATCTAGGAATCGCAAGACTAAAACAAATAGGAAATTCAAACCCCAAAATCCACACACAAACCAACTACCCAAAACCCATTCCAGATCAGTAAGTCTGGATTGGTTCTGTTACTGGTTTTGTTGAATTTATCAAAAATTCTATATTCAGATTTTATCCAAAATCAGAACATATTCTGCCGAGCGAGCGCCCGCCTGGTTATGACCAAGAGCCCGCCTGAATGGTCAGAATGGTGTAGAATTTTAAAGTTCGAAAATTTTGTCTCAAAATTATTTTTCCCCCGATTATTAAAACTTTGATCTAATCAAAAATCAATAATCGATATAATTCATAATCCACCATAATTTTTATTGCGATTGAATCGTGCGATTAAAGTTGCAAAACAATAAACCACATAAAATCACAAAACACATAAACATCATATATTCCAATATTCATATCATGCAAGGCACATAAACAATTTATATACACATAACATGATCCAAGTATTGAATTAATCAACATGAACGGGGCTCTGATACCACTGTTGGGTTTCCAAGTAACATGCGCAGCGGAATATAGCAATTAAAATTTTAAGAAACCCAAAGCCATGGATCCGTTCATATGATTAAATCAAATACAACAAGATGGATAAAGGATGAACTAACCCTTGATGGCTATCAAATTTTTCTCTTGGTCTTTGGTGGAGAAACTTGAAAACTTGATCACGATCACAAAGCTTGAACACGAACCTTGAAGATGATGATTTTCACCCTCTAGCGGTATCCACACTTCGAACGAATATCAAAGGAGCTTCTTTGATCTTGGTTGCTAGACCAATAATTGTAAAACACGCTTTCACAATTTAATAAAGAACTATATGGAATTTATTTGTGAATTATTTTGTTCCTCAATCAATGATATCTTAGAACAAAATAAAATCTCTCTCAAACTCTTTGAGACTCACAAAAAAAACACTATATATGGTCTGGCCGAATTGGGGTTTTTATACACAATTAAGACCTATTCCAAATAGGAATCTTGTGCCAAAAACCATTCCTAATCGAATTAGGAAATTTCAAACCGGCATACCGGGCGCCCGCCTGGTCCTACCCAGGCGCCCGCTTGTTTGGGCAGAAGGTCAAGGCCTTTTCGGCTTATTCAGGCGCCCGCCTGGTTCAACCCAAGCGCCCGCTTGGTTGACCAGGAGGCCCAAAACTTTTCCAAAATTCCTTTGAGATCCTTCAACCCTAAATTCCATTATAGCCCTTTTATTTAAGATTCGTTCTATTGTGTGTGACCCTCTAGGATTATACTAAGTTGGCAATGAGCTCAAACATGAAACCATAAGATATGATTAGGTTCTAGCAAACCGTCATACCTACCCAAATAGTATAACTAGATACAAGTTCGCATTCCTTTAGAATATGTCATAATCCCTTTGTCCTCGATGTCTTTGAACACAAGTCATGGTCAACAAGTCAACTTGTTTTTGTTCAATACTTTCTCGATTCCGAATATGTTGATAATCCAAATGACATTGATCTAATCAATCCATTTGAGTTTGGCCAAACATTTCATCAACATCATTCCTACGAGGGGCCCAAGCTTGACATCTCTCCGAAGAGGGACAACTCCATTTAGCTTATTATTCTTCCCTACGTGAATCCGATTATGCCAATCATACCCTTTATAACTACCATGTTAAGGCAGCGTTTGAATATGTCAAACATAATCTTCATCAAGTGGAAGACTATAATAACTTCATGTCTAAGGATTCAAATGACATAACTAATATGAGATTTATATATGACGTCGACCATGACATAAATCTCATACCGCGGGTCATGTCCAGTACCTTGTTCCAAACAAGTACCCATAAATCTAACATGATCATCCCATGATCATTTAGCCTTTATACTAGTGCTTAACAAGCTCTAGGGACGTAGATTATTATAAGCAAACACGAGCCATAATAATAATCTTATTATCTCTTTATCATTATGAATAAATGATAACTCATACAACGTTTAACAAACGTGCCTAGGGCACCAACACCAACATGTTCATCATCTCCTCCCCAGTAGCACATGAAAATAAGTGGAAGTCCACTCATATTTTCCTCTAAACAAATTAATTCAACAGTCAAAATATATATATAAAAATGCAACAAATAACATCATTAAAATTTGTTACATTAAGAAAATTTCTTGATCTTCAAAAATTTATATGAAATGTCAAAAATTTAACTGAAATATGCATGGAAATTTAACTGAAATGTCAAAAATTTAACTGAAATTGTAAGAAATGTTAACAAAATAACAGTCAAAAATTGTTAATGTAATACATTAAGAAACTGTAAATCATATATGCATGGAAATTGTAAGAAATGTTAACAAAATAACAGTCAAAAATTTAACTGAAATATTAAAAATTTAACGAGTTTTGCGTTGGATGTTAAATGTTTAAAGGACAACACATCTTTTTTTTTTTTTTTTTTACTGAATTATAGTTTAATAACTCTACTTTGCATTCACATTATACAAATAAAAACATATAACAAAGATTAAAATGTACCTTAGATGCTTGAATCAAATTCACCAAATACAACTTTTGAGCTTTCAACTTGAAAGGGAGAGAAAAAAAAAATGAAAGATGAGAATCAGATATTAGAGAAGTTTGTGTTTTGAATATGAAACGAGTGAAAACTTCTGAAGCCAGTTGTGGGTGTTTTATGGAGACCTAAAGTCGGCATCCACAATGCCGACTTCAGAAACCCTAGTCAAAGTCGGCATTGTGAGTACCGACTTCAGTACAACACAAAAACCCACTCTGCCCCAAAATATTCCCTCCTAATCCTTCTTAACCCCTAATTATTCTTAACCTTAACCGGGTTGACCTAAAGTCGGCAATGGTAGTGCCGACTTCACAGTAAAGTCGGCATTGCCAATGCCTACTTCACAAAAACTGGTCATTTTGGTATATAAAGTTTCCCAAATGTCATTTAGGTAGATAATGATTTTGAAAGAGAATTATTTGGAAAAAAAATCCTGAAAATGTGTAAGGTCTCTTATTCTCTTAACACCCTGAAAATGTGTAACACCCTGAAAAGGTGTTGTAACTTTGGAATTGACGAACTTGTGATAGTGCCACAACTTCTTTAAGTATCGTAACTGTATTTTGAAAGTGTACAGTTAAGTTATTGATGATTAACCTTTCATTGAGAATATATGTTTGGCTTCGTTCTTTCGGTCATCTCTTCTTAGTACCTGGAGAGATCCCGTATGAACTTACTGAGCATTGTTCGCTCACCCCTTTCTTATATTCTTTTCCCCATGTAAAGAGTAGAGGGAATGATTAGATCGCAAGGAAGGGCAGTCCGTGGTTTAATGAAGAGTTTTAAGACAGTTATCTTATAGTTATTGTGGAGCTAGTGGGTTGTACTAGCCGTTACATTTGAACGTTGGATTTTTGAATTGTGTTTGATGTTTGGGATTTCCTAGTTTATGGATAGTTATTATTAAATTAAAGACTATTATTATTATTGGAAAGTTTGGGTCGTTACAAATGCACTTAAATGCAGGTCACAAAGATGGAAACTATTACCTCTGTCCCAAAATACATCCCAAATTGCTCTTGATCAGTCCGAAAATGAATCTGAAATTGCTCTTGATCAAGAGAAATTTCGGACATTCATTATGGGACGGAGGGAGTATAAATCTGATATCTAACCGATAAATATCATCATAATCCTTTATGCCTACGTTGTATAACTAGAGCATCAATCAATATGTATATCAGGGCAGGCAACATGAATGATGCCTGAACCTTCTCCCTTATTCATCTTGTTTTACCAAATTCCCTTACTATAATAAAGCTCTGTACCATACAAGAGATCCATGGAGAAAAAAAAATCACCAGAAAACAAAAAAAAACAAAATTGGTCTAATTACTGATTCGGGCTTCAGACCGGACCTACTGAGTTCGGTAAATACTGAACAATTTCGCACCACCAAGCTGGATAATATCCCCCATTTTGTGACTTAGACAGCATGTTACAGGTCATTCTCTAGATTATTCCCATTTCTTGGATAGTATTCCATGCTTGTGAAAATAACAGTTGGAATAAACAGAATGTTCCAGCTCATTCCTCAACATCCATGTTCATAATCATAGAATACAAAACAGCTACTTTTGTGTTTTTTTTTTTTTTTGAATCAATAGCAATGGCCTAACCTTCAATTTGATTAAGTACTATACACGGGAAAACTGGGAAATTAAAAAGAACACTATACACCAAAAAAATATATACCAAAATGGAATCAGATTATACCCAAATCACTGAAACTAAAAAAAATAACAAAACATTTAGGGTTGTAAAAAAAAAACTGACCGAATTCCAGAGAGAAGGAACTGCTTCTTCAAACAATTGTTTCTTCCCCAATTGTTTCTGCAAATCTTGCAGTTTCAGCTTCAATTCATTCTCTCTTTACATTTTTTTCGTGAATTCCACAAAGCCCTAAACAAATTAAATCGATTCAGATTTCATTTTTTAGTAATTTAGATGATATGGTAGTACCAATTAGGTTTTCCTTGTGCAAGGGGAAAAGCTTGACCAAAGGTCCAAAGTCAAAATTGTCGTGCGCGCCGTAGGGTGTAAGTTTGTCAATTTTACACTTTACCACCTTGAGGTCGACACGTGAGGTCCACACGTGATCATGTTGCCCTACTAATCAAAATACCATTTTTTGGTAGTTGGTGATTATTACGTCGGCATTTGTAATTTGTCAATGGAATTAATTAAAAAAAAAACGAGTTTCTGGTTTTACATTTGGCATGACATGTAACTACTCTGGACTACTAGTATAGTTTCATTTGAATACATAAAATTATTAAGCTGATCGAGCAAAAAATGTGATCAATAGTGCCGGATCCGAGGTTGGATATCTGGAACGCCTTGCTGAGCCTGAAAAAGATGAACAAACGTGAACTTGGCTGGGGCTTCACCGGCGAAGGCCCTCCGACGTGAGAATAAGTTAGATGTTCTTGAGAAAGAAAACTTGGAAAGGGCGAAAGGTAGGGAAAAGAGATTGAACATTAAAATAGGGTTTGAGACCCCTATTTATATTGTGAGGCTAGCTTGCTCCCCAAGTTCTAGATAAGGTGGGGTCACCCTTATCTCTAATGATGTTATTAGCTCATCCTTATCCATATTAGGTTAAAGGAGTCTTGTGGGACACGTCTCCCTACTGGGCTGGGCTTCCCTTGATATGGAAGGTTCTGGAAGTCATTGTGATGGCGTCATGGTCTTGCATGACCTAGCTCGTTGGATCGAGTAGAATCAAGTTTAGGCTGAGCTCGTTCTGTGGGCTATATTGGTGGTCTATTTGAGAGTACATTTAATGAAGTCCGTGTCCGTCCAGCTCGTTCATACCGAGCTGGGACGAGGGCTTGTAAAGGGCCCATGAGATATGTAGTTCTTTAAAACGAGTTCGGTTTCTTGTAGAGATGAGGTGGGCTTTTTCGGTGTAGCGGGCATGTGATGGCCTATCTGGGTCAAGCCGAGCAAGACCCATAACCTCCCTCGGGTTATTCCTTTCATAAGCATTTAAAACTATTAATGATAATATATTAGTAATTAAAAAATAATTTTAGAATTAATGATGTTATTATAAATTTTATTTGTTGTTAAAATTTTAAACAAACAACACAAACTTTCAATGATTTTAAGGAGATTGCGCTCCGCAACAGTCAAATCTCCTCACAGTGTTGAAAATTTCGATCAAGACGTGCAATCCTCAATGAACTGCATGTCTCCATGAAAAACCTAACCTGTCTTTAATAATGAAACTGAATCTTGAACCAAATCTCCATTCAACACTCTTACAAAAAGTGACTTTGGGTGCTCAAATGCTTCTCCAACACGCATCCAAAACTTTTCAACAAAGAGATATTTAAACATGGCTCCAATGCTTTCAAAATATTGTAGAGAAGATATGATGGATTTAAGACATCAGAAGACAATGGCTCGACGAAGGAAAAAAGACAAAGACTCTCGACGAATGAGAGAAAACATGTAATACACCGACAAAATTGTTTTGGTTCCACGAGAAAAGTCCTTGCTAGGCCATTTCAACCACCTCCACCAATCTTCTTAAGTCCATAATCTCCAAAAATCTGATTCAAAATCACAAATTATTGAAACGGTAAAAATATGAGATCACAAATAAAATAAAAAATGAATAAAATCTGACTAGCATCACTGGATATTGTTCTCCCTCTTTTTTGGTTTCTCCGTAACTGTAACTTTGGAGGTTTTAGAGACATAGTCGGTTTACGTAGCATGATAAAATTTACTTGTAGCTCTGATGATTAAAGTATTATACTAACTTATTAATTGACATGTTTCAGTGAAACTAACCGTTACTTCATGAAGAATATCATGTGGAGTATATCTATATATATATATATATGTAAAATATTGTGTGAGAATTATGTTGATACTAGAGAAGTATCTTTCATGTTAGGCATCCAAATCATAAAAATTTGATTGCAAACGTCATGTCCTTTTCTTGATCTGGCTGCATAAGTCCATTCTTCCTTTCCTATCAGCAGGTTGCTATCTATTGTTGGTGTTAAAAAGGGAACTGCATCAACCCTAGTACGAGAGGACTGGATTGCTTTCTACATAAATGGAGAAGAGCTTCCACGTACACACACGTGCATATGCCTTCGAGAGCATGATGCCGGTCGAGATAAAGTTGGGGCAGCCGACGATGCTTCTTTCCCATGAGATAATGACAAAGTGGGAAGTCTTCTCTTGATTCTCATTTCTACTTACGAACTGTGATCATTTCTAGAATTCCTCTAAAAGAGCTTCCCTCTATTGGACGTCGATCTTATATCTTTCAACATTGATGAAGGGTGAGTCATCGGTTAATTAACCACCAGCCCTCTAAAAAATGCGGTCCCATCCTCGCAGGAGGCTGACAGTCCCACACAAGTATTTTACCTTCCCTTTCAAGAGGATGATATTATAGGGGGGATTATGTCATGTCGAACAAGTAAAGTCGGTTGATTTCCCTTCCTTTAGATACTCGGATATTTCAAGTCACTTCGTTCCTTTCCTTGCTTGGTAGACACGACATAAATGCTTTCGGGAAGACCCCTCGACCCTTATGGAGGCCTTATACTACTTCAACGTCTTAGGTGTATAATAAATAGGTAATTTTCAAGCAAGACTTACAATTTAAAATTTAATTGCTTGGGTATGCTAAGTGTGTATATGAAGTATTATAATACTCCTCCGACCCGAAAGGATGTTCCATTTGTTTGTTAGAATTGCGAATGAATTTTGAGCAACAATTTTAGTTAATTGAATTATTTTAATGAAAATTTAAAACTTGTTAATGATACATCATCACAAATACTCTCAATAGCATGTTTACAATTTTATTGCAATAATTCATTTAACCTAAAATTATTACTTGAAGTATCTTCGTAATAATAACATAAAAGAGGAAACATCATTCTAGTAGGGCAGAGGGAGTAACAAATACTCCCTCCGTCCCACTTCACTTGAGACCCTTGAGGTTGACACAATAACTAAGGAAAAAGAATAAAATAAGAAAAATGTGTGGTAGAAAATGAGTGGGGTTAATAGTAGGTTAGTTGAATGAATTGTGTGGTGGAAAATGAAGAGAGAGAGAGAATGAGTAGATGGGGTAGATTGAATATGAAATTATAAAAAGACTATCATTTTGGGGAGTCTCAAGTGAAGTGAGACGGACGAAAATAGAAATAAGTCTTAAGTGAGGTGGGACGGAGGAAGTATATGAATATGAAAAATATCAATAAGACATTTAAAAATAGATGTATATCCGTTATATATTATGAGACAAGATGAGTACCCCGTGAATTTTAGATTTATTAATAAAAAAATCTCATTTCATTCCAAAATAGCTTTATTAATAAAAAAAATCTCATTTCATTCCAAAATAGCTTATGTTTTTTGACAAGATTGTTTTATCTTAAATAATTGTTGTTATGGGGTTAAAATCATTTAAATTTCACTTTTATCCTTACATTAGAACTTGTTAGATTGTATTGTCTAAGGCAATTTAAGTGAGAGAGGCACTTAATAAAATAAATTAAATATTTTTTGTATTAAACAAGAGGAATAATTTTTTATATATTAACTTAAAAAAAACAGTTATTTAGATAGGGAGAAGAGTAGGAGTTTTCATAGCTTAATAGCCACCGATCTATAGTAACATAAAAACAAGAATGTCTTGCCATTTTTAGAATAAGACTCATATGGACCTTCATTATAGGAAAGTTGAGTAAATAATGTCAAATATGTCATTATCTTTAATTTGATACAAGTAGTCAACTTTGTATGTAGATTGATTTTTAAATGATACTTTTTAATTTTTTTATTTAGTGAATAAAATGAATTTTCATCAATATATAGTGAAAAATTACTAATTGATGGGGACTAAAGGTGTTGAAGTTTTTTGGAGTCATTTGAGCGCGTGCGCGGAAACGGTCGTAACTTTTGACTCCAGATCAACCACGGAACGCACCGCATATCAAATCGAACGTCGGAGCGAGCCAGACAAAATTCATCGGGCGTAGCCTCTTGATGCAGGGTTTAAAAGACCCAAAAAACGTTATTTAGGGCCTCGAACGGATTTCTATATTTTTATCAGCTTTTAGACTTTTTCATTTTTTCTCTCGCATAGTTAGGGTTTATTTTGTTTTAGGGTTGTAGAATGTTTAAATACTTGGTTCTAGGATTTTTTGAGGTAATTTTTATCGTTTTATGATATTGATTATTTATTCCAATATTAGTGCATGTTCATACATTAGATAGCCGGATTTTCAGTTATGTTAGTTTTTTAAAATATATTAATAAATCATTTATATTTTTTGAATTTTTCTTATTGTTTGAGTGTATATATTCTGATTGTTTAACAGGTTGGCAAGATGTTTCATATTTTGCGGAATGACAATTTCCAACTTTGTTGTTAATGCAATTAACGAATACATGGTGTCATTAATGTTGATCTTTTATTGAAGAAAATGATGTTAGGTCATGGACAACTATATGTTGACATGTCCTGCGTTAGAGATGCAACTAACCTTAAGATATTGATATGTAACGATAACATTCCTGGTCAAACTGATGTTATTACTGACAATGTTGTCTTAAAATAAGTTTTTCACCATGTGTAAAAATATTTCTTCTTCTTGTGTCATTTTTATTTAACCCATCTAAAATTAATTAAAATGAGTACAAGTAACAACCCGTGCATCACCCTTTAAAAAAAAAAAAAATCTTTTCATCGCACTGGAGTAACACTAGTAATATGAAATGGTAGGTGGGTGATGTTTATAAGAAAGAATCAATTGGAAAATGACATAGTAAATGAATGACATGGGAGTCAAAACATTGAGGATACTCAATTGGAAAATGACACATGATGATGACTCGGATGTAATTTATAGTTCTATAGAGAGAAACGTGTAACTAAGAGAGACACGAAATAAATAAATAAATATTCTAGGAGTCTTTTCCTCCCACGCATTTCATTTCCTTTCATTTCATTCCCTTCCAAACCTTAGCTAATAGTCTCATGATTCATGAATCCTAAGAAAAAAATAAATTAAAAAGAATATACAATCTCCGTCTTGTATTAATAAAATATACAAAATGAAAATTATGTAGAATTTAACAAAAAGATATATTATATGTTAAAAAAAATAAAATATTCAGAGTTGAGTGACTATTGTAAGTAGAAAAGTAAAGTAGAAAAGAGAAATGAAAATTATATAATAGTTATTGTTAGTATTACAAGTGTGTCTCATCAAATAAATAATTATTATAAAATTTTCATTTTGAATAATGTGACTTATCAATAAAACACTGAAAAAGAAAGAAAAAAATTATGTCTCTTATAAGGCGAAAAGAATATCTAATTGTTCCTGAAAAACAATCTAATAAAAAACAATTAATATATTTTTTTTTAACATTTATTTTGAAAGAGATAATAAGATTGAGTATTTAATTCGACACTGTATTTGACAAGCTTTTTTAAAAAAAGTAACTTTATTCATATGCCAAATTTTGTATGTATAAAAATATTAAAAATCGCATAAAAAGACAACTCTTTATACACAAATGAATAACGGAATCATTTCATCCTTTTAGTTGCATTTATACCCTATACGGTATGATTACTCCACAATTTAATACCTTTTTCATTAAGTTAGAGTAATCAACATAATAATGTTACAATATACTCCTCCAACAACAAGAACAATAAAGTCTCAATCTGAAAAATAATTTGAAACTGGCTAACATGAATTTTTATATGTCGTCGTAAAAGAAATACCGTAAGAAAAAAATAAGTTAAAAAAAAAAATACGTGAGAATAAAATTAGAAAAAAGAGGAAGAGAAGAAGAAAAAAGAAAATAGTGATAAGATTTTTTTTTTTAATTTTGCTTGCTTATGTCATTTCTTTAATATTAAAATGCACACTCTTACACGTAATAATGTTTTCTTACAACTTAAGTATCAATAAATAAGTTAATTAACTAACATGCAATTTCAGCATCCCTAACTCAATGGCGAAGCCATTTTTTGAAAAGGGAATCAACATTTTTTTTAAAGATTATTTTATAGATATTTGGAATAAAAATGGGTAAAAATAGAACAATACAAATTTTATCACAAATAAAAAAAGCACAATAAACAAAACCATTTTTTTTTTTTTGTGTATTTCCAAAAATTTAAAGACAGTAAAATGACATTTTATAGAAATAAAAAAGAGTTGGAAGACCCCATTGCTTCTTAACCACTTATGGACACGAAGGATAATTGTTGCAATGAGCTGTTTGTTATAGTTATAGTAACGATCCAATTTCGGCCATAATTTTTACAGTTGCAAGCAGTTTTGTTCGAGGACGGGTTCTACATGAACCAAATTGTTCACGACCATTAATTGCAAAACGCGACGAGTGAGTCTTTTGGAGCAAATAGCACAAAAAATGGCAAAAAGATGCCCATTCCTTGTTGCGGTAGTGTTACTCTAGTTTAAATTGACAATTAAAAGCATAGTCCACTCAAAGAAAAAACAATGAGGTGACTCTAATCTCCACTATTAGGTGAACCGGGTGGAGCGGTTCGAAATCCCCATTAATATGACGTTTTTTGGATTGGTTGATAACCAAAAATAAGTTTGTAATACCTACCTATGTCAAGAATGGTGATTTTCGTGATCTTCCATTAGCAAGAGTTCCTGGGTGATAAAAATTGTCAGTATCCATATTTTTCTATTTAGACATAAAAACATTACGGTATTTACATTCATTCATATTAGCCAACCTTTTACGATATAAAATTCAAGTATTATTTTTATTCTTAATTATATAATTAATGTCCTGCCTATAATTGAGGACGAAATAGTACACACACTGTATTCCAAAAAGTTTATCGCAAGATTTTTAATAATCAATTTAATTTTGACCACACATTGATCTAAATATTTCAGTAAAATTTTATAATTTGTAATTGATAAACATTGAATAATTATTAATACCAATTTTTAGAATTTTATTGTGATTATTAGATTAACACTCCTTCCCCTCTCTTATTTCAAATTGCAAAATTAAAGTTGTGCACGGAAATTAAGAGCAAAAATGAAAAATTATGGGTTGTGAGTATACTATAGTTGGGTAAGAGAGAAACAATGTGGTTAGGAATAGAGTGGATTAATTGATGTGAATATGACAAGTGATTCCTATATATTGATTAAAAACACTATATACTTTCAATTTTTTTATTGCTAAAAAATATATTGACTAAAAAACATTATATACTTTCCATTTTTTTATTGCTAAGAAATATTTTTCCTTTTTTGTTTTTGCAATCATAAGTGTGACTGTTGAAACGACAAATTTTGTAATTTGAATGAGATAAAGTGAGTATATGGTTAAAGTTAACATAAGTAGATCGTAAAGGCAAATAAAACAATTTTTTTTTGGGGACAAAGTAGACCGTAAAAAGTTAAATAAGATAGAGTACAAAATTTTGGGACAGATAGTACTACTCTCTCCAGGAATAAATGTCATAGTTGACAAGTCAATGTTTTAGAACTTTTAATGGTGTTTCATTGATTGTTCCAAGCTATTCATATGAGTAGAGTGATACCTCGTATAACATTGTAATACTTATGTCTATTAAAATTTGTAGTATAAGAAGATTACCAAATTTCATAACCTATTTTTAGTAAGACAAATACTCCCTCAATCCCGGAGTAAGAGTCCTACCCCTCATTTGCACGCTTATTAATAAATATTGGAAGTGATGTAAATGTTGTGAGTGTAAAAGTAAAGTAAGAGAGAGAATGAGTGGGAGAGAGTAGTGAATTGATTGGTGTTGTGAGTATAAAAGTAAAATATGAGAGAGAATGAGTGAGGTGAATAGTAAAGATTCTTTGCCATTTTAGGAACAAGACTTTTACTCTGGGACGTATCAAAATGAAAATTAGGACTCTTACTATAAGTCGGAGGAAGTATTTGTTTTGAGACAAACGAAAATAAAAAAAAGACATTTATTCGAAATATAAAGGGAGGGGGGAGAGTATATTTTTATGCAGTGAGGACCATTTAATTACAGACAATTCAAGCGGCTCAGGACAGAGCCCCGGATACTGAGATAGAGAGAAAGAGAGTTTAGAGAGAGAGAGAGAGAGAGAGAGAGAGAGGAGACACGACGAACACCAACGGACAAAGGTAACAATTTGTTTCGATTTGGCAAACACCCACTTGTTCGTTTTTCCTGTAAATTCTTGATTATATTTCTGGGTTTGATTGGAGGTGATAACTTCGATGCAAATTTGCAGTTTCTAGATCATGCATTTCCCCCAATTCTTTCTCTTTAACCAAACAATATTAACTCCATTTTCCCGATCCCCATCTCAGGTTCTTCGTTGATTTTTTTATTTTTTATTTTTTTTATGCTATTTTAATTCAGTTTGATTGGTTTCTCTCCGTGTGCAAATGTGTGAATAATTTATTTATTTTAGGTTATTTTGATTCTATATTGACAATGTTGAATCTTCTTAGAATATGTTTTTCTGAATTTTGTAAATCTACTTGAATTTCTCGTAAATTTGGTATACTGGTGATGAAGATTTTTCCCCCTTCCCTTCACAACCAACTTTGTTTTTTTAATGATCTTCTTTACATTTCTTTTGCAGTGATGGAATTTATTTTAATTTCATATCACAATGGATCAAGCAAATAATCCCTCTTTTTGCTTTGGGATAAATTTTTGTTTACCCATCTATGTACTCACTTTTTTTTTCTTTCTAATTTATGGATTTTATTTTATAGAGGTTATTTAGTACAAATGCAGTTGATGATAATCTAATAGCAAAGTTATTTGATTAGGAGTTTAACTTTTTGATTGTTTTTCTTTTTGTTCTTTTTTATTTGCTTCTCAGGGTGGGTGTCTCCTCTAATCATAACAAATCGGCTCTCCCAAGCGCTTGAAGAAACAGTAGGCTAATATGGAATATGAGAGCCACAGTTGGTTTTGGGACGGAGTATACTATTATCCACATGTATTTGCTGTTATAATGCTCACTGCCACCTTGCTTGGCTTATCAACGAGCTATTTTGGCGGAATCTGCTTTCCTATTTCCCCTTTCATGTTACCCAATTTGGGGATATTTCAGAAAAAGAAAAGTGAAAAGAAACGGATTAGAGTTTACATGGATGGGTGTTTTGATCTTATGCATTATGGACACGCAAATGCTTTAAGACAAGCAAAGGCTTTGGGAGATGAGTTGGTGGTTGGGGTTGTAAGCGATGAAGAGATCATAACCAACAAGGGCCCCCCTGTTTTATCCATGGAAGAGAGGTATAGGTACCTAACATATCTCTAGATGCATGTGTGTTGAAAAAAAAGTTGTTAGTATATGTGTAAATTGTATTATTCATTTACGTTTCTTAAATGCGTGGAAGACTTTTATGATGTACCATGTGATATTGTATATTTGTATGTGTGCGTGTATATAATTTCAATCTTAAATAGGCATCTAACCCGTGAGAAACGCAATTCCTCTTGTTTATAAGTATGGACGTCCAACCCCTACTTGACCTACATTGAGCTCAAAATTTACGCAATCATGAATGCCACTCCTAGAATCTAAGATGGGAAATCAGCAGAAACTTTATTAAATTTAGCTTTTACGATATTAAAATACAATCTCAATGTCACTACGTGTTCTTTGTAATATGCAAGAGTCAAACTGCTGGTTCTATGTTACTTTTTGTCATCAAATTGCTGCCATGATAATAACTAAAACTCCTCGTGCATATTGTTGGCACTTGGCAGAGTCAAACATTTTTTACTGCAAAAAAGATTGATGGTTTGTATCCAAATGACTGTTCATGAAGATAATATTGTTCTTGTTATCTAACGTGAGATTATTTCTAGGCTGGTTCTTGTCAGTGGATTGAAGTGGGTGGATGAAGTCATTGCCAATGCCCCCTATGCCATTACAGAAGAATTTATGCACCGTCTCTTTAATGAACATAAAATTGATTATATTATTCATGGTGATGACCCTTGTCTACTTCCTGATGGAACTGATGCTTATGCCCTCGCAAAAAAAGCTGGTCGATATAAGCAAATAAAACGTACTGAAGGTGTTTCCAGCACAGACATTGTAGGTACTGCAATTATCTTACTCTACAAACTAAATTTAATCATTATGTAACTGAAAGACAAAAAGCAAACTTTTTATCTTTTCCTTTTTTGGGGGCCACGGATATATACCTAGCGGTGATCCACCCGAACTTTATCATTTGTTCTGAACCGTATAAAAACTTGCCATTTCGTCTTTGTTAGCTTGAACATCCTTTTTAGCTAAATGGAAAAGTATAACTGAGCATTAATTGTTTTTATTATCATGTAGGAAGAATCCTTGCATCAATAGAAGATACTGCAGAAGGTCACAATGAATCATCTCCACAAGCCAAAAAGATGAACGGGAATCAGGGTGCGGATACTCAACCCAAAAGTGTGCAGGCATCTCATTTCCTACCTACATCTAGACGAATCGTGCAATTTTCAAACGGAAAGGTATATTTGATTGTACTCTTCAATCTTGTGACGTTTAACAGTCTCAAGTTTGGTCTAATTATTCAATTAACTAACTGCTTAGACAATTTATAGTAAGATAGTCAATAATCGCATTCACGGTTGGATTGACAAAATCCAAAAGTTTGCCTTAATACTCCGGTATTTGATTTTTTGCTTATGCATAAGCTCTTAAGGTTTTTGATGTTTTATTTTTGAGGTCGGTGTGTATCTCTAAACAAACATAAGAAGTTAGAAGATACGCCAGGTTGTTCTCGTGGCTGAAATATGGATTCTATTATATTGCAAGATTTATTCCATTCAATCATCTTTATTATCTAGGGATTGCTTGTAGTAGTGATATGGGTCTTAGACCTAGATGACCTGAGTGATTGCATGGAAAGAATTTGACACTCAACAACAATTATTGGGGATCGCAGCACAAATTTGACATATTTTGAAGTTTATAAAAGTTAAGGGAGATGAGCCAAAGTTTATATATACTGCCAAGATATGCTCTAAAGATTCCCTTTAAAGACTCTTTGAGATTGTTAAAGGTGCTGATTTTTATTGCTTTGTTTTGCATCTGGAAAAATTGCATATGCATTGTATTGTAGTAGTAAGTATGGATTGACTGAGGACATGATTAGAATCTACATAGTGTTATACTTTTAATTTAACTCCAAAAATATCTTTTACAGCAACGTGAATTAGGAAGGCATTGGATGGTCTTTATATATTTATTATTAATTCATGTAGAATTATGTTCTGGAGTGAACTTTATTTTGTCGAAATTGGAGGGGACACAGTTAACAAATTTGGCGGGCAGCGAAGGCCAACACAGGGTTTATTATAGCATATAATTCGACATTTATAATCCGGATCCTATTGTTAAATAAATCTAGTCAATGATTGCTCAAGAATTGCCAAACATAAGCATGGATAACCTATTAAGTAAGATCTGAATATAATTTAAGAAAATCTAAAATAAAAAAATGACGAGCCGTTAGTATTTTCCATAATTTAAGAGTAGTTAACTAATGCCTTTAGGACTATCGATATACTTGCAATTACATTTGGAAATTTGCAATGACCAACTTGCATACGGCCTTCACAATTCATCTGGTCTCTGATGGATAGTTGTTACACATACATATGAAGGGAATTGAAGTAAATACAATATGCAATTTATCTATGTTTTCTCATGTCCCTTTTTGTTGAAAATATATGATCATTTCAACTGAATCATTGTTGCTTTATTTGATTTCAGGCGCCTGGACCAAATGCTCGCGTGGTGTATGTCGATGGTGCTTTTGATCTTTTTCATGCTGGACATGTCGAGGTTTGTTTGAACGTGCTTTATTTGTTCATGATAGCCAATTTTAAAGTTTACTCCCTCTATCCCGGGAAGGTAGTCCCATTTTTTCGTTGTTAGTTTGAATGAAGCTTGAGCATTAGTTTAGGTTAATTTTTGGTTATCCTATTGAAATTTTAAAACTTGTCATTGATACACCATTACAAATATTATCAATAGAAATATTTAGATTTTCATCCGGATAATTAACAATAACCGAAATTGTTGCTCAAAATTCATTCACACTAACAATGCAAAAAGTGGTATTAATTTTCCCGGACGGAGGGAGTATTTGTTAATTCCTTTCACCAGTCTGAGCCCCTGACTAAAAGACCTTTTGCTAGTGTCTAGTTTGTAGTAGCGGTTGCTTGTGGCTCTTCGATTGGAATATGATTCTTATCAAGTGATCTTTAATAACTGGATATTGATTTGTCCTCCCATTATTATTTGTAGCAATTGATTTGGTGGTATTGGTTTTCACTATTGAGCACATATGAACTTTCATTATGCCGCTTGTGTTGAAAAATTGTATTTGGCGGAGAAAAGCGCCCTTACGAGATCGTACTTTGTCTAGGGCAATAAAAGACTTCAATAATGAAATCATGTTAGGATAATATGTCTCTACTCTCAAAATAATGTACTCCCTCTGTCCCCAAACGAATGTCCAAATTTTATTTTAAGGGACATCTGAAAATCGCTACGTTTCCTACAATTTAGTGGTCAAGATTAGTACATAATCATTCATTGGGACAAAAATTTCTTGAAAACGGACATCCATTTAGGGACAGAGGGAATAACATATAGGACCATGTGGAGAGTATGCATGTGTCAGTTGTAGCTGGTATAGGTGACCAAGGAGTAGGACTAGTAAAGTTGTCCTGAAATGACTACGACAAGTAGGATTTCTATAGAATCATCTCTTTAACCGCCATACTCTTTGGCTAAACTTAGGGACTCGGGAGGGTTTTTATGGGCATGGAAAGTAAAGTTTATTTTGTACTATGTACAAGGAAATTGAAAAAAAAAAAACAAAAAAACAAGAAGATGGCTTGGGCCAGTTGGTACAATGCACTTCCTAATCGTGTAGTAACATGGTTATAAGACGCGCATGGGAATACACGATACCAATTGACAATTGGTTATATTTCTCTTCAAAATCTTAATTCTTTGAATTCTGTCAGCATTGTGTAAGATGATAGTTACTCTTACCTTCTTGTTTTTTTTTCTTTCAATTTTATACAATAATGATTAATGAAGCATGCTTTGTCCACACTCAGATCCTGAAGACTGCTAGACAACTTGGAGATTTTCTTCTAGTTGGTATCTATACGGACCAGACAGTCAGGTAGATCCACTTTTCATCACTTGCATAGTGACGTTTTCGTGCTGGTAATAATGCCATCTACGTTGTTACCATACCGATGTGCACATATTATTATTCATTTTGTTAACGTATCTTAATTACATAGTACTACTGTCAGTGTCTTTCATGTTTGGTACAATTGAAAGTGCTGAATAGAAGTAACAAATTTGCTATCTTATGCAGTGAACAGCGAGGGCCCCATTTCCCACTCATGCATCTGCATGAACGCAGTCTTAGTGTATTGGCATGCCGTTATGTTGATGAAGTCATCATTGGCGCTCCGTGGGAAGTTACCAAGGACATGGTAAGTCGATCATCTATCTTGGAGTTTTTTTTTTAAAGCAAAGTGACCAAAGTATAAAGCTAGTTTAACTGTGGTAAGAAGAAGTATAGGGCCCTTGATCCCGATTTCACAAATTACACTATAAAGCTTCAATATGTGAATGGTGAAAAGAAATGCTTGTTGTTGGACTAGAACCCACAACCACAACGTTAAAAGCCCAGCGCTTTACCCACTGAAATAACAAACTATTTCATTAAGTGGGTGCAGTTGCCCCTATGTAGCTAGGCGTAAGTCCGCATGGTAGAAATGTTGATATATCATGTCCGTCATATGGACTGATACTTTGATCAATCATGTAGACAAGACTAGTGCCATGGGCTGGATCTCCTTGGCAAATACTCACCCAAAATGACCTTCCCACTTTTTTTTGCCGATACTACGAAGAAACTTTAAGCAATGATTTTAGGCTGATTCAATTACACTAATGAAATCCTAAAACTTGTTATTTATACACCATCAACAATACTATCAGTAACACAAGTTTTAGATATTCATTAGGATAACTAAATCAACGTCAAATTATTGCTCAAAATTCATTCGTAGTAACGGTGAAAAAAGTGAGAAAATCATTTTGGGACGGAGGGAGTAAATATTTATGTAAACCAGTACATTGCACCTTATTCTTCTTTCTGACTTTTTAATACTTTCCCTATGATCTTATTCTTGTGGGACAGATAACAACTTTCAACATTTCTGTAGTCGTGCGGGGGACTATTGGGGAGAAGAACCCCTTATTGGATGTATGAACACTATAACATTATTAGAACTTCTATTTTTTTTTTTTTTTCTCTCAGCTGCTAGTGTTAGACATTGTGAACTTGATCCTGAAAGCATGGTTTATGCAGGGGAAGGTTGATCCGTATGCAATTCCTAGGAGCATGGGTATTTTCCGTCAGATTGAGAGCCCTAAAGATATTACTACCAGTTCGGTAGCTCAAAGAATAATGGCCAATCACGAGATTTACCTGGTATTTTTCTCTTTTGGTTATCTTCTTTAGTTTCGCGACTACACTGTTCTCCCCATTCTCTATTCAATTGCTGATATGCACTCATCAAAGTCCAAAAATTTCATGAATCAAAAAATGTCCATTGCCCTCTTGGAAATACTCCCTCATCCGTCTCATAATAATAAGTGTCTCAATTGACTTGTCAACCTTTTGGGTGTGTATGCTTGCTTCAACTAATATAAGAAATCGCCTTTGCAGAAGCGGAATGCAAAGAAGGCAGCAAGTGAGAAGAAATATTATGCAGAGAGAACATATATAACTGGAGATTGAGAAGAATACTTGCCATTTGGCCCCCCGTGTCATCAGCGTTTTTTTACAGCTTGACCCTCCTCATAGAGAAGACGGAGGAAGATGAAGGATATACTTAGAAGAATACTTGTCATTTGACCCTCCTCGGTACAGCAGTACCAACTCTATTTACGTTGCGATTTCTACAGAAAAAGAATCTTAAATGTGGTTCATCATAGGTAATATGCTAACCCCTGGGATGGATGTTAAACATTTTGTAAAACAGATTTAGCACATAAGTTTTGAGTTTTTTTTTTTTTTTTTTTTTTTTTTTTTTTAATTATTTATTTTGTAATAGGAATGAATGTTGAAGTCAACAGATCTGGTGTGACTTGGGATGTTCAGGAACAATGGGTTATGTAAATTAGATTTGTAATACATGAAGTAGGTTTTTCAAGATTAACAAGAAATTACAGTTTTTTTTTTTAATTAAATAATAGATGATGCCAAAAAAGAACTATTCCCTCAGTCCGTAAAGTCCTACTTTCTATTTTGGTACGTCACAGAGTAAGAGTAAGAGACGTTTTCTTAAAATAACAAAGAATCTTTACTATTCATCCCATACGTGGGGTGCGTTTTAAGTCTTCAATCTCCCGATAAAACGATCGATACCGGTACAAAATCACTCATTCTCTCTTTACTATTCATCTCACTCATTCTCTCTTCTACTTTACTTTTATAGTCATAATACTAGTCAACTCACTATTCCCTCCTACTCATTCTCTCTCATATTTTAATTTTACACTCACAACACTAACTCCTACTTTAGTTTTACACTCACAACACTAACTTTATTTCCACCATTTCTAATCTCCGTGCAAATGGGAGGTAGTAAAATTTAGGTGCGATAAGTTTCGAAATAATGCATTTGAAAGTGTCTTGTTGGTGTAAAAGTAAGTGAAGTCATTCTTTTTTAAGCATTCCCTTGCAAAATATTCACGGAGACCTCTTTTCTGAGACCCGGCATTTTTTTTAAATATTTTTTTAATAATAATAATATGATTATCATTGTCATCAAGGTTCTAAAAAGCGTTAGGCGGTCGCTAGGCGCCGCAGCAGGGCCTAGCGCCTAGACGGGTTCTAAACGAACTTAGGCGGGGCCGAGAATTCAGAAATAGTTATAATATCTTAGACGAGACTTAGGCGTTTCATGAACGCTTAGCGCCTAGGCGGCCTAGACATGAGTCTTTTAGAAAACTGATTGTCATGATGATTTGGGGGGAAAAAAAAAGGGTAAAGCAATCAGCTCCAGAAATACATAGTGCAAGACATAATTAAAGTAAAGTTTGCCCTAAACTATGACAGTCCAACTAGGGACCCCAGGAAGTCTCTAGCCACCCCAAACAATTGTGTGGTCTCTTATAATGGAACTAGTATTCCACCCGTGCTACGCACGGCCCAAGATTTTGTTGATTTACTGATGAATAGAGTATCCACTCCCAATACCGTAAGTGAACATTAATAGAGATAATGTTTACATTGAAACACCGACAATGATCCCTTAATATTCCAATAGTACAAAAGAAATACAGAGTCCAATAGAACATTGTAAATGATAAAGCCTAAAATACTTGAACAAAAAATAACATTGCATCACAAAAACACCAAAAACACCAAGCATGTTGACGATAAGCACTGCACCAAAATAAATACATGCAATAAACAACATTTGATAACTCGAGATCTTCTTCCATATTCAATGCAGATGGCAAAGACAGAGTGGTGATTGGTGTAACATGTTTCCATTCTATCCTGAGACTAAAATAATAAAACAATGAAAAATAAAAAATGAGCATTATTCACATCATCACTTCAAAACAGCCCATCTAGGAATTCATAAATACTATGTTTAACTGCACATTTTTTTTTATTTAAAAAAAAAAAAGTATTAGATATATACTCACCCCTTAAATTTACATAAGGGGTACCCAAGTACCATTCTTTTTTAAAATTGATGAGAAACTACAATTAAGACAATAAAGAAATAAGTTATACAACGGAACTAACCTTTGTTAGAAAGCTGCAACTTCCTTTAAATTGACTAAAGAATTCATTCACAAATCCATCTCTTTAAACCTCCTACTCATATCTTTTTCTAACCATCTTTTGCCCATAGCTGAGAGGAGAAGCACAAATATACTCCCTCGCCATGGAAGAATCTTCATGTAATCTCCATATTCATCGCAACCAAAAACTCCCTTTCATCCCTGCTTCACAAATGCCCATAAAAAACAGATATCAGATTTAGAAAATGAAATTAAGATTTCAGATTCAAAATAATTGTAAACTTGAAAAATAGGGCATTTGTAGGCAATTGCACTGTCACGACCCGAAAACTAGGCTCTATTTTATTAGTAATAAATAATTATTATTTAATTATTTGCTCATTTTATTCATTTAAATTATTATTTAATTAATGAATTATGTGTGCTTTGTATGTGTTATAATAATTTATGCCTAGCCTTTTATTTGGGTTAGTGTAGTATTGTTGGGTCTTAGTTGTTAGTGGGGAGTATTGAGTTGGGTAGTATTGAGGAGGGGGTCTATGTGTAAGTTTTTTTAAATCATACTCCTACCCTCTCCCTACACCTCCTTCTCCCTCACCCTACTCCCTCCCATTCCCAGAAATCTCTCTCTCTCTCTCCATTGATTGGGTAAGTTTTCTTCTCTATCTTCTCTCTTCATTTTCTTCCTCTTCCTCTCATAATCTCTCATTTCTTAAAACGTGAAATGTGTTTAGATCGTCGATAGGATCGCGTAGAATCAAAAATATTTGAAATCCATCAACTTTGAGAAAATCCAAGTAAGTTACTTTTCCCCCATTTTGATGTTAAAATGTTCATATCATGTTCATATAATGCTTTTGTTGTTATATTTGAAGTTTGGATGAGGTTGCAATTTGTTTGGAATTTATTTGGGTTTTTGGTTAAAAATGGTGATTGTTTGAATGTTGGGATTTGATCTTGATATTGGTTGTTAAATGTTGTTGTATGAGTCTTTTTATGCTAGTTAGAGGGTTGGATTTTGGTTGGAATGTGTTTTGGTATGAAAATGGAAGAACCCAGTTTGTTCTTCCCGAATTCCGGCAGACCAGAGTATTGGGCGACCGCCCAAAAACTGTAGGGCGACCGCACATCTATCTGAAAGGTTTTGTTCTTGTTTGATGGCTTTTTGGGCGACCGCACAGTTGGGTTTGGGCGGCCGCACAGAACCTCTGAAAGTTTTCATTTGTTAATTTGTGTGATTGAAGAATGCGTTTTGGTCTAAGTCTTGGGTGTCCTTCTAGTCGACCTTAGTGATCATTGTAGTACACTCTAGTGATAGAATTGGGTCCTTGTGATCAAGTTTGTGTTTGAAATTAATTAAGTGTTAATTGGAATTTGGAACATCTTATTGAGGTATTGTTGGTTTGACTTATCTTTGTGATAATCATTTGGTATATGTTTGGGTATCTTATGATGTGTTCGTGATTGTTCCAATCGAATTGATTTTCGAGTGAGTCTTGGTCTAGGTTTTAGGCGATGTCCTATAGTACCCAGAGGGTGGTTACTGAACACCAAAGTGTAGGGTTTAGTCCAGTCGTGATCATGTTCTAATAAGTGTAACCTTTTGGATTCGTTTGGGGTGTTTAGAATGGGTTCGTTATGAACGGAGATAAAGCGTGAATTGGCAATTGGGTACCTACGGTTTGATTAACCTTAAGATGTATTCATTCGGATTTCTTATTTGGAATTCCAGGTGTGATGAGATGGTTGAGTTCATAGTCCTAGTATATCTTTTGAGTAAATGTTTATGATCATTTTGGTAATAGTCATTGTGCCATTGGTGAGCGACCGTTTGGGTTGTGCTCTTTATGATTAACTTGTGGGTATCATATTTAGGATGTATTTGGTACGTGCCTTATCTTGGAATCATTATGTTTTAATGGTCAATGTTGTTGGACTCTTTTATGAGAAACTCCTTGTGCTATTGTTGTTGAACTCTTCTTGAGTAATCGTTTGCATCTTTTATGGTGATTAATTGGTATGATTCCCTACTTTGGAATCAATGGTTGTTTATTGTGCTAGTATTTTATTACTTAGCCTTTACTTGAAAGTCCAGCTGGTATTTTGTGTGTGTTTGGGCGATGCGAAACATTATGATGGCACAGCCAAGTCCATTGTGATGTTGACCATTGTTTTGCCCCATTATTACCCTCCTCCAGATTGGCCTTGGATGTGAGAAGAGCTAGCTCCTTTGTGTGCATTTTAGCTTTATTTGGAGCATGACTTTGTGGCATGTCTCCCGTCCCTTGTGACACTTCATTTGGTTATTGGTTCCGGTACCGGGTTTCTCTTCAGCTTTTATGCTACTATGAAGATGGTTTGTTGATCGATGGGTTGATCGGTCGCTTCTGACCGGGGATTTCTCTTCAGCTTTCATGCTATTATGAAGATGATGATTTGTTGATTATTGAAGCTGCGCAGCGACCTTTATTTGGTTCTTCAGTTGGGTGAAACCTTGGCTATGTATCCACTTATGAGTGTTTATTTCAGCTTTATGTGTTGCATGATGAGCTGGTCGTTATTTCCAACCGGTATGGGACGGTTGGCGATAGGGAGCCTCTCATTTGTTGTTATATGTTTATTTATATGATTGATTATTGGATGTTACCGTTCGTCAGCATGTCACTTATTATTCCGCTGCTATCTGTCTTATGTTAATTGCTATTGGTCATTGCATATTAGCATGTCATGTAGTTGCATTAGTAACTTACTGAGATTTTATCTCACCCCGTTTATTTCCATCTTTGTTTTTCCTTAACCCCCCACAGGAGGAAAAGGATTAGGATTCGCGGTTCAAGGAGGACGTCGAGAGGATTGAGATTTTGGGGCAGGTTGTTATGGATCGGTTTACATTATTTAAATGTATAACCTTTTGGGGATAGTTTTACCATTATTGACGTCATTAAGAATTGTATATTTTATTCTTTTGGGTATAAGCTGTGGAGCTTATGTTGGATGTACATTGTTGATTTAATCTTGGATTTGTAAAACCTTGTGTTATCATCTTTTGGTTCAAATGGAATTTTTAACTTCGGTATTTCATAGTTTTGGTTTTAAGTCGACGTCCAGCTCGCGGTCTCGGGCCCGCGGGGTTCGGGGTCGCGACATGCACAAATCTGAATAGCTATAAGGTTGGACAGTAGAAGATTGTTCGAACTACCCAATTACAATTTAACAATCGAAACAAATAAATAGATCAAGACATAGAATAACCTACTTGTCCGCCATAAGGCCAGGTCTTGAGGCGAGGAGAAATTGCTGGCGTGCGTAAAATCGAAATCACCAAAGGCATGAGCAAGAGATAACTGGATCTTGGAATAAGAATCTTCATAGCAGAAGAGTAGGAATGAAAAATAAGTCACTATTGACATAATTCATAAGAACAATCCTAATCTACATTACCAAATTGGGTGGGGGGTGGTTCATGTGTCATAAATACATTAATCAAGTCACCCACAGGAATGCTACACCTAAAGATTAATCTCCTTTTCCTTAACCGAAAAACTTAAGGCATGTCAGTAACTATTGAAAATCAAAGTTTTTCAATACATGGCGTACGAATTAATAAACAAGAATTAAAGATCAAAAGAGAATAATAACCTAAAAAAACCCATCCCAATAGCAACACCATTGTAAAATGAATTTTATTTAGGGTACTGGATCGAACAACCAAATCAAAGGCAACACATAATCAAGTTTCTTTTGAACAAATTAAAGGGAGGGGGGGGGATAAGTCACTATTGACATAATTCATAAGAATAATCCTAATCTACATTACCAAATTGGGTAGGGGTGGTTCATGTGTCATAAATACGTTAATCAAGTCACTCGCAGGAATGCTACACCCAAAGCTTTTCAATACATGGTGTACGAATTAATAATCAAGAATTAAAGATCAAAAGAGAAAAATAACCTAAAAAAACCCATCCCAATAGCAACACCATTGTAAACTGAATTTTATTTAGGGCACTGGATCGAGCAACCAAATCAAAGGCAACACATAATCAAGTTTCTTTTGAACAAATTAAGGGGGGGGGGGTGGTTCATGTGCCATTAGAAGTCACACCCAAAGACTGCCACACCAACAACCATTAGAAATTGGAATACAGAAATCCAAATAAGTCACGTAACAAAAATCCAAACATGTAGATTTTTTAACTTATGTCACATGGCAGATGAAAAAAAAAAAGAGTAGCTCACGCCACTGAAAGAAACTAAAAGAAACAAAAATAAAAATAAAAATAAAAAATCCAACAACAAATTAAACCAAAGCTAGAATGAGGGTATAGTCTAAAATCTTTTCAACAAAAATCAATTTTTTAAAGAAAAAAAATTGTAAGCTTAATATTTAAGCAACTGGAAAAGGCAGAATGACGTGTGTGCTTTTTTGCTGCTTACCAATCCATATCTCAATGATACAGGAAGAGCGTATTCGAAGCTTCAATTGACTAACCAAAGATAAGTCGTAAGACTTATTGCTGATGTCTTGAGTGTTTCGGGGAAGCTATATGTGTAGACATGAAGAGGCTAAGCAGGCACATTCAATTGAGCTTTTGTCTTCCTCGTTCGAACTACAATCTTGAAAAATACTACAAATATGAATTGTAGAAACATTAGTATTATGAAATTAAATATTTAATGCATTTTTATTCCCATTTTATTGGGAGGGGGGGGGAAAGTTTCTTATTCATATGTTGCAACCACAGTTAAAATGTCAAGTGACATTTCTTACATTTTTGAATGAATGTGCACTTTTTCTTTCATTATCTATGAGTACGGACTCATTAAACATCGTCGTACATCTCTTAATAAATATTTAAAATATTTTATTAATTATTTTTAATTGTCATTAAGACCTTAAAATTTATATAAAGTCTTAATCGAAGCTACCATAAATTAACCAATATTAGTCAAACAATATCAAGTAAAGTGGCAAGGAGGGACTATTCGTTTTCCTTTATAGAGAACTTTCCATCTCACGTTTTCCCTAACAGAGAAAGCAATTATGAATACCTGTTCTGTATCTAGGAATCTTCTGGATGCTTCAGAAGATATTTCATGCTCAATAAAGGAATGGCCCATCATCAAGGTAGCAGTCTTTGCTAGTAGACTCCACCAAAGAGAATTGCTTGCTGCTATTTTGCTCTGTCACTAATGGGGTATGGTCAATAATTGAAAAAGATCTTGACGCTGAAAGTTTAGTGGTGGGAAGCAAAAGAAAAGGATCCAAGATAAGTAAACCTTCGGTTAAAGAACACGATGCAGATGATGAAGCTGGTTTTCAGAATGCTGCATTTTTAGCTGTCAAGGAGAGCGCACGCAGTCTGTCAATTTCTATCTGTCATGCATTAAGTTATTGTCGTAAGCACAGTTTTATACTATAAAGTTTTTCGTGTTACTTGTCTGGTCATTCAATTTAGTGATTTGTTTACTAAATTGACAATGTAAGCTGCTTGGGTCATATATCAGATTATTGTGTTGTCTATGTTTGGGAAGAATTCTGTGTGCTGATTATATCATTCCTCCTTAACAGGCATTAATAGGGCTGAGCTTAAGGTTTTGGAAAGCAGTGTTGCATACACTTTGAGTAAATAAAACCCAAGCAACTAGTGAGGATTCTCAGGCTATTAATGATGCTATTGACAGGTTCGTCTTACACATTGCAAATTCTTTTTGGTAAAAATTTGATTGCTGGTTTCTTTTACCAAGTAAGCGCTGAAGTGATACTTAATAGGGGTTTTTTTTTTTTTTTTTTTTTAAAAGTGCTAAGTGAGCCTTCATTCCGTACTTTGTAAGTGGCTTTACTGTGGTTTGAGCAACTGTCCTCGAATTAATTTTGAGCTGATTAAAAAAAAGCCAAGTTGACTGCGGTTTGCGTAAATTAATTTGGGTTGAAAGTAGTATTTTCAGGCCTGATTTGTCTAAACACAGGATAAACTCGATTGGACGTAAGTTTATTTAGCATTGGGAGAATAAAATGAATCCTGTCAAAATTATATTGATCTCACACTTCAATTTTATGTTCCATCTCTTAAAACCTCCCACTCCTATCTTTTTCTAACTATCTTTTGCCCATACCTGATAGGAGAAGCACAAATCTACTCCCTCGCCATGGAAGAATCTTTATGTAATCTTCATATTCATCGCAACCAAAAACTCCCTTTCATCTCTGCTTCACAAATACCCATAAAAAACAGATATCAGATTTAGAAAATGAAATTAAGATTTCAGATTCAAAATAATTGTAAACTTGAAAAATAGGGCATTTGTAGACAATTGCAAAAATCTGAATAGCTATAAGGTTGGACAGTAGAAGATTGTTCGAACTACCCAATTACAATCTAACAATCGAAACAGATAAATAGATCAAGACATAGAATAACATATGTGTCCGCCATGAGGACAGGTCTTGAGGCGAGGAGAAATTGCTGGCGAGCGTAAAAAAAACAAAGAAATTAAGGGAGTATTTTTGTCTAACCTGAGCATACAAAGACCTGAAACCTTGATGCTTGAGAAGGAGGAACAATGCGTAAACATAATAGGTCACCGCTAAGATTTGTTTGACACTATTACAGGAATATCATCTGTCAATAAATATGCAGATAAGAGAACGCTCGTTCCATTGAATAACATTCCTAACAACATAAAGATAAATAAATTGGAATAAATAAAAATAACTTGATAGTAAAAAACCTAAAATACTAATCATAATCCATTTCTTCCGTTTTCTTGAAACAGAATTACCTGCAAGAGCGATGAACACGACACAGAAAATCACACTTGAAGCATGAATAGGATCGAAATCCTCGGCACATTGGGGAAGAATGACCTCATGAAACTTCAAATGCAAAACTATACAACATTACACCAAAAACAAAACACAAATTAGAATTGCAAAAAATGATTATACAGAAATGATTGAGACATCCAAAATCATTTATTCAACAGAAAGCCCAAAAACCATATAATTGAAACAACCCACTAAAATCTACTTCGGACAACACATAATTTAACAAAAAGTAACAAAATAATGAAGGGCTCAGAAAGGAAAAATTACCTAATACGACAATCCAAGCATGCTCGAATGACCTTGACCACTTTTTACCCTTTTTCAATAAGCAGTTGAACGTGATGTGTATTGTGCGCTTGATCAAAATCCATCAAACTCCAAATGGTATAAACCTTTTGCAAGTTTTTATATTTGCTCATTTAATGCTTTTAGAAATAGTTCTTGCTTTGAATAGGAACAATCTACCAACTGGATGGACAAATGAATTTGAAGGTAAAAGAGAAAGTATTGACACGCCCCAAGTCCCGGGATTCCCTAATAGAACCTCGAACCTGGTGCGCGTAACTAATAAGAAACAAGAATCTAACGGGAAACAGGAACAATACCTGTTAAAAACAAAACTGACATGATATATATACTCAAGAGTAGGGAGCTAAGATAGCTCACACGAGTTCTAGACCAAGAAAATTAAAACCAAATTGGTTACATACAGCGGAAGACATGCCTAGCAAATAAGCTGGCATCAAGAACTGTCTAGGGACAACAAATACTACCCCAATACAAGCCCAGAGTTTATTAACTCATACAAGATCGTCCTTACCAAAATATAAAAGGACACTAACTTCAAAAAAGAATATCCTGCTGAGTAAATTCCCAGCTAAGTCGAGCCTCACTGCGTACTATCCCCTATTTTCCTGGGGGGGGGGAAACAATTAAACAAATAAAGGGTGAGATAAATCTCAGTAAGCTATTAACATGCAACTATATGTCATGTTATCATGCAATACAAGTAGATACTCAAGTAATCATATATCAAGTATCATCAAGTAACAAGTATAGGAGAGGCTAAGCCAACTCAACAAATAATCAAGCTCAAGATATGATCAGGTAACAAGTAGTCAAGTAGTGTGAGAGGCTAGACCAGCTCACCAAGATGCACATAGGCCTATCACGCATTGTACCTGAATCCTTCCTTATTTCTCCCAAGAATACCATTTGTTGTCGATGCTTTTCTAGCTGAGGACAACCAAGAACAAGAACAAGAGACTGCTGTGCAGTATATAAGAAGACCTGGTAACCAGTGTCATCCACAAGAACAAGATCCATGAGGTGAACAGGACAGGAGTTAGCATTCACTTAGGTCAGGCTTATTGCTCCAACCAAGGAAGCTATGCCCTTACTATGGCCGGTAGTAAGGGGTCAGGCGGAAATACATAGGGACCCGATTGTCACTTAAGCCCCAGCTCTCGCGACAAGCGTGAACCTATATATTTTCGAACAAGCAAGGAGAACCAGCTGGACTCACACAAGAATGCACAAGTAGATGTTTACTTGAACTACGAGAACAGAACTCAGTCCCTTATTAGTGGACTATTCTTTATGCACCATGTAATCATGTATCATGTGCTCACGAGAATATGCACCATGTAATTATGTATCATGTGCTCACGAGAATATGCACCATGCAATTATATATCATGTGCTTACGAGAATACAAGTATCCATACGCAATTATTGCGAATACAAACCAAGATAACACTGGCACATAAGGTGTCCATGTAACACGATCAATCCAAGTAAGAGTCCATTAATAACAGACTTCAGTCAAGTAGTAGGGTATATCACTTTGTCACATGCCAAGTTTGCACGTACATATTCATATCACGTTTAACACATTAAAGTGTCTATCACGATACCCTTACTATCCAGTAGAGCCCAACACCTTAGACTCTAAACACGTAGTAGAATAGGTCACATTGTACCTAGACACAGTCATACTTCACGTATATGTATCGTTAATAATCGAATACATTTTCTAACACATATTGTGTTCTATAACCATTCTTATTAATTTAAATCGTAGTATTCACGATTATATGAATGATCTTCATATTACACTAGTCCTTATTTTCTTTAGGAACTCATTTCAAGATAAGATATCTTCTTTATATTTTATATACTTCATTGAGTATATACACGATTAAAAACTAAATCATTTACACTTTAGTGCTTATTTATAGCACTTCCAATATACACGTATCAAGTTCAACTATGTAGTAGGGTTAATCATTCTCTATCTAGTTCCATAACCCAATTCTTTGGTTATTCATACCGTGTACCAATCAATCAAGAAGCCACATTCTATCAAGTAAATATATGCAAGATTTGCATATACACATCAAGACTCTTTCAAGTTTATTACCATACACCTATATTGGTGTCAAGGCACGTACAAGATTTTATAATCTTATATTCAAGTCTTAATCCAATTATTTGGATGTTCAAGTCATGTACGAGATTTTATTGTCTTATTCTTCAAGTTACTGTCTCAACTTAAAACATTCAAGACATTCAGGACATTCAGGACATTCAAGACATGTACAAGATTTTATTCATCTTATATTCACGTTTTAATTAAGAAGATGAGCTATACATCTCCCAATCAAGTTCACGATCCTATTCCTAGGATATTCAAGTTCAAGGCATAGCTTTAATGCCCTTAAGTTGTACAATCTTTAGATTCAAGACACGTAGAAGAGTCCTTACTCTTACACTCAAGTTCAAGTTCAGAAGATGAATTATACATCTTACTCGTACAAGTTTTCAAATCCTTTTCTTAGGACATTCAAGACACATAAAAGAGTTATTACTCTTATATTCAAGTTATCATTTAATTATGATTCAAGTCCACATTTCATTTGTTCACAAAGGGACTATTTTTCAGTACTAGAGTGTTCTACAACACTCATCTAGGCCATCTAGGGTAGTACCCTAAACCTAGACCAAGAATACTTCGAGTTCAAATTAAGTAAATGAGCTATACCACTCATACTTACAAGTTCATAATCCCCTACATAAGATATTCAATCTCAAGACACTAATTTGGTGCTCTCAAGGTGCACAAACATAGGTTCCAAGACAAGCATAACACATAAGTGCTTGTTCATAGCACTTTCAAGACACATAAAAGAGTTCTTCCTTTTATACTCAAGTTCTCATTTGAGTTCTATAAGTGTTCATGTACAAGACTAAATTCTCATTTTAATTAAATGAGTATTCATGTTTAAGACCAAGTTCTGATGCCCCTAAGGTGTCACAACACTTGCTAGGACATCTTATACTAAGGTTATATACCTTAACTAGAGTTACTTCCAACTTATACAAACTTTAAACAACATTTTGTTCTTCAGGTAACTGTGCGGTCGCCTAAAATGTCATGTGCGGTCGCACACAAGCAGGTCCATTCCTTTGAAAAACCTTTCAGAAAGATGGGCGGTCGCCCAAGGGTTTTTGTGCGGTCGCACAAGGTGCCAAAATGCGAAATTTTTATTTCTTTCCCAGGTTAAGAAATTTCCCGTCCCAAGCGTAGGAGTAACTTTTATTAACTCTTAAGCAATACCCAAAACATTATTTCAGGCTCAATTCATTTCTTTTACCGTCCCATAAATAATAGGACAATTTCCTTTTATTCCAATTTAATATTTCACCGACCCAAAAGTATAAGTACAATTTTATATTATACTAATATACCCATCTAGGAATACTTCCATTCATTTCCCCGTACCACAAATAATGGTACAATTTTTCTAATAATATTTAAATCAAGTTACTATTTTACCGTCTCACGAGTAAGAGTATAATTTTTCAATACTTTTCATTCCCAGGTACTTTTGCATTTGCAAGTCTATTTCAATCTTGTTTTCATACGAATACTCCCTTCGTCCCAAATTTACAAGTATCACAAAAGTTGCTCAAAACACAATTTTAACAAAAACAAGTAGCGGGAATAACATATATGCATGTTATTACAAGTAAGGGGGAGTCAATAACTTACCTAGTCAAAAATCAAGTTGACCCAAATTAATTTCTGTTCGGCAGGAAACGCTCTATTCAGCGCCACGAATATTTATCCGGGACCGGAATCATGAACAGAGGGATAATTGAGCTCGAGGAGTCGAGAATAGGAAGAATTCCTAACTTAGCTTTTGGAACAGAAGGAGTACGAGAATGTTTGAGAATGGTTTGCCTTTCTCAGGCAAACAACACAAGATATACTTTAAACTTTCAAAGAATTGCAACTAGGCCCCTCAAGTTCTAACTTTGACAAAAAGGCCCCTAAACTTTCAACTTTGACATTTAACCACCTTAATTTTCTAAAGTAATTAAATAATTAACTCAAATAAAATAGCATATAAATATGCTAGTCAAGAATGTAACAAGCAAGTCAAAAATTTAACAAATAAGTCAAATATTTAACGAGATTAAGGATGGGCGTTACAAGTATAATGGGCATTTATACCTAAAGAATGCAGATAAAGGTGAATGTGAGCTTCGCCCGATGTTATTGAACCTTTGAGTGCCAAACGGATTGCTTGGTGCTTTGCATCCTCAACTTGCATTTTTACCCACTACCTCTTAATCGTCGACATCTGCATATTGAACACATACATGGACCATAGCCTTTACGACTAAACACTACAACATCAGAAAGAAGATACTACCAATTATAAATATATATGCTACTCAATAATATCATTAAGAATGCACAATAGTCTTTCATAAGATTTTGACATGCTGCCAGAGATAAATGAAATAATTTAAATGAGACGGAAAGTTTTATGAAGTAGGGAATAACTCAATTTAATTAGATTTTTCCTCCTCTGTCATCAAGTGATAATGACCCTGAACAAACCATGAAGTTAACCTTCCAATCCTATTGGTACAAACACACTCTCACACACTGATCTAGATTCAGAATACTCATATTGGATGGCAATTTGATCAGTGCAAATAAAAACTGATTTTGAATCAAATATGTAGTTGAGTTTCTAGAAATGAGTAGTCCATAACATAGGAAATGACGAAAAGAACAGAAAACCCAAATCATAAATTCCAAAACCAACGAAAAGAATAGAAAACCCAAATCATAAATTCAAAAAAGAGAGAGAGAGAGAGAGAGAGAGAGAGAGAGACAAAAACAAAACACACCTGTGATCCATGAAAAATCCAGACAGAATCATGGGAATAAGACATATAAACAGAAATTTGTTCACGCTGAAACCCTTTTCACTTTCCTCTCAAAACGTGGGTCTTCTCCCGGTAAATCTGTAGCTTGCCCTCTAAATATCTCGTCCAATGGGACCGTCACCGGCTTGAAAGGGCTTTCGAGGGTCGTCGGAATATGATGATGCCTGCGATCTCCGCCGGCGCAGATGAAGCCAACTGAAATCAAGATAGAGAGCGCGAATAGACTCCCTCCTCGGAACATTTTTGTGTGAGGAGAGAAAAAGAGGGGAGAGAGAAATGTAACAATGGCCCAATGGAATGGATTGAAGGAAGGAAGGAGGACGAAAAAATTGACAAAGACGAAGGCTTTGCCGACAACTAAGGGAAGCGGTCGACGGACTTTATGCCGAGTTCGCAGTGTAGAGACGGTGCTTGCGGTAGTGGCGGAGTCATCAAGGCGATGGCGGTGACGGGAGAAAGAGAGAAATGGAGAGGAAAATAGATTTGAGAGGTGAAGGGGGGGAATGGGGAGGAGGAGTTAGGGTTTTGGTTGAAATGAGGAAGAAGCTGGAAAGTTGGGGAGTGGTTGTTGGAAGACGTGAACCGACAACCCGCTGATTAAAACCCATATCTTTGCGTATATTTACGGGAATTGCCATGAAGCTTTGGCGGGCTTCCAAAACCAACGCACTTTAATATAAGTATAGATAGATTGTAGTTTTGCTTAAAAGGATAGAGATAGAGATAGAGATAGAGATAGAGGGGATGTTCAATCTGTCTTAAAATATTTGTTATTTTAAAGTTGCTCACACACTATAAAAATGGTTAGTGACAATTTAGACCTTGAAGTATCATACTACCCTTCCAATCGAGCCCCGGATGTCTTTTTTCGCCAGATCGGACCCTGGGGTGATTCATTTTCGCCAGTTAAGGCCTTTTTGACGGAATTCGTTAAAAAGTCAGTTAAAAGGCATGTGCCGTGCACGTGACTAACGGAATTGGGTTGTTTGAAGTTGATGTTTCTTTTAAGGGGTTTAATGAAAATTCGAAACTTAATAGGGCTGAAAATAAAAATAATTAATAAAATAGTAAATAAAAGGGTTTTTAAAGTTATTTTCAAAATATTAATAAAAAAGAAAATTAAATAAGAATTTTATTTTATAAACAAAATAAATCAAATTTTACATTTATCAAAAAAAATCTTCATCCAATAAATATGCAACATTTTATAATTTATAATAAAAAAGAAAATTAAATAAGAGTTGTATTTTAAAACTTGTTATTGTATCACGATTAATAATAAACTAAATAACTATTTTTAGATTTTCATTATGATAATTATTTTTGTTCAAATTGTTGGTCAAAGTATAAATTGTTTGACCAAGAATCTTACGTCGGGCGGGACAGAGGGAGTATATTTTTAGCAAATGCGTTATCCAAATCGTTTTTTACGTTTACCAAAGAAAATTATCATCAAATACTCTGATGCTCGGAATCTTTAATTTACTCCGCCGTAGCCGTGTCGGACACACGTATTTTAGTCTTGTCTAGACGAGTCCGGCGAGGTAAACAAAAGAGTCTGAGTATCTTAGATTAAATAAATATGCAACATTTTATATTTTGTAATAGGAAATTAAAATAAGTTGCAATCATTTATTTTAGATTTTTTTTTGAAGAAAGAAAAAAAAATATCTTAGAATAGCAGCCACCATCATCTTTAACAAACCCGGCCAAACCCCCACACCTTTCCCCTTCCTACGGTGACCACCCTTTTTCCCACCATCCTTCCAGCTTCTACCCACCATTACTACCACCGGACCACCCCACAACCACACCACCACCGCACCACCACCATCGGACAGCCACCACCGCACCACCACCATCGGACAACCACCACCGCACCACCACAATCGGACAGCCACACCGCACACCGACCAAACACCACCACAAATTATACACACAAACCAAGAAATACATACAAACACTCGAGATCTGAAATCAAAAATCAAAATTCAAAATTCAAAAATCAAGAATCCGGCGAGTGATGCTTCTCCATCCTCATAACCGTCGGCGCCTCCGCTATACCTTCTTCCGATGATGATGATTCCGACGACTCTGCAACTGTTGATGATGATATCGGTAGATCGGCACCAGAATTTGATCCAGTTCTGATTTGAACCCAAAATTGATTTGAACCCAAAATTGATCTGGCCGCCATTGTTTGAACCAAGAAGATCTGGGTGGAGTATGGTTTCAGGAGAAATGAGTAGTGGGAAGAAATGCCGACGATGATGACGACCGACGACGGCAACGACGGGGACGGCAAAAAATTGTAGAGCCGTCGTTGGGAGAAGATTCTTGATGAGTGCAGAAAATCCTAGAGGCATAATGGTCGAAATCAAAATCAGAGATCGGAATAAAAACCAAAACCAAAACCAAAATCAATATGGAACAAACGCAGATCTGGGTTTCCAAATCGAAACCTAAATAAAAAATCATAACCCAAATCAAAAATCAAAGATTGAAATGGGGTGGTATACGGGATTGCAGTCGTAATATACTGTGATGAGAATGAAGAAAAGAGGGGGCCGGTCGGAGATGTTGGTGTTCGTCGGAGACGGGAATGGGGTGGGACACTGGAAAATATGGAGGAAGGTTGGGATCGGAGTCTGGGACTGGGGGCGTGGGGGGTGTGAAGGGATATATTGTTCATCTTTTTTTATTTACCCTCCCCTCATTTTTAAATGTGTCATTTTAACCCCTTTAGAAGTATGTACAATTCAAACAACCTAATTCAGTTAGTCACGTGCACGGCACATGCCTTTTAACTGACTTTTTAACGAATTCCGTCAAAAAGACCTTAACTGGCGAAAATGAATCACCCCAGGGTCCGATCTGACGAAAAAAGACATCCGGGGCTCGATTGGAAGGGTGGTATGGTACTTCAGGGTCTAAATTGTCATTAACCCTATAAAATTGTAGCAATTACATATAATAGTCTTAGTTACCTCAAGTAATTCAAGTACCTAGTACTCCTTCCGTCTTAAAATAGATGTCGTTTTAGAGTGTTTCACACATATTAAAAAATGCTATTAATGCATGTGAAGAAGTTCCAAATACGCCTAAAGTAATCCAACTACCTACGTAATTAAATGGTTAGGTAAGAGATAGTTCACTATCATTATTAAAAGTATAATTGGTATAGAGCAATAAAAACTTTGAAAATAGTGAAACGACAAGTATTTTGAGACAAAATTTAACTCCCAAAACAATATCTATTTTGAGCCAAAACAATACTCCCTCCGTCCCACCCGAATTAGGATTTTTGGGTTGGGCACGGGGATTAAGGATAAAGTGTTAGTGGAGTGGATGTTGTGAGTATAAAAAGTAAAGTAAGAGAGAGAAAGTAGGGTAGACAATAATGAGTGGAAAGTTGTTGTGAGTGTGAATGTGGGTCCCATTAAATAAAACACTTCCATTTTTGGGTTGTCCTAATTCGAGTGGGACACTCAAAATGAAAATTTGTCCTAATTCGAGTGAGACGAAGGGAGTATCTATTTTGAGACGGAGGGAGTATTATCTGTCAATCCAACCACTAACGCTTACATCCTCTCAATCAAAGTGAATTTCTATTTTGTTCTTGATAAAGAAAAAAAAAGGCCGATCGACTTTTTAACCTTCGTACTTTGATGATGAAGATTCGCTTTTAACCACCCATGTTGTAATTTAGCAATTTTAACATTCGTCCTTTAGATTAGGATTCATTCTATGGCATTTTTCTTTTTTAGCAATTTTAACCATCATACTTTGATTTTTTAGGAGATAATGAGTGGGTATCTAAAGTACAATGGTTAAAACTGCTAAAAAAAATGAGGTGGTCTCCCATGAGAACAAGGGGATCCGTCTCATGGGTGAGACGGGTCGGATCCTGACCCATGTGCATGACCCGCCACGTGGCAGTTTTTTTTTTTTTTTTTTTAATATCTTTTTTCGGCTTTTCAGTGGTTTACCAAAAGTAATAGTTACCATCTCTTAAAGTAATGACTGTATACATATAAAGTAACATTGTTCATAAGTAAACGTAATACCTGTTTTAAAAAAACATAAGCTCGTTTTTACCCATTTTTTTCAAATGTAATACTAACTATAATTACATGTAACCCAAACAATATCTAAATGTAATTATAATTTATACTGAAATATAATAGTGCTTTTGCAAAAATGTAAAATATTGTGTATTTTGATTTTTTTTTTTTTTAGGGAAAAGTAACATTTGAAAAATAATAACTTATGTATATGAATGTAATTGTTTATACAAGTAAATGTAACACTTTGATAGATGAAAATTGTAACAGACTTTCTATAGATAATGTAATACTTTTACATGTATCATGATAAATTGAACCCCATTGTAACTTATGAAAACATATAGATATAATATTACTTTTGTATACATATGTATTACAAATTATGTATAAACACTATTGCATATAAGTAACACGTTCGTTACATTTTAGTTGTAAATAAGTATTACTTTTGGCAAACGAAAAAAACAGAGAAAAAAACACTGTTACTTTTCTGTATACAAACTATTACATATAAGTAACACGTTTGTTACTTTTAGTTATAGTAACTATTACTTTTCAAAAACCGAAAAAACCAAAAATGAAAATATAAAAATTAAAAAAAAATAATAATAATAAAAATTTTCGGGCCTATGAGAGACTGCCACGTGGCAGGGTCGCCCATGGGTCCTGGAGCAGCAGCAGAAAAAAAAAGAACCTATGAAAGGGTGCCACGTTATGGATGGCCAAACCGGACCGGAACCGGACCGGAACCGGAAAACCGGACCGGAAAAGCCCGGAACCGGAGCAAACCGGGGAGGAAACCGGAACCGGACGAACCGGAACCGCAAGGCAAGCGGGCCGGTTCAGGGTCACATATATGCCGAACCGGACCGGAACCGGAACCGGAACCGTACCGAAAATCCCTTATTTTTCAATAATTTTACCGGAACCGGACCGGAACCGTACCGGAACCGGAACGAACCGGAACCGTATTGTGCCAAACCGGAACCGGAACCGGGGTAAGTGCGGGCCGGTTAAGGGTCACCCATTTGACGAACCGGAACCGGCGGTTCCGAACCGGAACCGGGCCCGGAACCGGTTTTGGCCATCCCTATGCCACGTGGCGGGTTATGCCCCATGGGCCTTGGAACTTGTTCATGGACCGGGTCATGGGCAAGGATCCGACCCGTCTCACCCATGAGACGGATCCCCTTGTTCTCACATGAGTCTTTGTCAAAAAAAAATTAACAAAATAGTTATAACCGAAGCTTCATCAAAGTACGAGGGTTTAAAATGTCGATATCCCCAAAATAAAAAAGAAAACATATACTAGCCACATTACAGGCAAGCTTTAATAGTCTAAACCCATCCCAACGCAGTATAGACTTAGAAACCAGTAAATCGACTACAGGAAAGAACTCAACACCATCTTAATATTCAACAAACAAATTATGCAAGAAAACCACTTATATCTTTGCATTTCTATGGTATAATGGTGAGCACAACCGCACCGCAGCAGAATGGAACACCCATTTATAACAAGAAATCATCCTCCAAACCGCCCTCTGATTACGAAAGCACCCCCCAAAAGCTAACCAAAATTCCCTTCATCTTCAACATTACCTATTTCCACGGGGCATCCAAACAAGATGGTGTTAACACGTAGAAGCTATATTAAAACCCAGACATCTATATATATGTGATCTATGTGTCGGTCAAGTGACCAGAGTTGACAAGTTATGCGGAGGGTGTGGAGTCATACAATGTTGTTGTGGGACTCGTGGCAATGGATTTAAACCTCCGTTCATACTTATCCTGACAGATTCATTCCCACCTCTTTGATCAACAACACCAATGTACTTCTCATCTACATCCATTGATTCAACTCCTGTTTTGTAGCATGATGAGAATGCGTAGGCACCCAGGGTACAACTGCCAAGCATCCATTGTTATCGTCTTTCTTCTTCTCTGTTTCTGAATCTACAGTTTTCGGTAAATTTGACTGACTGGACGACCATAACACTTGATCTGCAAGAGCAATTTAACAGTCCCTCGGATCAGACACTCATGAGCTATTTGATGAAACCACACAAGATCACGTTTATCTAATTCCAAAAAACATGAGATTGCTAAAAAAGTGAATCAACATGTTGGCCAACACCAATGCTATTATCACGAGTAACACATAATCCCTCCGTCCCAAAATGATCTAATTCCCACATTTTATTCGTTATTATATGAACTTTAAGCAATTATTTAGATTGATTTAATTATCCTGATGAAAATACAAAACTTGTTGGTAATAGTATTGTTGATGGTGTATCAACTACAAGTTTTACATTTTCATTAGTATAACAAAATCAACCTATAATTATTTAGTAATAACGGCTAAAAAGCGGGAAGATGATTTTATGACTGAGGGAATAATGAAATAATTAGTATAACAAAATCAACCTATAATTATTTAGTAATAACGGCTAAAAAGCGGGAAGATGATTTTATGACTGAGGGAATAATGAAATAACGCGAAAGAAAGGCCACTTGATATCATTATTGAAACCATGTCCACAAATAGATTACTCCCATCGGTCCATAATAATAACCGTCAGACTTTCTCTTTTTGTCCGTGCCAAAATAAGCGTGAGCGTTTCTAAATAGAGAAATAATCTTAATTCAATTTTACGATCACAGTAGCAATGTATAAACAAGTGATGTATATTGTTAAAAATAATTGACAAATCAACTGCAACAATTATTACGGGATCGAGGGACTTACTTTTAAGGCCAGAAATGAAGTTAGGACTGACGGCGAAAGAGCAAGGAGAGGGAGAGTGCAAAAAAGGGGTATTCATTGGGTTGAACAAAATAATAGCCCTCTCTTCATTCACCGGCAAGCTGCTTTCAAGTTCTTCAATCAAAACAGAATCTCCTCTTCCTTGTCCCACATTGCCATTATTCTCAATCAACGGTTCAGATTGTGAAATGATCATTGGAATATCAAGCTCCTGTTCTTCAATTTTCGGTGGCAACTCAAAATCCTACATAACATTAAATCCATTCTTTAACATCATAATCTAAGTGTAGGCGTTTTTAAACCTAAATTACAGAGAATGTACAGGGACGAAATACTTTCTGATTAAATTCAGAAGCGGATACCCCTCCGTCCCATTTTAAACTTCAAAACATTGTTGAGTACAAAAATTAAGAAAAATGTGATGTATTGTGAGTGTAGACGGTTTGGTAGATGAAAGAAAGTAGGGTAGAGAATAATTAGTGATAATTGTTGTGAGTATGACATGTGACATCCACAAATAAAAATAAAAAAGTATAAAAAACTTTCTTTCTTAGATTTTGAGGTTTAAAATTGAACAACCAAAATTTAAAATTTTGAAATTTAAAATGGGACGGAGGGTGTAAAATTTATAAGCACGGGGGAGTGGAATGTACCAGGCGGCGGATTTTGGCGGCGGGGGAAGAGAGGGAGAATTCATCATGGAGCTCCTTCCTCTTGATTCTAAGGGGATAATAGCTCTCCATTTATTTATTAAAAGCACTCAACTTTTTTGTTTTCAAAATCAAACGAAACCCTAAATTAATATGAAATAGAATGTGGTTTTTGTTTCAGTTGGGAGGTTGATATGTTATGATTTGCGGGTGTTAATTTGTTGAGTTTGGGTTTGGATAAAATGGAGATTTTTGAGTCGCGGGAAGGGACGAGGGATTTCTTTGTTTCTGTACATGTCTCCAGAAGGTCCCAGATAATAAGCGCTCGCCACTTTCGGTCGCTTGAATTTTGAGATTGTATGTGAGTTGAAATAAGGCCGATCCACTTTTTTAACCACTGTATTTTGGTTTACTTTCGCTTTTAACCATCGTTTTTTTTTTATAGCAGGTTTAACCTCTCTACTTAAGTTACGCACTCAATCTTCTAATTGACCCTAACATCATCCAAAATCGTTAGAAAAATCTAACCCAACTAGCGGAATTTAAATTCCGTTAGTTTTCGTTAGATTTTCCTAACGATTTTGGATGAAGTTAGGGTCAATTAGAAGATTGAGTGCGTAACTTAAGTAGAGAGGTTAAACCTGCTAAAAAAAAAACAACGATGGTTAAAAGCGAAGCTAAATCAAAGTACAGTGGTTAAAAAAGTCGACTGACCTTGAAATAAAAATTGGGATGTATAAGCGGAATGAAATGTTTTAACAATCTTTCAAAAAAAAAAAAACAAAAAAAAAACTATGTGAATGTTAACCATTGAACTCGAAATTGAGAGTTGAGATTGAGTCAAGTCGGACTAGTGTATAATCTGATTACACAATCTTCCCTATTACTGGCTTGTACACTATTGACGTACTCCCGCTGTCCCTAAATGAGTGCCCATTTTCAAGAAATCTTTATCCCAAAATGAGTGTCTTTTTTTTGCATAACTTTCTCCCTAAATGTTTTTTTTCGAAATTTTTTTCACCGGTTTCTTTATACGTGCAAAACTAAATGTTTGGAAATGAGATTACAAGATTATATATGAATATTTGCTACCAAATTGTACAGAGATTTGGACCCTAGAACCCCTGAGTGAGATCAAAATCCCATAAAAACCCATGCCTAGATCAAAATCCCAGGTACACCCATTAACACTCAAAAGACATAACTACCCCTATCCAGTCCAGCCCCTATCCACTCCAGCCCACAGCCCATTCCAAAATTTAAAAGAAAATTCTAAAGCAACGCATGAGTGTGGAATCGAACATGTGACCTATGCTTGAAAAATATTACCAAACCATTGAACCAAAGACATATTTGTTACGAATTAAATTATTTAATATAATAATCATTTTTTTTTCACATTTTCCAACTTTTAATAAAAAAATGAATAACATTTTTTGGTCAAATCCGGTCAAACTCTCATAACTGACGTATAAGACATGCTCTACTCTTATAATTAAAGTATAAGACTCATTTTTTTCACATTTTCCAACTTTAATAAAAAAATGAATAACATTTTTTGGTCAAATCCGGTCAAACTCTCATAACTGATGTATAAGACATGCTCTACTCTTATAATTAGAGTATAAGACTCATTTTTTTCACATTTTCCAACTTTTAATAAAAAAAAAAATTAACATTTTTTGGTCAAATCCGGTCAAACTCTCATAACTGACGTATAAGACATGCTCTACTCTTATAATTAGAGTATAAGACTCATTTTTTTTTCACATTTTCCAACTTTTATTAAAAAAATGAATAACATTTTTTGGTCAAATCCGGTCAAACTCTCATAACTGACGTATAAGACATGCTCTACTCTTATAATTAGAGTATAAGACTCATTTTTTTCACATTTTCCAACTTTTAATAAAAAAATGAATAATATTTTTTGGTCAAATCCGGTCAAACTCTCATAACTGACGTATAAGACATGCTCTACTGTTATAATTAGAGTATAAGACTCATTTTTTTCACATTTTCCAACTTTTAATAAAAAAAAATGAATAACATTTTTTGGTCAAATCCGGTCAAACTCTCATAACTGACGTATAAGACATGCTCTACTGTTATAATTAGAGTATAAGACTCATTTTTTTCAAATTTTCCAACTTTTAATAAAAAATGAATAATATTTTTTGATCAAATCCGGTCAAACTCTCATAACTGACGTATAAGACCAATTCTACTCTTATAATTAGAGTATAAGAGTCAATTTTTTCACTTTTTTCAACTTTTAATAAAAAATAAATAATATTTTTTGGTCAAATCCGGTCAAACTCTTATAAGTGACGTATAAGACCAATTCTACTCTTATAATTAGAGTATAAGAGTCAAATTTTTTTTCACTTTTTTCAACTTTTAATAAAAAAAATAAATAATATTTTTTGGTCAAATCCTATCAAACTCTTATAAGTGACGTATAAGACCAATTCCACTCTTATAATTAGAGCATAAGAGTCAATTTTTTTCACTTTTTTTTAACTTGTAATAAAAAAAATAATATTTTTTGGTCAAATCCGGTCAAACTCTCATAACTGGCGTATAAGACAAGTCCAACTCTTATAATTAGAGTATAAGAGTCAATTTTTTTTCACTTTTTTCAACTTTTAATAAAAAAATAAATTATATTTTTTGGTCAAATCCGGTCAAACTCTCATAACTGACGTATAAGAGAAGTTCTAATCTTATAATTAGATTATATAATTAAAAAAATAAATAATATTTTTTTGTCAAATCCGGTCAAACTCTTATAACTTACGTATAAGATCAGTTCTACTCTTATAATTAGAGTATAAGAGTCAATTTTTTCACTTTTTTCAACTTTTAATTAAAAAAATGAACAATATTTTTTGGTCAAATCCGGTCAAACTCTTATAACTCACATATAAGACCTGCTATACTCTTATAATTTAATATATATATATATATATATATATTGGTCAAATCCGATCAAACTCTTATAACTGACGTATAAGTCCTGCCCTACTCTTATAATTAGATTATAAGAGTTAATTTTTTTACTTTTTCCAACTTTTAATTAAAAAAATAAATAATAAGTATTTGTACAAAAGCTCTTATACTATAGAACATTAATGAATAAACAAATCAACCTAATAGCAGTGCATTCAAATTAAAATGATTTGGGCCATTATAATATAGTTTCTCCTTTTATGCATCACATTTTAGTGATTAGGGTCAAGCAGCATCTACTTTAACATATTCCGGCTGCCGCTGAGTAACATTTGAATTAAGATAAAATCAATCAAACAAGCATTTATACTATAACTATAAATCCAAATTGTACATTCAAATTCAAGAACACATTTTCGTAAATTTAAAATTAAATTTTCAATCAAATAAATAAACAAACAATCCATGCCTATGTTCAAGAAGTCTGCAAGTTTGCCGGAGTCGATTCAGATCTGGAATGAGAGGCCGGAGAAGAGCATAGGTTCTTCGGACTTCAGATCTGGACTTAGAACAGGTCGTCGGAGAAGAGTATAGGTTCGTTGGAGAACCTGAACAGTCGCTGGAAGAAGGGCCCAAGGAATCGAGTTCTAGATCTCGACAGATCCGGTGGAGATGAAGGCTCAGGCGTCATAGATCTAGACAGCCAGCACGAGATCGTCAAGATCTGACGAATCGAGTTCCATCTCCCTGAAATCGACACTAAACTTGAAGATTCTGTAATGGCGCCTTACATTTCCAGTGTGGATTCACCGGATGCTGCGGTGGAGGATGAATGTCACGGCGACGACGGTGGTAGTTCCGGTGAACCGCAGAGTTTTCACGATAGTGCTGCTATAAGAGTCCAGAAGGACCGCTGGAGAGAGCGGAGCTCGGAGTGGTGAGTGAGGGGAAGAACCGTCGCCGGAGGATCGCCGGAGAAATTGATGGGGGATCGCCGGAGATGGATGGGGAAAGAGAGAGTGGGGGGGGGGCTGTGTGTGTAGAGATAGAGAGAGAGAGAGTGAAGAGTTCAAAAAATGAGGAGAGGGAGAGGAAGAAGGGGGTTTTATTTGAGGAAAGGGTAAAATTGGCATTTAGAAATTAGCTTTGACTGAGTCAATGAGAGGTTGGGTTTTGATGGAATTTTGATCTGGGCTTAGGGTGTAGGTGGGCTTAAGCATATGGGTTGGGTTTTTATAACTTTTTGATCTGGGAATAGGGTTCTTGTGGAATTATGCCAATTGTACATCAAAGTTGAGATTTTCAGTGTCCTTTAAAATGAAATTTGGACACTCATTTAGGGACAGAGGTAGTGTGAGATAATGGGCTCTCCACTAAATTCGTGGCTTTATAGCTCCGATTAATAGAAAGATGGGTTAAAAGACAATTTTAGTCTTTCACTTTTACCTACAAATATATCAACCACTTCAATTTATGAAACATGATATTATAATTTATAAACGAGGCTGAAACTATTTCAAAAACTACTGCAATTTATAAGAGTTCCCGATAACAATAAACGTTTGACGTAACTCTATTCTTTTTGCCCTACTTTTTTTTTATTCATTCAACAATAAATTGAAAGCATTATTTATAACTCTAAAGTTTATGATAATTATAAATAATTTATGAGTTTCATTAATATAATAAAACTCATTTTAATATTGCAAAAAAAGGTTTATAGTGACTTATACATTACTCCTTTCGTTTCAAAATAATTGTAGTTTTAGACTATTTTTTTTAAGGGTTAATGACAATTTAGGGCCTGAACTCCAGGGGGTTGCGTCTAAAAGGGGCCTCGGTTTTTTTTTCCCCCCGCTAGATCAGGGCTTCAAATCATTTTTTTTTGGCAATTAGGGGCTTTCTGACGGTTTCCGTCAATTTCCACCGTTAAGTGGACACGTGCGCTGCACGTGACTTTTGACTGAGGGCAAATTGGGCAATCCCGTTTGGGTTAATGACAATTTAGGGCCTGAACTCAAGGGGGCGTCTAAAAGGGGCCTCGACTTTTTTCCCCCCGCTAAATCAGGACTCAAAATCAATTTTTTTTTTTGCAATTAGGGGCTTTCTGACGTTTCTGTCAAAAACCACCGTTAAGTGGACATGTGCGCTGCACGTGACTTTTCACTGAGGGCAAATTGGGCAAACCAAATTATTTGGATGGTACTCAAACTACTCAATTCTCACATGACTTTATTTCGTCTTCATCTTGTGGTGTAGACATGCTCAAACGGTTCCAGTCTCGGTTCCCGGGGAGGCGCTCGAGCTCGACCTTTTCTCGTGGCCGTGGGTTGTGTATCATGCACGTCACTTCTTCGTTTCCTTCATGTCCTCCCATATTTTCACCACCAAGACCCCCATCATAAAAGGGATAGAAGGCATTATCATCTTGCATCGTTGGTGGTGTTGGTGGGTGAGATGAAGTTGATTTTGTCCTCTTTCCTCTTCTAATAATGGCTAGGAGGTCAGAAAAAGGCGCTGAAACTCTGGAAGGCTTGAAATTGAGGTAAGTGACCGTTGGAACCGTTCGTTCCACAGTTCTGGTTCCCAGTTTCGTAATCGGTGGTTCCACAGTTCTAATATCTTTGGACCCGTATTCGAACCGGCTCTGCACGGTTCCTGGTTCGGTTCCCGGTTCCGATGGTTCCCAGGTATAGCCGGTTCTCGGTTCCAGTTCTGTCGGTTCCCGGTTTTTTTGGGCGTGTCTATATTGTGGAGCATATTAGTTTCATATCAGAAGAAATGAGAAGATATTTATTTTTAACAGAAAATGATACAAAAATATTAGGTATATGTTCAATTACAAGTGCCTAAAATTCAATCGCTCTTTAACTAAATCGGAAAGATAAACCAAAACTAGTTAATTAATCTACGAATGAGTGTCAATTGTCAAATTCTACATGTAAAATAAAGCACCAAAAATACAATTACATAAATTCCATAATAATTAGCTAAATGAATTAGCTTTCGTCACATATATTTCCTAACTCGACTTCTTTACCTTATAGCGTGGGTTGTGTCTTGCGTTTCTTCTAATCTAAATGGGATTGCCCAATTTTCTCTCAGTGAAAAGTCACGTGCAGCGCACATGTCCACTTAACGATGGTTTTTGACAGAAACCGTTAGAAAGCCCCTAATTGCCAAAAAAAAAAAAATTGATTTTGAGTCCCGATTTAGCGGGAAAAAAAGTCGAGGCCCCTTTTAGACGCCCTCTTGAGTTCAGGCCCTAAATTGTCATTAACCCAAATGGGATTGCCCAATTTGCCCTCAGACAAAAGTCACGTGCACCGCACATGTCGACTTAACGGTGGAAATTGACGGAAACCGTCAGAAAGCCCCTAATTGCCAAAAAAAATTGATTTGAAGCCTTGATCTAGCGGGAAAAAAAACCGAGGCCCCTTTTAGACGCACCCCCTGGAGTTCAGGCCCTAAATTGTCATTAACCCTTTTTTTAAACATATATTAAGAAATAAAATGAATGCATGTTAAAAAGACTCAATTATCCTTAAAAGATCCAATGTTCTATGTAGTTAAATGTTTGTATAAGATGTTTCAAAATAACTAATAAGGGTGTAATTGACTGAAAAGAGAAAGAATGTATTAATAAAAGCAAAGTGCCAAATATTTTGAAATAAATTTTCACTTTTAATATTTTGAAACTGAGAGAGTGCTATTTAATAGGGGTAACAAATAGAGTAATCAACAAGACGACTACTAGACTCAAAATTGTTGTCACGGAAGGTTCATTGTATTACGTGACACATTCATTTGTTCAAAAGTCAAAGAGGTTTCTTGGACCCTTGTCGGATCCATCTCGAAATTACTGTAAATTTTAGTCTCTCATTTTGTAAGCTTCTTTTGTAATCCTAGCATTGCCCTATAGCTAGCTTTTCAAACGTTGCAATGTGATGTTAGTATGTTACCATCTGTACAAAGTAGTAGTAACTCATTTTGCTAACATAGGATTTCAACCAAAATTGAAGGAACCCCATATGAACTATAGCTAGCTTTTCAAAATGGTCTAACGAGGATCACATAAGTTAGGTGTGTTCATCAGGAGAGAGTAAAGGATGATGGAAGAAGATTAAACCACCTAATTGTATGATGTTCAAACCAATTTTGAGAATAAATGTTTGTGTGACATAGTAAAGGACTAGTGTACATGCATATATAATGTGGAATGCATGATAATGTTTACCAATGTAAATGTCAGAAACATTCTGACCAAAATTACATAGTCTCCTTCATACTATTTAGTGATATATTTCACTTTCCATATTTACCTTTAATTTGGTTAAAAAATTACGCTAGTCTTTCTAAAGTTACCCTTTACGTTTTTCACTTTAAATATCTTTCTGTACTTTCTTGAAATTTCAACTTCGGCGACGACAAGGTTCTCCAGATAGGGTAAGATTTAGCTTTATCCAAAGGGCAGTTTTGGAAGATCTCTTATTTTAACTCTCTAATTTTAGAAAGAAGACTATCTTTTCAAGACAAATAAAAATAGAAAGAAGGACTTTCTTTCTGAGACATCCGAGACCGAGGGGTATGACTGAAAGTAATTGAGACTAATTTTCCGGAGTGGGAAAATATTTGGGAACAAAATGTATACATTGTTTTTTTTTTTTTTTTTTTTTTGAAACGGCTATATTGTTTCAATTGAAGAATAAAGATCGAGTTTATTGCCATTTAAACATGCGTACTATTAAAAGATTGACGATTTGCCCTCGTACTAAAGAAACTCACACTATGACCTGCGTACTATGGTTTTAATAAAAAAGTGCCCAGAGATAACGATGACCCGTTAGAAATCTAACGGGATGTCAACATATGTTCAAATTTTAACGGATTTACAATAAAAAAAATCAAATGTGACCCTGGTAATGATATTAATGTCGTAAAGGTTCAAAAATATTTATATTAATATTTCTTTTATTTTGAAATAATTAGGATAATGAATTAACCATAAACTTAACACTAAAAGCCTAATTAAGATCTCTTATCAGCCCAACTCATTTTACATTAGCACACTTTAAAATTTCTACCCCATAACCCATTCTTTCAAATTCCAATCTCTCTCTAAAAAAAATTAGAGAGAATTCTCCACAACCAATCTCCTCCGCCACCGTCCTCCGTCGTATCGATGCCGCCGCCGCCACCACCACCTAGGATCTCCGCCTTCTCCGTCCTCTACCAGGTCCTCTCTCCGCTCGGCTCTCTATCCATCTCTTCTATCTCTTCGTCTCTTTGCTCTCTCTGCCTTTTCTCTTTCCATCCTTTCTCTTTCTCCGTCTTTTCTATCTATGTCTATTCTTTCCACCTCAAGCGTCGTTTATTTAGTGGTGTGTTTGTTCGGATCTTTGTAGATCTAGACAGATCTATGTGAAGATCTACACACTCCGCCACCGCCGTTCTCGTTTCCCTAAATCTTGATTCCTACCTTCAGCCTAATTCGGTCAATGTTTATTCCGGCAACAAAGCCATTGATGATCTTGTGAAATCCGGGTCTCTCAGCTATGCCCGCCAACTGTTTGATGGAATGCCTGAACGTGATATTGTTACATGGAATACACTGATTTCTGGGTATGGCCGTTGTGGGTTTCCATCAGAAGCTCTACACCTTTATAATCAGTTGGTTTATCAAGGAGTTAGTGAAAGTTCAAGTACGTTTTCATCGGTGTTAAGTATTAGTTGTGAGGCAGGGGCATTTGAAGAAGGGAAAACAAGTACATTCGAGGGTGATTGTTCTTGGGTTTCCGTCTTTCCGATGAATGTTTATGTGGGTAGTGCATTGGTTGATCTTTATTTGATTTGAGTGTGGGTTTTGTTGATTTTGAGACTTCTATTTTTTTAAATTGACATCTTCATATTTATGATAATTATTTAGATATGGTGGTGGCTGTAGTGTATGTGGTGGTGGTGGCTGCGATGGCCGGTGGAAGTAGCAGGCGGTGGTGAGTGGTGAGTGGTGGTCTCTGTAATGGCGGTGGCGGGCAGTGGCGGTTTGGCGGGCAGTGGCAGTGGGGGTCACGGGCGGTGGTGGGAGGTGGTGTCTAATTTTGGTGGTGATAGTATGTAACACTGATGGACAATTTATTTGGGACGGAGGTGATTAAAAATTTAATCAGTAAAATATATATCTCCTAATAATTTTTAAGCATACCCAATTAACAATATAAATGAATATATATATAGCCATTTCTTGGTCTTTTGGGACGGATGGAGTATCATCTATTTAAATTAAAGAAAAGTAAGTGCAAGTTGTTTTAGAGTAGAGGGAGTAGTATTTAATAAATCTGGTATAATATTTAAAAGACCAAAAAGATAATAATAATGAGTACAATAATTTATCTTTTTCAATTTTTTCCTTTTCTATTTTTTTTCTTTCTTTTTTTGGATCTTAGTTATGACAATTTATTTATTTTTCTATTTTATTCTCTCTCAATAACAAATATATAAAAAAATGCGAATATAAAATATTTTTTGGACCTTTATGACATTAATATCTTTATGAGGGTCACATTTGATTTTTTATTGTAAATCCGTTAAATTTTTAACATATGTTTAAATGCATGTTAGATTTCTAACGGCTCATCGTTATCCCTAGGCACTTTTTTATTAAAATCATAGTACGCAGGTCATAGTGTGAGTTTCTTTAGTACGAGAGCAAATCGTCAATCGAGTAAACGACCAAAATGACCCGCGTACTATATGAATTCAACCAATGTGACCCGCGTACTATCTAAACTATCAAATCGACATGCGTACTATGCATAAATCAACCAAATCAACCCAAATCGTTAGTATATATTAATATGATGTTAACGAATGTTAAAAACATAACAGATATTTCAATCAAAATTTTACGAAATTAACCCTAGTACTCATTAAAATAAACAAAAACTATTTAACCCACATCCTCCTTCATCTGAATTATTTGGAGAAAAAAATAAAACGAAAATCATCAACCATCAATCACCACCACCTCCCACCATCTCCGGCCACCATCCCGCCACCACATTCTCAACATTCACTAAACATAAAATGGGGACATAATTGGAAATCCATTTTCAATATTAATCATTCCTTAATCCAATCCTAGTCTCCCCATATCAGTTTGCCCAGGAACTATTCATCAAAAAAAAAAAAAAAGGCCGCTACCATTGTCGGTGTACCCAAAGCTTCCACCTTCAACTGTTTCGTGACTGATCTCTCTATAAAATGATATGGGTAAGGCTACATGGTAAATTAGTCTTAGCATCTTACCAGCAACATTACTACCAAAAGAAATACTCCATATCCCTGGCAAAAAAAAAATGGCGTTCATCGATCCATGCTCCTGCCTTATACAACAAATAATTCATCACTTCTAACGTCATTCTTATAACTATGACAACCAAGATTGAAGCCAATTTCAACTGTTTCAATTGAAGCATGGGGTTAATTTGGGTTTTATTGTCGCGCCCCAGACCCGTGGTCCTACTTGGCCCCACGCTCGGGACACGATTGGAAGACGTCATAAAACACTTTTAGAAAATTTTTCGAAATATACTTTCATAAAGTTTAACAAAATCCACACTCGAAGTTCAAAGACTTCCATTTAACTTTCAAACCAACTTTTTCAGTAACGAAAGTACATAGCCCGAAGGCTTACAAACTCTTATAGAAATGTACAATTACCACACTTTAACAAAATAAGTGATACACGGATAAATTCTCGGGTACACTACCCCAAAGGTTATACATTTATATAATGTAACCTTTAAACCACACTTACTTTCCAAAATGGATTATCAACCCGACGTCCTCCCTTGTGAAGTGACCTATCCCCTGGACTCGCCTTTATCTAAAACAGTAAACAAATAAGGGGTGAGAATGAATCTCAGTAAGCTACTAAAATGCAACTACGTTACATGCTGAAATGATACTTGTAATTGAACAATGTCAATAAACATTCATTTAGCACATAACATGAGAGGCAAAGCCAACTCATCATACCACACACAAGGCGGAAATAAACACTCATACGTGGATACTGAGCCAAGGTTCTCGAATAAAACATAACCATTTGAGAGGTATCAACTGAGCAGCACCAAAGGGCTGAAGCCGGTTTCGGAACCAAACAATAACAACAACAACAACATCAATAACAACAACAACAACAACCGGGGGGGGGGAATGACACAAAGTCATAACCCAAACGGTGACTAAACTCACACAAAGGAGAGCTAGCTCAAACCCAATCCGTGGCCCAAGGAAGGGGGTTAAAAATGGGAAACCAATGGTAGAAGCCTTACAATGAACTTGGCTCGTGTGCCATTATAATCCCTACCACTGCCCGACTCCACAACAAGTACCAGCTGGACTTTAACACGAGCATAGTAATAAATACTTGCTTAAACAACAACTGGGGCATGATTCAAAATTAGGGAACCACACAAAGTCATCACAAAGATGCAAACACGTTACTCATAAAAGAGTTCACAACATTGACATTAATTCACAACACAATCCTTTATCAATGACATTAAGGCAAACAACAATCTTGCACACACTTGAACACGATCCTCAACAACCAAGTACGTTAAACCAATTTCTCACACAAGGGATTTCAAAGTAAGAAACCCCACGAAAGCATCATAAAGATGTACAACACCCAAAATGAACCTAAATGGTTACATCATTCCAAACTCGATCACAAACGGACCATTCCAAAACGTTTTGTGTTATAAAACACTTACTGAAAACTCGACATAATCTGAACCTGAAACTCAACTAAATAAACCAACTTATCTTATAGTACTCAACAAGAGATTTAAAACGATAGCTTACACGCCTAAAACAGAGTCTGGATGAGAAAGTTATGACCTCCGGAAGATTGAACGTAAAACGGACAAACTGCAAAAGAAGAGGGTGTGCACGCCCTCCCTAAAAGGGAGCGCGCGCCCCCTATGATCAGAATGGTGGTTTTTGAGTGCACAAGAGGGTGCGCACGCCCTCCCTAAAAGGGAGCGCGCGTCCCATTGCACGATTTGGCTTTTTGGGCCTTCCTGGAAGCCTAAAACTTGATACTTTTACTCCCTTCGTTTCACCGTCCCAAAAGTACTACCATCCTTATACCTGAAGCATACTCTCTACTCATATAAGTGCAAAGAACACCCAGGAACACACTTGAATTAAACCAAAACACTTCTTGCTACAACTCTCATACTGCTCCCTTTGTCCCAAAATTACAAGTATCACAAAACTTATTCAAAACATAAATTCACAACACATATAGCACATATAGCACATATAGCACATATATGACCATTTTAACATTTAAAGGGGAATTAGTAACTTACCTATTTCCGGAAAAGTATTGAGAAAATAATATTTGATCGGGTAGAAATGACCTACTCAACGCCCTGATCATTTTTATATAATTAGTTTTTAAAACGGAGAAGTAATTAAAAAGAAAGAAATTAAAATGAGATGAACTTACCTATTTCGTTGACACAGAGAGAGAAACATAGAAATGTTGCTGAGTAAGAAATGAAACGCAGAGAGGGAGGGAGAAGGATAAACATGTTAAGATTTTTTTTACCCAAGTTTTTATTTTGGTCACTCAAGTTTCAAGTTGGACAATTAAGCCCTTATACTTTAAATTCCACAAAGGACCCTAAGCTTTCAACTACTCCATTTAACTCCCTTAACCATTATTACTACTAACTACGTAAATAACACAATTAATCAAATAATATGTGCAAGTCATAAAATATGATGCAACACATAAAATGCACACATAATGTCAAATTAAAATCCCCAAAAATATAAAATAAATTGGGACGGGTTTTGGGGTCGTTACAATCACTCCCCCTTAAAGAAAATTCGTCCCGAATTTTAAGGTAATTTACCAAACAAGTCAAATAATCAGAGATATTTCCTTTCCATTTCCTCCCGAAGTTCCCAAGTTGACTTTCCAACATTACGATTCCTTCATACCATTCTAACAAGCGAAATACTCTTGTTTCTCAATTCTTGAACTTTGGTATCAATCATTCGAACTGGTTGCCCTATATAAGACATATCGGGTTCTAGATCCTCTGGTATCTCTGATAACACATGAGATGGATCATACAAGTTTTTTACGAAGCACGGAGATATGAAACACGTTATGAATTTACCCAAAGAAGATGTCAACGCAAGATAGTACGCAAGATTTCCAACTCTTTCTATAATTTCAAAAGGCCCATTATGACTTTTCCATCGAATAGCAAATCTCAATAGGTAGAAAGTGAGCTGGTTTTATCAATATATCCATGATTACACAAAATGCATCATGTTTCTTTAAGTACGCGGCAATGCTGTTACAAAATCCATCACAATATGTTCCCATTTCCACTCAAGTATCTTTAGAGGTTGAGGTAAACCGGCAGGTCTTTAATGTTCAGCTTTAATCTGTTGATAAGTCAAACACTTGATTACATAATCCGCTATTTCCCGTTTCATATTATTCCACTAAAAACGCTGCTTCAAATTATGATACATTTTGATACTCTCGGGATGATAATATACTTGAACTCGTGATCCTCATTAAGAACTTGACGTTTAATTCAATCAATATCTGGTACACATAGCTACCCTCTATAAGTTAATACTCCTTCAAGATTAAAAGAGAGATCTTTAAATTTTCTATCCTCGATTTTATCCACTAATTTTCTCAACTCGGAGTCATCCTTCTGAACATCTTTTATCTGTTGAATTAAAGTTGGCAATACTCTATTATTCGCAAACATAATCCATGTCTCAATTCATAAGGACACTAATCTCGAGCATCTTCCACTCTCGGACCATCCTCGAAACTATGTAAGATTTCTGACTAATAGTATATGCGACCACGTTTGTCTTGCCCAGATGATAAGAGATGGTACAATCATAGCCCTTCATAAGCTCCATTCATCTATGCTATCGGTTGTGAAACTCTTTCTAGGATATCTCAACTTTTATGATTTGTAAAATCTCAAACATTGTTCCATAAAGGTAATGTTTCCACTTATGTAACGCAAAAACAATCGCAACAAGTTCCATGTTATGGGTCGGATAGTTCTGTTCACAAGAAGTTAACTTCCTCGAAGCATCACTGTAAATAACCAAATCATCATTCCCATTAGGTAACGCAAGAATAGGTACAGTGGTCAATCTTTTATTTAATCCCTCAAAACTGACTTAACATTTTTCATCCCACATATATGGTACATTCTTTTAAGTCCACTGAGTGAATAGTGTAACAATCTTGGAAAACCCCTCAATAAACCTTCGATAATACTCCGCTAAACCAAGAAAATTTCGCAAATAACTGCTTCCCTCGGAGCCCAGACAAAACCATTCGCAAATATTGTTCATGTTCCTCTCGAGATTTAGAATAAACAAGGATAAACAACCACCAAGGTATCAAGATAAGGTTTGAAAACCCGATTCATCATATCCATAAGAACAACGGGAGCATTAGTTAACCCGAAAGGCATGACAAGAAACTCATAGTGACCATATCTACTACGAAAAGTAGTCTTAGAGATGTCTTCAGAATGAATCTGCAAATAATGATAACTACTCCTCAATATCAAACTTCGAAAAGACAACAGACCCTTGAAGTTGATCAAATAAATCATCAATGTAAGGCAATGTATATTAGTTCTTTACAGTTACCTGATTCAGCTTCCTGTAATCGATGCATAGTCTCAAAGACACATCCTTCTTCTTTACAAACAACACAGAAGCTCCCTATGGTGATACACTGGGTCGGATAAAACCACTATCAAGTAACTTTTGCAATTGAACTTTCAACTCTTTTAATTCAGCTGGAGCCATTCTATAAGGTGATTCAGATATCGGGGTAGTACCTGGAAGTAAATCAATGCAAAACTCGATTTCCCTATCGGGAGGCATAGAATACTCAGTAGAGAACACATAAGGAAACTCTTTAACAATATGCACATCACAAGTACGCAACACTCTATCAGTTGCCAAACACTCCCCCATAGGAGTGGACACCTCTAACACATAAGGTAGAGACTCCGGAGACAAATGTAACTGAGATGCAAAAATGTACAAACACATATAAATGCAATGAGCCGGGGTCTATAAGTGCACGTGCCCTCAAACTAGACACATAAATTATACCTCCAATCACGGCAGAAGAATCTAAAGCATGTTGTTGATTAGTAGCAAAAACACAACCCTGCACCTTAGGCTTTCCCGAGGCATCCCTCTTCTGACCCTGTGATGATCCAGCTCCACTCCCATATGATACATTCCTGGTTCTAGGACAATCCCTTTGAAAATGATCAAACTGACCACAATTCAAACACTTACCCAACTTCTTCCAACAGCTTTCTTCAGAGTGCCCTTCCTTTTGACAATAGTTACATATCCTTCTACTTTGATTTCCCGAAGTGTTACCTTAATTGTTGGCAATTGATTGCTCCTGAGGTTGTCATCTGTTTTGTAATGATATTCCCTGACCTCCCCGATTGTCACCGTACTGTGGTTGAGGTCTTCCTTGCCTTCCCACACTTGATAGTTCAACTTTCCTCTTATTGTTCTTCAATATGGTGCTCCACTTGATAAACTCTATCAAATGCAATGAGCCGGGGTCTATAAGTGCATGTGCCCTCAAACTAGACACATAAATTATACCTCCAATCACGGCAGAAGAATCTAAAGCCTGTTGTTGATTAGTAGCAAAAACACAACCCTGCACCTTAGGCTTTCCCGAGGCATCCCTCTTCTGACCCTGTGATGATCCAACTCCACTCCCATATGATACATTCTTGGTTCTAGGACAATCCCTTTGAAAATGATCAAACTGACCACAATTCAAACACTTACCCAACTTCTTCCAACACATTTCTTCAGAGTGCCCTTCCTTTTGACAATAGTTACATATCCTTCTACTTTGATTTCCCGAAGCGTTACCTTAATTGTTGGCAATTGATTGCTCCTGAGGTTATCCTCTGTTTTGTAATGATATTCCCTGACCTCCTCGATTGTCACCGTACTGTGGTTGAGGTCTTCCTTACCTTCCCGCACCTGATAGTTCAACTTTTCTCTTATTGTTCTTCAATATGGTGCTCCACTTGATAAACTCTATCAACTGCATCTTGAACATCCTGTAACTTGGGAAATACTAGTTGAATTCGGATCACAGTTCTCAATCCTTTCACAAATCGCATTGCCTTCCTCTCCTCAGTTGCAACTAGGTGAGTACAGTACCTGGATAACTCTGTGAATTTAGATGTATATTGGGCCACGGACATAGCATTTTGCTCTAAGTTGAGAAACTCCATTTATTTCTTGTCTTGATCCACCCGGGGAATGAAATGTTCGTTGAACTTCTTCAGAAATTTTTCCAAAGTATAGGGTACATAAGTCTCATCCCAATTGGTCTTCAAAGCTTTCCACCAGTACTCAGCAGCCCCACTCAGTTTATAAGTAGCAAACCTGATTTGATCTTTATCAGAACATCTCAGAACATCAAATATTTTCTCCATCAATTCAATCTACCTTTCCACTTTAGCCACATCTGGTTCTCAATCATAGCCTATTGATTTCATTTTTAAGAACTGTTCTAACCCATATTTCGGAGGTACTTGATCTTCTCCTTGTCTTTAATCATTTAAGGTTTTCATGGCTGCTTCAAACATTCCCTTGCCTTGAAGGCCCTGACTGATCTCTTTCTGTCCCAACCATTTTCAATAAGTACCTGCATAAGACTCTCAATGTTACTCACCCTATACACAACTACCCTCCTAGGTCACTTAGTCATTCTAGACCATCTACAACCTAGCTCTGATACCAACTGTCGCGCCCCAGACCCGTGGTCCTACTTGGCCCCACGCTCGGGACACGATTGGAAGACGTCATAAAACACTTTTAGAAAATTTTTCGAAATATACTTTCATAAAATTTAACAAAATCCACACTCGAAGTTCAAAGACTTCCATTTAACTTTCAAACCAACTTTTTCACAAACGAAAGTACTTATCCCGAAGGCTTACAAACTCTTATACAAATGTACAATTACCACACTTTAACAAAATAAGTGATACACGGATAAAGTCTCGGGTACACTACCCCAAAGGTTTTACATTTATATAATGTAACCTTTAAACCACACTTACTTTCCAAAATGGATTATCAACCCGACGTCCTCCCTTGTGAAGTGACCTATCCCCTGGACTCGCCTTTATCTAAAATAGTAAACAAATAAGGGGTGAGAATGAATCTCAGTAAGCTACTAAAATGCAACTACGTTACAAGCTGAAATGATACTTGTAATTGAACAATGTCAATAAACATTCATTTAGCACATAACATGAGAGGCAAAGCCAACTCATCATACCACATACAAGGCGGAAATAAACACTCATACGTGGATACTGAGCCAAGGTTCTCGAATCAAACATAACCATCTGAGAGGTATCAACTGAGCAGCACCAAAGGGCTGAAGCCGGTTCCGGAACCAAACAATAACAACAACAACAACAACAACAACAACAACGGTGGGGGGGGGGGAATGACACAAAGTCATAACCCAAACGGTGACTAAACTCACACAAAGGAGAGCTATCCCAAACCCAATCCGTAGCCCAAGGACGGGGGTTAAAATGGGAAACCAATGGTATAAGCCTTACAATGAACTTGGCTCGTGTGCCATTATAATCCCTACCACTGCCCGACTCCACAACAAGTACCAGTTGGACTTTAACACGAGCATAGTAATAAATACTTGCTTAAACAACAACCGGGGCATGATTCCAAAGTAGGGAACCACACAAAGTCATCACAAAGATGCAAACACGTTACTCATAAAAGAGTTCACAACATTGACATTAAGTCACAACACAATCCTTTATCAATGACATTAAGTCAAACAACAATCTTGCACACACTTGAACACGATCCTCAACAACCAAGTACGTTAAACCCATTTCTCACACAAGGGATTACAAAGTAACAAACCCCACGAAAACATCATAAAGATGTATAACACACAAAATGAACCTAAACGGTTACATCATTCCAAACTCGATCACAAACGGACCATTCCTAAACGTTTTGTGTTATAAAACACTTACTAAAAACTCGACATAATCTGAACCTGAAACTCAACTAAATAAACCAACTTATCTTGTAGTACTCAAGAAGATCTTTAAAATGATAGTTTACACGCCTAAAACGGAGTCCGGATGAGAAAGTTATGACCTCCGGAAGATTGAACGTAAAACGGGCAAACTGCAAAAGAAGAGGGTGGGGTGCGCACGCCCTCCCTAAAAGGGAGCGCGCGCCCCCTTTGATCATAATGATGGATTTTGAGTGCACAAGAGGGTGCGTACGCCCTCCCTAAAAGGGAGCGCGTGCCCCATCGCACGATTTGGCTTTTTGGGCCTTCCTGAAAGCCTAAAACTTGATACTTTTACTCCCTTCGTTTCACCGTCCCAAAAGTACTATCACCCTTATACCTGAAGCATACTCTCTACTCATATAAGTGCAAAGAACACCCAGGAACACACTTGAATTAAACCAAAACACTTCTTGCTACAACTCTCATACTACTTCCTTTGTCCCAAAATTACAAGTATCACAAAACTTATTCAAAACATAAATTCACAACACATATAGCATATATATGATCATTTTAACATTTAAAGGGGAATTAGTAACTTATCTATTTCCGGAAAAGTATCGAGAAAATAATATTTGATCGGGTAGAAATGACCTACTCAATGCCCTGATTATTTTTATATAATTAGTTTTTAAAACGGAGAAGTAATTAAAAAGAAAGAAATTAAAATGAGATGACCTTACCTATTTCGTTGACACACAGAGAGAAACATAGAAATGTTGCTGAGTAAGAAATGAAACGCAGAGAGGGAGGGAGAAGGATAAACATGTTAAGATTTTTTTTACCCAAGTTTTTATTTTGGTCACTCAAGTTTCAAGTTGGACAATTAAGCCCCTATACTTTAAATTCCACAAAGGACCCTAAGGTTTCAACTACTCCATTTAACTCCTGTAACCATTATTACAACTAACTAAGTAAATAACACAATTAATCAAATAATATGTGCAAGTCATAAAATATGATGCAACACATAAAATGCACACATATTGTCAAATTAAAATCCCCAAAAATATAAAATAAATTGGGACGGGTTTTGGGGTCGTTACATTTATGCTCCCGGTATCGGAAGCAATCATAGGAAGGGGGATTGATCCCTTCTAATGTCATTCTCATAACTATTTGGTGGGTTGGCTAGAGAGACGAGGCTTGACCGGCGACGGCGACACTTGACCGGCGACGACGAATCTTGACGGGCGATGACAAGGGGTAAAGACAACAGTGGCAGCGTGAGTGTGTAATTATCGCATCACGAAGTAGTTGAAGAAAGGGGGAAGGGGAATGGTTTTAGATCTAGACGGGGGAGGGTTTGAGCTGGGAATGGTGTTTTGGAGGAGGGCGGTCGGCCGGTGGGTGGGAGCGGCGCTGTGTGGGGGGCATGGCTGTTAGGTGGAGAAAAAAGGGATTTGGTTTGGTTTTGCTGGGAATAAGATTTAAGTGTTTTTTTTTATTTTTTTAAAGGTTTATAAGGTATTATTAACTGGGGGTTTATTTGTAAATTATTTATTTATTTGCATTTTGCCCCTTTGTAATATGATTAATATTTTTCAAAAGTTTGACTGCAATATTCGTTAAATTACTGACATTTGTTAACGCCTATTAACATCTATTAACGATGTAGGTTGATTTGGTTAATTTATGGAAAGTACGCAGGTTAGTTTGGTAGTTTAGATAGTACGGATGTCAAATTGGTGTTATTCACATAGTACACGGGTCATTTTGGTTGTTTACTCATCGTCAATCTTTTAATAGTACGTAGGTTTAAATAAACTCAATAAAGATCACAAAAGCGATATAATATCAGAATCCGAATTCCGAACATCAAAAGCGATATAATATCAGAATCCGAATTCCGAACATCACATGACAATGATGCTTTTAGCCCAATATACTGGGTGTCTTTTAAACCAATCTGAATAGCCCAAATATGGAGCCTTACAAGATTACTCTATACATGAATCTTTGCCACCAAATTGTACAAATAGATGAAATTTTCAGATGTCCCTTAAAATAAAATTTGGACACTCATTTAGGGACAGAGGTAGTGATATTTAATCCTAAATAATAAAGAAAATACTCCCTCCGTCCCAAAATGATCTTCTCATTTGACATTTTTCATTGTCCCAAAAAATTCTTCACATTTCTACAACTTGCGCTTAGAAGTGCCCAGACAAACATGACTAGTGAATCAAGTGTTTGTATCCTTAAAAAGTTTGAATAGTCAAATGTGAAGATCATTTTGGGACGGAGAGAGTATATAATTTTTTTCGCATAAAATTTTGGGGGAAACTAGTTCCTCCACAAGTTATAAAAAATCTTGTTTTTATCAAGTTTAGGGTTTAAGATTTAAGGTTTAAGGGTTAAAATGTGGACTTGTTATAATTTATGAAAAAACTAATTTCCCCAAAACTTATTCAATTTTTTTGTTCAGAAAGTGTCATTTGCAGGGTTAAATAAAGAAAGGTTCAATTAAATGAACACATTTAATCAATCGATTTAGTAAATTATACTATCTAGAAACACCTGAATCATGAATACTTTTAATAAAAGTACTTATTGAAGAGCTCCAGAGGCCACATAATTTGGAGCCTTATTTGTAGGGTCAAATGCACAAGGGGGTGACTCATTTTAGCATGGGAGAAGGGTAATTAACGAAATTAGTCAATAAATATATTAACAGAGTACCAAAAATATATATTAAAATATGAACATATATTGACCTTTAGGTATTCTCAAACCAAGATTATTATAAAACAAAATTAAACCACTACACTCCATTCCACCTATAAGCAACTACCCTTAATTAAATTATTACTTATAATAGATACAAGGGTAAATATAAAGTCACAAAAAAATGCGACAAAATTTAGCTTACAAAATGATGTGTCATGATTTTGTTGGTGTTTTTAATTAGAGTGTGACGGGTCCACTATCAATACAACCAATAAAATATTGCCATCTCATTTTATATCATTCATTTTGTAAAATCTTTTTATGCCCCTAGCATTGCCCTAGATACAGTACTCTTTATTTTAATTATGCATGCCACAAAGTGCTAATGATTGATTCTCAACAAGGCATAGTTAAGCACTGGAATTTTAGTGGTCCGACTTGTTAATACAAATGAATAATCTTCTGTCTCATAATAAATGGTATAATTTTTCATGGAGAAGTGTCTTAATTATTCATTTATGCATTGTTGCTGAGAAAATTTTGGGGGAAACTAGTTTCTCCATAAGTTATAAAAAGTCATGTTTTTATAGGGTTTAAGGTTTAGGGTTTAGGGTTTAAGTTTAGGGTTTAGGGTTTTAGGTTTGGGGTTTAAGGGTTAAACTTTTTATAACTTATGGAGGAACTAGTTTCCTCCAAAACACACTCATGCATTGCTTGTATCATAATAGATCTGTATTATAAGTTTATAACTAATCCTTCCGTCCCAAAATGATCTTCATGTTTGACTATTCAAACTTTTAAAGAATATGAACACTTTGCTTCACTAGCCATGTTTTATTAAAGCACTTTAAGCTTAAATTGTAGAAATGTGAAGAACTTTTTGAGACAATGAGCTAGAAATGGAAAATGAGAAGATCATTTTGGGCCGGAAGGAGTATTTCCTTAAAACACGATGTTTATTTGATGAGAAATAAAAAAAAAATGTTCATTTACTATAGGACAAAGGAGATGGTAATATTTGTGCGAGGTTGAGGGTAAAGAATATTTATTTTCTATTTCTTAGATAAATTTTATAATTAGATTCTTCATATACTCATGAGTAACAACTAACAATCAAATGGGGTTCAAAAAATAAATAAATAATAAAATAAAAACTAACAATCAAATAAAGAAAAGGAAAAGGGGATTTGACTGGTGCTGGCAAATGATTTTAATAGTAGCATGCAGTTGGAAAGAGACATTGTTATGCTGTGTGGCTTCAAAGTAAATAATTAAAGCTATCTTTTAATAATAATAATAATAATTATTATTATTATAATCTGAACAATTATTATAATTATAGCTGGGGAATTAAATAAATGGGCAAGTGCAGTTGAAGTACAAATTTAAGTACGCAACAGTTGACCGTATACGCCTAACATGTATTCTTTGCATAAACAACTAACAATCAAGTGGAGTAATTTTTTTTATTTCAAGAGCCCAAAAATAGTACACTTCTATTAGCATATCTGTCGTATTAGATAATCTCAGCATTAATTTTTATTTCATGCTAAAATTAATGGTTTTTTTTTTTTTTTTTTTGTTCTAAACCAATAACCAAAGAGAGGGATCGAACCTTAGGCCTCACATTGTGTGAGGCTTCGCTTTACCACTACTACGCCACTCATTTAATAAGATTTTTTTTTTGAGTTGGTTTTGAGGGAAACTGGTTTCTCTATAAGTTATAAAAAATCTTGTTTTTAACCCTTCTTAAACCCTAAAGGCTTAAACCCTAAACTTTAACCCCTATAAAAACAGGACTTTTTATAACTTATGGAGAAACTAGTTTCCCTCAAAATTTTCTCTTTTTTTTTTGTTGCTAAAAATATATAATTGCAATGTAATGAAGATTTTTGTCTGTTGACTTGAGTGGAAGATTCAAAAATAAATAACAGTTTAATAGGAAATATGGATTTCTAAATCCAGTGATCATGATTAACAAGAGCTCAGAAAGATCCTTTCAAAAAAAAAAAAAAAAACACTAAGAAGGATAGCATTACTTGAGGTGAAAATTTGAAATGAAAATAATATTCAAATTTATATACTATAATATGAAATTACGAATGACATAAAAGAAAAGAAAAAAATATCATTTGTACAGTTTACCTAATACTCTCTCCGTCCCAAAATGATCTTCTCATTCGCCATTTCTCATTGTCTCAAAAAGTTCTTCACATTTCTATATTTTAGGCTCTTAAACAAAGCATGGCTAGTTAAACAATTGTTCATATCCTTTAAAAAGTTTAAATAGTCAAACGCGAAAATTATTTTGGGACTGACACATGGAGTAAAATATAGCAGGGTGCAATAATAACGTAACCGAAAGGGAACCATATACTCCAGTGTCCATAAAGTCATGCATGAATGATTCCTTTCCTAACAACAAATAGGAAAGCCAATATCCATGCAATAAGTGATAGCGACTCTCTATGATTAGTGAATACTTACTCTGTTTTAAAATAATCTTCTCATTTGCCATTTTTCATTATCCTAAAAAGTTCTTCTCATTTTTACAATTTAGGCTTCAATGTTCATAAACACAACATGCTGGTGAAACAAATGTTGTTATCCTTAAAAAGATTGAAAATCATTTTACGACGGAAGGAGTATTTTTCTACTCAATTACAACAAACCGACTAAATTGAACATTATCTCCTTAATTCTAAATAAATATAAAGATATTTATGAAACATAACACTGAATAAATTAAATTAAATAGAATTGATCCGGATGTTAATAAAAAAGCAGGGAGATATTTTGATCCGGGCAAAATATGAAAATACCTAATGCTCGTTTACAACGAATTAAGATATACCCTCAAGCTTCATGATAAGATAGAATCAATCCAAATAAGAAATTACTTCTCCATAATGAAGTCACAATAAAATTTTAATATTATTTTGTTTGGCTTATTTACAAGAGTATGCCTTATTAAAAAAGGTTTTTTTTCTTTTGAGCTTGGAAATTTTTTTTATTTGTTTTTTTTTAAACGAAGAAAAATGAGTTTTTAAAAAGCGCTCTCTCTTTGCATTTTAAATATCGGTGATATTCTTACAAATTCCCAACTATTTTCATTGAGAATTATAAGTATTGATACTAGAAGCTTTAATATAAATATCGAAACTGAAAGGTTTTAATAAGTGTCAATGATAGTGTGCGTGTGCTAAAAGTGTTAGCGAAGTGAAACAGAGTTAGTCACGTGTCATTAGTCACAGCGGCCAACGTGTTCAATAAGTTTCAATTCCTTATAACATTACCACCGTGCGCTTTTAAAAAAAATTGTCAGTTATTTTTAAAATGTCACCGTCTGTTTTATAACATGTACTACCATTTTAAAACAAGTATAAGTTATTTACAAAAATCCACCATGCATTTTAAAAACACGTTTTTCCTAATCTTAAAAACACGTTTTTTTAATAAAACTTCACTATTTACAAAATCACAATAATCTTATTAAACTAATTGTACAATAGTATTACGTTTGGAGCTAGTCTCCCATGAGAACACTTAGATCCGTCTCATAGAAGAGACGGGTCGACCCATGGAGCATAACCTGCCACGTGACAACAACCCATTGGCCCATTTTTTTTTTATTATTATTATTATTTTTTTTGCTTTTTTTTTGTTTTTTTTATATTTTTTTCTGCCTTTTCTGTCGTTTACCAAAAGTAATAGTTACCATAACTTAATGTAATGACTGTATACATATAAAGTAACATTGTTCATAAGTAAACGTAACACTTGTTTTACAAAAACAAAAGCTCGTTTTACCCATTTTTTCAAATGTAATACTAACTATAATTACGTGTAACCCAAACAATATCTAAATGTAATTATCATTTATACTGAAATGTAAATAGTGCTTTTGCAAAAATATAAAATATTGTGTATTTTGATTTAATTTTTTGAAAGAAAGTAATATTTGAAAAGTAACAACTCATATACATGAATGTAATTCTTTGTACAAGTAAATGTAACACTTTAATAAAAGAAATTATAACATATTTCTATAGATAATGTAATACTAATCAAGTGTTTTTAGCTCTAAAATGGTTGAATTATTACTTTTTCTATACATACTCCCTCCGTCCCATTTCAAATTGCAAAAGTTGCCAAAAAGGGTGTCCCAACTAAAATTGCAAAATCCAAAAATGACAAGTTTTAACCCACTTGCACACTCACATTCACTAACCCACTAACTATTCTCTACCCCACTTTCTTTCTCCCACTCAACTATCAACACTCACAACACATCACCTTTTTTACTTTTTCCCTTAATCCCCGTGCCAACCTAGTATTTGCAATTTGAAATGGGACGGAGGGAGTATGTGTTACAATTATGTATAATCACTGTTACATATAAGTAACACGTTCGTTACATTTTAGTTGTAATAAGTATTACATTTGACAAACGAAGAAAACATAAAAAAAACACTGTTACTTTTCTGTATATATGTATTACTTTTATGTATACAAACTTAGGGATGGCAACGAGTAGGGTTTCGTCAAAACCGAACCCGACCCTAATGTCAAAAGGCGTGACCCGAAGACAAGGAAAACCGAACCCGACCCGAAGCGTACAAAATTATAAAATTTTTAGCTCATATTTGCTTGGGCCCAATCTATGTTTAAGCTTAAATTTTAATTAGTTATAGAAATTCGTTTAAAATCATCAAATCTCACTAAAAAACAACTATAAAAATAAATTGAACAACATATGATATGATTAATTAACATAATATTTTGACTTTGTACATGAGGGTGCAGGTCGGGTCTGATCACGTCGGGTCAATACCAAAACCCGAACCCGCTCGGGTCATGAAAATTACAACCCGAACCCTACTTTTTCGGGGCGGATTGCCTTTGGGTTCAGATCGGGTTCTGTCAAATTGCCATCCCTATACAAACTGTTACATATAAGTAACACGTTTGTTACATTTAGTTATAGTAATTATTACTTTTGACAAACCGAAAAAAAAAAAACCAAAAATAATAATATAAAAAAAAAATGGCCTGTGGGTCATGGATCCGGGTCATGGGTAAAAAATGACCCGTCTCTACTATGAGACGGGTCATGGTGTTCTCATACAAGTTTTTGTCTTACGTTTGGTACTCCATGATGATCATCATTAAAGTGAATTATAAAAAAGAAAAGGAAAGGAATATATAATCATCAAAAACATCCTCATTAACCAAAAATCACATCATAGAAAACCATTGAAATAAATCACAACTCACAAAATAATTCAACTTAAATTATGATTAATTCAAGATCCAACTAAAAGAACTACCATTAACCTCAATTACCATCATCATCATCATCATCACAATTAGGAGGAACTAAAAAATTCTTGTTCCATGAACCCTAATTAAAATTCCTAAAAACCAACATCATCTCATTGAGTCCCATCTAAGCAAAAATTAAATCAAAAGATTGGGTTCTAGGATGGTTGAAATTCAAAAATTTCCCAAAATAAAAATTAAAAAACTAACCCAGTAGTGGACGGACGCCATTAAAATTTGAAACCATCCACTATTTACAAATGAAGCCCCTGAACTTTGAAAGATTTGGCAAATCAAACCCCCTAGTTTTTAGCCAGCAATGGAGTAAAGCTATGACATGAATCGTTCATCGTAGCAGCATCCTTGCACGTCGACGAATCAACAGAAGCCACGTCAGCAAACATCTTGACGATTTCATCTAACCCTAGCACACCGAATCTCTCCTCGTCTCTGTAGAGAAGCCTCAGCAGCCGTTTGAAGAAGCCAACGTCGCAGGGGAGAGCCAAGCCGCCGCTGGTTTGGAAGCCGAACTCCTCCTCTGCTTGGTTGAGGAGGGACACGAATACGGGTAGGTTGAGGAACCGGGTCGGGATGATGAAGCGGCGTCGTTCGGGGCCGACGTAGACGGCTAGGGATCCGGACGGAATGCGGCCGCCGCGTCCGGCCGATTTGGGGGCGTCGGAATCGGAATCGGAGTTCTTGGAGATGCTCATGGTTTTCCAGCGTTGCATGACTCGTTTGAGACGGACGATTTGACTGATCTTGTTGACTTTCTTCATTGAAGAAGAAAAGCAATTGGAGAGTTCTCTGCTGAGAATGTAGAGAGAGAGAGAGAGAGAGTTTTGTAGAGAGAGAAAGTGGGAAGAGGAGAGAATGGGAAAGGAGAGTGGGCAGTTAAAAAGGAGGGAGCTGTTTTTGGGTGTGTGTGTCTGGGGAATTCTGTTATACTTTCTCCGTCTCAATTTAATGTTTTTAATTTGACTTTGTCGAGATAAGAAAAAATAAATGTTATGAGTATGAAAACTAAAGTGGGATAGAGAAAGTGGGTATGGAGTTTTTGTTGTGAATATGACAAGTGAGTCTCACTTTCCATTTTAAGTAATAAAACAAAGTAAAAACTTTAAATTGACACAAATAAAAAGGAAAGTAAGAAACTTTAAAAGCAGTATCGATGGAGTAATTTTTAGATTCCGTGATGGGAATTGGATTTTAGTACTTTAGGATCCTACGGACTTACGGAATAGGCTACTCTTTTTGTTAAAGCGGTCACGGGATTGGCATGGATTGGACTGAACATGACTCAATGATCACTCTCTTCCAATCAATATACTTCATCCGTCCCCCCCACAACGGATACAAACTAGGGATGACAATTCGCCCGAACCCGATCCGAACTTGAGGGCGATCGCCCCGAAAAAATAGGGTTAGGATCACAGTTTTTAAAACCCACACGGGTTTGGGTCGGGCTCGTATCACAATCTGACCCGACCCGACCCGAGTGTATAAGTGATATATTTTTATTTTCATATAGGACCTTCTAATATTACCCTTTTACAATTCACTCCAAGTATATAAAGAAAAATTAGGGTTTCATTTCATTTGTGAAACAAATTGTGCTGTAGTCTCTCTCTCTCTCTCCGCCGACTGTCGATCGCCGACGCCCAATGCCTCGCCGACGTCGTTTCCTTCTCCGTCGTCGGTGATCTCGAGACTCTTGAGTCGAGAGCCCAACGCCGACGCCGTTTCCTTCTCATCCCGTTTCCTTCTCCGTCGTCGGTGATCTCAACCTGGGAATTCAAGGTTAGTCTTCTTCTTCAATCTGAATAATGCCTGCTGTTGTATCTCTCTTTCTCTCTCCGCCGTTTCATGCTTTGCTTCTCCGTCGTCGGTGTTCTCCAGACACAAATCAATATGCAATTTCTTAGGGTTTCAGTGAACATTATTGATGTGAAAGTGCAGCAACTGCTTGAATGTCATTTTCTTGTTGAATGGATCTGGTTTTGGGAATGAAAGGAAAGGCGGGGCGGGGCGGGGCGGGCACGGATCACCAATGCTCGGGGCGGGTTCGGGTTCGGGTGAATGACCAATTCCCACGGATCGGGCTCGGGTAAGGGCAAACCCGCCCCGAACCCGACCCGTTGCCACCCCTAATACTAACTTTAACTTGGGATTACAATTACTAAAACAAAATGTAGTATATAAGTGATAGAAAATAAAGATAGAGAATGAGCAGAGTAAATAATAGTTTTGGTTGAATAAATTGAGTGATAGAAAATAAATAGAGAGAATGAGTAGGGTTAAATAGTGAGGTTGGTTGAATATAAATATATTAAAACATTTCCATTTTAGGTAGTCTCACTTGTGGTGAGACGGAATAAAAAGAAAATTAGTCTCACTTGTGCTGGGACAGAGGGATTATATGTTAAACAAAATTGTTGTAAATTTTAAAATATTTGTCATTTTATAATTTAAATATTTTAGATCTCATTTTCACCTGTCTATTTTTTTTTTTGAAGGAATTTTCACCAATCTATTTATAAATGTAATTCTGATACTTACTTTATACATAAGGTTGAAGTAATAATTATACTCCGTATTTTTCAAAATATTTTTTTTTCGAAAGCAAACTACCATTACCATTAGATTAAGGGTAAAAGCACAAAAATATGAGTAGGCTCTCTACAAATATCAGAGGCTCAACCCAAGTATTATCATCCATTACAATGACAGTTATAAATACATAAAAAATGAAAGAAGAAAGATGACGAAAGTGGATGTTCGAGCATAAAGTTGTACAAGCATTCTTGATCTTCCACCTTGTATCTCTAGTAGCATTACCCTGAAATGCACAGATGCCTCTCCAAGCGTAACTTGGATACTGCCATATATCGGCATTCACAAAATCCCCAATCGGTAAATATTTAGCGTTGAAAACTCTATCATTTAAGACTTCTGGGTTAGCAATAAATTGCCAACCGAACTTTCCAAGCAATGCTATTATCCTCCACTTACGATTCAACAATGATGATCGAAAAACAAAACAAAAAACAAGGCTCCCACAATGGAGAGAATGCAAAGGCTCCCACAACGGAGAGAATACAATAAATCAAACATCATTTCAACAATCTTCCTCTTCACTTATTCAAAAACTAAAACGAAAAATCTAAAAAAAAAAAAAAGAAAAAGAAAAAAACTATAAAGCGACATTTTTTTTGAACCTGATGATAATTTTTATACACGCGTGACTCCTACTACTGCGTTATACTGCTACACAAGACCCACCGCCCAATATTTGACACTTTGTGGCAGCTAGCTGAATGAGAAAATTTTGGGGAAAACTAGTTTATAAAAAGTCCTGTTTTTATAGGGGCTTAGGGTTTAAGGTTTAGGGTTTAGGCCTTTTAGGGTTTAAGAAGGGTTAAAAAACAGGATTTTTTATAACATATCCCAAAACCAACTCTAGCTGAATATCTCAACCGTTTGCTCATGGATTTTAATAATGATAGACCTAACTTTAAATATATTTTAAGAATCTTGTTTCAAATTAACACCGAGTGTGGACCATAAGTAATATTAGATACAAAATGCTCACATAATCATATTTGCAATTTTTAATTGTGATTTCAATAATATATAATACTCAACTTTACATGATAAACATCCAATTAAAAAGGCTGATTATGATTTTATAAGCAAAAATTTTGTGAGCATTTTGTCTCCATAACATAAATTATTATTGTATATTTACTTTAATATACTTATACAGTGTATTGTAAATGAATTTTCATTTTTTTTTATTTTATAAATCATGAGTCATTTCCCATTTTATCCTAAACACATGACTTGCATCGAAAAGGAATACTTATGTCATTATAAAAAATATGACCATTCTTATCATATATGTACAATATGATGATGTGGTGAAATACTGATGTAGGGAGCGGAACGAATAAAAGAGATAAAAAGGATAAACACTATAGATCCGTTGATTGTTCTCAACAATACCGGAAGAATAGCCTTCAATAACCCATTGATTCGAAGAATACTAGGAAATTGGCATCAAAAGGGAAGAAATCCACTTTCGGGAATAAAGAACAACGTTCAATACTCAAATTTTATTAATCAACAACTGATTTTCGGAATTACAAAAAGACCTATTTTTATAAGGCTCCTAAGACTTGGAAATCAAGTCAAACACTTCTAAAAACAACCCTAACCTATATAGTAACCTAATACAACTCAAAAATATCAAAATATATCATAAATCTACTTCTAAACATGATATTATCTCCTACTAAATATAAATCCGAAAATAACAATAAAAATAACAATAATAATTAAAATAAGGCCTTAAATATCTTCTTATATTAATCTCCATCATTCTCCTCGGCTTCGAAAAATTCGTCCTCGAATTTGGAACGGTTTTTAATTGAATTTGTAGCAGCGGAATAAGAACATGTAACATGAGCATCCTTCCATTGAGTCTTAACATTAGAATCTGAAAACCTTCAAATAGTTGACGAACTTTGAACTTGCCAACTTGAGTGATTATATCCATCCAATCAGCCCAATACAACATGATAAATTGCTGGAGCAATAAATCTTTTATATAACTTGAAATTTTTGTCTTCGATTGAGAAATATCAAATGGATCGTTAAACTGATGAGTATCAGTTTCTTCATCATAGATCAACAGAAAGGAATAAACTAGAGGTTGTGGAGTGGTTGTGTTGACTACGGGCAAACTATTGTCAGATTGACAACTTTTGCAAGAACACTTATCATAAATTGGAGGTTTCGACCAATCGATGAAAAGATCAATAGTCTTAGATTCGATGAAAGGCCATGAAAGAGGAGACATTTTTTTCGTTTTTTTTTTCTTTTGAAAGAAGAGAGAAAAAAATGAGAAACGAGTACCTCAACCGAATTGCTGGTTTAGGCTCTGATTACCAAATGATGTAGGGAGCGGAACGAATAAAAGAGATAAAAAGGATAAACACTATAGATCCGTTGATTGTTCTCAACAATACCGGAAGAATAGCCTTCAATAACCCATTGATTCGAAGAATACTAGGAAATTGGCATCAAAAGGGAAGAAATCCACTTTCGGGAATAAAGAACAACGTTCAATACTCAAATTTTATTAATCAACAACTAATTTTCGGAATTACAAAAAGACCTATTTTTATAAGGCTCCTAAGACTTGGAAATCAAGTCAAACACTTCTAAAAACAACCCTAACCTATATAGTAACCTAATACAACTCAAAAATATCAAAATATATCATAAATCTACTTCTAAACATGATATTATCTCCTACTAAATATAAATCCGAAAATAACAATAAAAATAACAATAATAATTAAAATAAAGCCTTAAATATCTTCTTATATTAATCTCCATCAAATACTATGCCCCCTTAATTAAGGAACTACTCTAATGTGCTAGGCCATCAAAAAATATATATATATATATATATACATAAGTCTCGTGCCCAGAAATATGATAGATACGTAGAACTATATCAACAAGATAATATTGTGGAATAGTAATTTTCTTAAGTATGTGATAAATATTGAGAAAATATTAAAAATAAATAGTAGCAAAAAATAACTTTTTTATATAATATCAAATCAAATACTAATAATTCTTCTAACTTTTTTTCTTTCTATTTTTGTACAATTCGATAAAAAAAAAAATGATACACATAGTGAAAACTCAAAGGAAAAATTCATAGTGAAACACTCTAATCCGTTGGATGAGTTTTTAGCAGTGGGGTCCACAAAGATTTATTACAATCCAACGGATTACAGAGTTTCGCTATGAGTTTTCCTTTTAAGTTTTCGCAATACATATCATTATCCTTGAGGAAATGATTATCATGCTCCAAAAGGAAGTTGAAATGTGCTAGATGTTCTTGAAAAGGATTATTCTCCAAAAGGAAGCTGGAAAGAGTTAGGCGTTCTTGAAAAGGATTTGTATAGGGATAAGGATAAAGGAAATTAATGTTTTGATGAAATCAAGATACGATCATAATTAAGATTATTTGCTTAAATGAGATAAACTTCCAAATTAATAGAGAAATGGCGTTAGTTGAGATGAAAAGTATTTTCTGAATTTCCAAATTAATTAATTTGTAAAATAAATTTCAACGTGTTGAATCAGCATATTTTGGTGCTTCCCGCTTTATATTTAATACAATTCTATATCCAAATAAAACGAGACCTGTATAATGTTATTAGTTGCTGGGATTGCATAACAATACCAATGTTAGTGTGACTTGATGATGTGATAGAGCCGGAGAAGAATGGGTACGAGTGGGCTAGAGAGAGAGAGAGTGTGTGGGAGCGCCAGAGATGTAGAATGCGAAGCGGTCGGAGGTATGGAGGAGCTGGAGGAGTGTAGAAGAGAGATGTATTTGTTTGTTTGTTTTTGTTTTTTTTTCGTGTATGCGTGTGTCTTTGTTAGGTGCGATAATGAGACTAGCGGTTTTGTGTTATATTAATTTGAATTAACTCAACGACCTACATAAAATGTTGTACTATACTACTACTATCCTTTTTAAGGAAATTGTGACAAAAGCTAGGGTATTAGTTTGTTGATACACGCTTGCTAATACTATCTAATTTGAAATTTTACTTTATTTAATAAATTAACAACAAAAAATCAATGAGGGTACATTGCAAAAACAGAAGTAGGGATTGAGTTGGAACCTAGAAAGAAGAGAATCAGTTAGTATTCAGTTAGTCAAAGAAAGCAGGATGTCAGGAGCTAAGTTTGAGGTCATAGAAACCAACGGCACATGGACCCGACATGGTTACAGATTTACCTCGTCCTTTTGATTTGATTGGCAATCCTCGTTTGTCCTCCTAAAAATGAGTGGTTCAGTGAAAGCCAAGCCTCACCCTCGGTAAACGTTAGGGTTCGATCCTTCTCCTCGCTTCTTTATAATGTAAACATTGTCAAAAAAATAAATAAATTAAAAGACTCTTTCGATTAAAACCAAAATGCAATTAACCTCCCAACTGTTGGGTAAAAAAAATAAATAAATTAAAAGACTCTTTCAATTAAAACCAAAATGCAATTAACCTCCCAACAGTTGGAGTTGAGAATTCTTGTATCACTTTTGTGTGCCACTCTATGTACCACTTGTAATTCAACTGTTCACATATTGCATAATATTACGATAATACCAATCTCAATAACTGTGAGCCATTGGATCTCTTATAGCACCTGAAGTGGTACCCAAAGTGGCAGAGATGATTTTGACTCCAACTGTTGGGTCACATGGTTTATTTACGCAAGTTTAGGAAATTAAAATTATGTGGTCACCTTTCGAAAAATAAAAAATAAAAAATTATGTGGTCAAAATTCCGGAATTGATTTGAGAATCGAATTTTTTACGTAGATTCTTGAAAGATACTTTAATTTTAATAGTTAATCTAATTAATTTTTAATTGTATTTAGTACTCCCTCTGTCCCAGACTAAAGTTTTTACTTTCTTTTTTTTTGTCCCACCTTTTTTGTTTGTCTCATACTAAGGGTTTTATTTACTTTATTACTTAAAATGGATAATGAGACCCACTTGTCATTCTCACAACATTTACTTTTTCCTACTTTCTCATACTTTATTTTTCATACTCACAACATTTATTTTTTCTTAATCTCCGTGTAAAGCTAAAAACCTTGGTACATGACAGAGGGAGTATAAATTTTAATTATTTTATACTATATTGTTATGAATGATATTATAAATATTGTATTCATGACATTTTTATATTTAATTTAAATATTTTATTCTAATAAATAGTACTCACTGTCTAATCATTTGACCATAAGAAAAAAGCTTTTTCTTTAACCCGAAAAGAAAAAAAAAAGTTGGAGAAGTGAAAATTATGCTAATGGAAAATGAAAGCAAATAAAATGAAGATATTAAAAAAGAAAAAAAACTCATTTAAAAAAAAAAAATTAATTAATATTCACTCCATTTTATAGGAAAGTAGCCAAATGTTGTTTTTAGAACGGAAATTAAAAGATTTTGTGAATGAGAAAGAGAGAAACTGAGGAATAGTAGTAGGTGGATAGTTGTGAGTGAGAATGGGAGAAAAAACGAAGTACATTTTCATTTTGAAAAAAGTGTTACTACATCTGTCTCTAAATGAGTGTCTAAATTTTATTTTAGGGGACATCTGAAAATCTCAACTCTTTGTACAATTTGGTGGCAAAGATTCATATATAATCTTGTAATCTCATTTTCAAACGTTTAGTTCTGCACGTATAAAGAGACCGGTGAAAAAAATTCAACAAAAAAACATTTAGGGACAAAGTTATGTTAAAAAAAAACACTCATTTTGAGACAATAATTTTTTGAAAATGGACACTCATTTAGGGACAGTGGGAGTACGTTTTAATGGGAAATGCATTTTTTTTTATTACAGGGAAACTCAAAATGTTAAAAAATTGTAAAATAATCCCTCCGTCTCAGATTATATGTTCACCTTCTCATTTACACGGAGATTAAGAAATTGTGAAAGTGATTTAAGTATTGTGAGTATAAAAGCAAAGTATGGTATGCGAGAGAATGAGTGGGAGGAAATAATAAGTTGATTGGTGTTGTTAGTATAAAAGTGAAGTAGGAGAGAGAATGAGTGGAAGGAATAGTAAGGGGACGTTTGGTTCGGATGATTTTTTTTAAGGAATGGAATGGTCAATGGAATTGAATTCCTTAAGGAATTGGAATGGAAAAAAATTGCTCAAACCTTGTGTTTGGTTGGCACGGAATGGAATGGAATTGTCATTCAATTACTTGGCAATTCATATTTGGTTTCTCGACAAAACTATTAGAATGAAATTAATATAATAATAATAAATATTATCATTATTATAATAATAATAATAATAATAATAAATATAGTAATAATAATAATAGTAAATATTATTATTATATTAGTATTTTATTATTATTTATTATAACTAATAATAATACTAATATAATAATAATAATAAAATATATATATTATTATTATTAATATTATTATTTATTTATTATTATTATCATTATTATATTTATATATTATTTTTTATTTTTATATTAATTATTATTATTTATTATTTTTATTAATATATTTATCAATATTATCATTTATCATTTATTATTATTATTATTATTATTGTTTATTATTATTATTATTTATTATAATTATAATTATAATTATATTTTTATCTTTTTTATTATTATATATTTTTTATTATTATTATTGTTTATTATTATTATTATTATTATTATTATATTTACTATTATTAATATTATTATATTTATTATTGTTATTTATTTATTATTATATTATAATAATAATAATAATAATAACAACAATAACAACAACAACAACAACAACAACAACAACAACAACAACAATAATAATAATAATAATAATAATAATAATAATAATAATAATAATATTAATAATAATAATAATAATAATAATAATAATAATAATAATAATAATAATAATAATAATAATAGATGTTATTAATTTCTTCAATTCTATCAATGGAATGAAATGGATGGAATTGAGCATTCCTCCCATTTTAGGATTGAATGGCAAATTTCTTCATGGAATTGAATTGGACATTCAATTGGAATGAAAAATTAGGGAAAAAAGAACCAAACATGACAATGGAATTAGTTAAACGGAATCGAGCATTCTATTCCCTCACTTTACCACGAACCAAACTCCCCCTAAAGATTTTTTTGTTATTTTTGAAAGTTGACATATATACTTTAGGACAGACTAAAAAAGAAATGTGGAAATATATTTTAGGGGACGGAGGGAGTATGTATTGTAGTAGGGATGGCCAACTCCGGTTCCGGTTCGGCATATAGGTGAACCTTAACCGGACCTTGCTTACCCCGGATCCGGTTACCACAATCCGGTTCCGGTACGGTTCCGGTCAATAATGAATAAACAAGTTAAAAATTATTGAAAAACAAGGGATTTCCGGTCCGGTTCGCCATTTATGTGAACCTTAACCGGCCCGGATGACTGGCGGTTCCGGTTACTCCGGTTCCGGTTTATTCGCCGGTTTGCTCCGATTCCGAGCTTCTCCGGTTCTGTTCCGATCCGGTTTTCTGGTTCCGGGCCGGTTTGGTCATTCCTATATTTTAGTATAGGACGGAAAGATTTAGAAAAAAAAAACCAAAATTTGTGCCGTTGAGCACGGACCCGGAGGTGGGAAGGCGCAGGGTCATGTGACCATAGTACTATTTTTTCTCTCTTCTTCAGTCACGTTGGGTTGCCGTACGTACTAAATAAAGCGTACCTTGTTTTCCTTTCTCTTTTCCTTAGTAATCCATGGAGTAAATACTTACTTCCCTACTTATTTTTCTTTTTATATTTTAAAGTTTTTATTCTCTAAATGATTAATAACATATACTACCTCTGTCCCTAAATGAGTGTCCAAATTTCATTTTAAGGGACACTGAAAATCTCAACTTTGTTGAACAATTTGGTAGCAAATATTCATATATAATCTTGTAATCTCATTTCCAAACATCTAGTTTTGCGCATATAAAGAAACCGGTGAAATTTTTTTCGAAAAAAAACATTTAGGGACAAAGTTATGTTAAAAAAAGACACTCATTTTGGGACAAAGATTTCTTGAAAATGGACACTCATTTAGGGACAGATGGAGTAATATTATGAAAATTTTAAGAAAAAAATAAGTTTTCTTGTAACAATTAAAAAGAGTTTTAAAAATGCACAGTGATATTTTTGTAAATATGTGGAACTTATTTTATAAACGCGAGTGACATTTTTATAAATAATTGTTACTATATTTTTTCAAACGCGCGGTGAAATTTTTGTAAGTAACTGATATGTTTTTTTAAAACGCGCGGTGACATTTTTGTAAATAACTAAAACTTATTAACACAACACCGCTAACACTTTTTTAAGAGAAGAACCAACACTATTTGACACATGAACTGATAGTCAATAACACATGAACTATTACTCTTAAACACTAACTCTTACATTCCTAAACACCTTCACTGTCACTTAATATAACACATGAGCTGACATTCTTAAACACTACAGCTAGCACTCTTAAACACATGCATTGACACTCTCTAAACACTAAACTAACACTCAGTAACACTACCATTGACACTCAATAACACCACAACCTGCACTCTTAAATACTATAACTGACATTCTTAAACACTACCATTATACTGACACCGCACAAAGTTCCATCAATTCACAAAAATAAGAGAATAACCATTGCAATCTTTCGCGTTTGGCTATTCAAACTTTTTAAGGACATGAACACTTGCTTCACTAGCCATGTTTTGTGTATGCACTTTTAAGCCTAAATTGTAGAAATAGGAAGAACTTTTTGGGACAGTGAGAAATGACAAATGAGAAGATCATTTTGGGACGGAGGGAGTACATAATATTGACCTGCAAATATAGTTTTAAAGAATCAAATGGATCAGGCAGCATCCGTAAAATTTGATCCCAAACGATGATATATGGTTTGAAAATGTACTCTAGTATGTGATTACAACAATGTTCTGAATGTGTTCAAACAGATGTATAAATTTTGATTGTTTTCTAATTATAAGGGTATATCAATAACAATTTTGAGGTTTTCACTAGGATAAAATAATTAACCTATCGTTTACTGCTGGGCTGCCCTACATTTTTTGTCTGAGATTCATGAGTTGGTTCTACGAAAAATCATTCTCACCAGTGTCTACTTATGTGTAGCGCTGTTCATTTTGAGTGAAAGCGGGCATTAAAACGATCTTTAAATGAACACATCCATAATAGTTGTTCAATGGTGTATATGTATGACATATGTGCTTACATGGTTTTGATGATTTTTTCAGATGTTGGAACCTTGAGAAGTTTAGAGCAGCAAGATAGCAAGGAGGGCAGAGTGGTGTCACTGAGGCTGCCCCGACTGTGGGTTCTGGCCAGTTGTGGGACGACAGCACAGTGCCAATCAGTGGCTGCTAGCGGGATTAACGGCAAGCTCTGCTAGAGCGAATGAAATTGGGGGAACTCGAAAGGTAGCCCAAACTCTTCCCCAAAAATTGTAATGAGACGAAAAATCAGGGTAATATTTCCTGCCTTAATATTGAAGCCATTAGAGCCTCCACCTCTTCCTGCAAATATGCCACGAAGATGTTAATTTTCTCTAGTTTCATTGAATCATGTACTGTATATTAGTATATACGTAGATATGTGATTAAAATGTACCACCAAGTCATTGAACTCAGTTTCCTCATCTATTGCTCTTGCTATGGCAGGGTCTTCCATTAGATCTTGTTCCCAGGCACACACATCAGTGTGTGACAAATTAGATCCAAAGTCAAAAGCTTACCTGAAACACTATAATACATATACAGCACATACAACCTTGGCTCATGGGGCTCGTAATTATAAGCATGCGACACCAGAAAATCCACCTTTTCATGTTTCCTAAACATTCTTATAATTACCATCTCTTCCCACTAACAATGATTCCACAAGTAGACGAGTTAATAAGTTATAGATAAGAACACATGCAGCAGATGTCACAAAGCTGAATGCCAGTAATTCGTGCATAAAAAATGTTTGGATTTGCCACCTATTCAGAACTACTCATAGCAAACGGAAACTGATTACATGATCAGATACATCTTTCAAGGGCCAGTTTGAATAAACAACGTCCGTTGCACTACTTACACCCATCACTACTGCCTCCACCTTCTCTCTTCTTCAACCTGAATTAGTTATGTCCTCTATCATATATTCCTCACTTGTTAGGGTATGATAAACTCAAGGTTAAGATATGCCACCCTAGTCGTATTGTGCTATTTATAAATCCAGTAATAAAGATTTGCTAGAGCAAGAAAGTGTCATTAGAAAATTCAATCTCTTCATAACTTCACTCCTTCCCTCCCTACCCAACCCCTGCTTTTTCGCTACTTTGACACACCTTGGACACGGTCCTCCTGAAATCTTCAAAAGCTACTTGAAAAGGGTGTTTAAGATTTAATCGAAATAGTACCGGCTTCACAACTAAAATAGGGCTGCTAGAGAAAAAAAGACCTTACAAGTACTTGACATGTGTTATCTCAAAACCTTCCCCAACCACAGCCAAAAGCAGTACCTAAAGAGTTTATTAGGGCTCATTCAACATTATACATGTCTGATTTTTGACAAGGAATTGAGGTTTAAATTGGGACCTTACCCTTTATGTTTAACAACAATTTCACAATTTATTCCAGAACTAAATTCTTCAGACGATGAATGATCAAAATTAAAAACAATACCTTATTGAAGCATATAATTTCTACAGCTTCGGTTGTACGACCAGGTGTACTTTTTCATCAGTTGTATCTGTAAAAAAAAAAAATAGAAGCAACAAAAAGTTACTGTTAGATCATTTGCGTAGATAGAAAAATGCATCAAGTATGTAAGAGGCACAATCAAATGAATAACTGTAAAGAATGTAGTAACAAATTCCAATTCTACTTGTATGTTGATCGGGACCTCTGTACTTATTTGGCTTTCATCAGAGAAAAATATTATACAGGCTGAAGTTATTATACGAAATAAGAAGTTTAATACTAGATAGATCAGCCTTCTCGATACAGCTACAACATTAAATTGACCCATCGAGTAAATATAACACTTTGTAAGGCATGGCTTATGTTGAGGATAACAGTTAAAGCTGATTTGGTCCAACCTGCCCAGTTGAGTGATGTGCCAAGCAACCAAAGAGCTCTAGCTCAAGCGGTATCCGGTATTAGCTTCCCATGCGGAGGTCTCGAGTTCGAATCCCGTTAGGGAATTTGTATTAGCCTATTTATACACTACTAGAAAAATAATGTTTAGAAACAGACAAATTCGTTGCCATTTAGCCAAAGTCGTTGCCATTTTCGTAAATGGCAACGAATATGGTCGTTCCCATTCTCTCGTGGCTATCCAGAACAAAGAGTGGTCGTTGCAATGTGGCATCGGAAAAGTCGTTGCCAAGATCGAAAAGGTCGTTGCCGTTGTGGTCGTTGCCATTTTGAACTTGTCAGATTACCAAAGTTGGCAACGACCATGTCGTTGGGAACTATCAAAAGCAGCCACGAAGGCTTCGTTGCCAAATTCCAAAACGTCCGTTGCCATTTTTCTTTTTCAAATAAAAAATATTTCCCAGAATTTTCTAAAACAGCTAAAAATAAATAATATTATGAATAAATATAAATAATAACAATTTCACAATAAAAATGAAGACAATACCAATAAATTTAAGATTAATAAATTATCCAAACTTAACATTCAAACATATAGATCCCCAAAAAAACAATCCATATAAGGGGGATTGACCCTTGTTAATACGGTTCCAAAAGTCATTACATTAAAAAGATAGTCATTACATCAAAAAGTAAGGTTGTTACTAATTTCACCCCTAAGTCCCATTACCACCCATCCAAGCTCCACCAGTCCCACTGCCACCACCAGCCCCACTGTTAACAGCCCCGTTTCCACCCCTAGCCCCACTGTTAACAGCCTCATTTCCGCCCCTAGCTCCACTGTTAACAGCCCTATTTCCACTCCCTGCACCAAAATTTGCATCTCGTAACAAGTTCATATAAGAGGCATATGGGCTTGCAGCAACGTTGCCCAAATCAAAATTATTACCGCCATCACCAACACTGTTTGGAGAGGCTGCATTATGTCCATTTTGCTGCTGATATTGTTGCTGAAAATGATGCTGGAATTGTTGTTGGAATTGCTGCTGGCATTGCACTTGAGATGGAATCATACCACCAGCATCAGGGAACATACCTGGTGGAAACATTCCCACAGGAGGAAGGCCCCAACTCGGCCTAGGTTGTTGTGACAATGCTTGGCTAAGTCGTTGAATCTCAGCCTTGTCCTGCACCCTATCCTGGACAATTTTTTTAACGGTTTCAGCTAGATCCCCATACTTTTCCTTCCAATACTCCTCCCTACCAGAGTCAAAATTACCTGAAGAAGTTGGAGCAGTCGGATAAATATCTTGATTCAGTTCGATGAAGTCTTTTCCCCCCTCCCCAAAGCCAACGATTATGGCTCCCTTATTTGCTCTCCTTCCATTTTCTTTGGCAAAGTTGTCAGCTCTAATTTTCCATGCATCTTTCTTAAATGGGATGTGAACATTGGAATCTGCATCTTGATCAAGAGTACCTTCAGCAATGGCCTTTTCCTTTGCAACCTCCTTATAGTTATCCTATTTCCAATAATAAAAACAAAAAAGAAAGCATAAGATAATAAATGGAAAGGGTATGCTGCAAGATAGTTATTCTAATTACTCCCTCTGTCCCAAACTACTTGGTGAAACTACAAATTTTTAGGAAAAAAATTAACTCCTAAAACTGCAAGTATACTGGGACGGAAGGAGTACTTTTTTTTTTTTAAAGTAAAAGAATCAACATGTAAAGAATTAAATGTTTTTACATTCAAACAGACATTCAGTAGCAGTATAAGCTACTTAAAAATTGTTTAGGTGCTTCAGGCCCCAATAGCAAACATATACTCTCTTTGTACCGGAAAGATAGTGAAGTTCAATCTAATTACACCCTCTGTCCCAAACTACTTGATGAAACTACACATATTTTAGAAAATTAATTAACTCCTTAGACTGCAAGTATAAAGGGATGGAGGGGGTACTCCCTCTGTCCCGAAAAGAGAATCAAGTTCAATCTAACAAGAGCTAGGCTCATTCCAGCCAAACATATTCTGAGGGAGTACTCACATAAACAAGCTCATTCCAGCCAAAACACTACTAACAAGAACTAGGCTTTGTTACTATAATTATATCTATGCTCAAAGTAATATAGTTATAACTTAAGTTCATATATTGTGAAACGAATGGAGTACTTACATAAACATACTTATTCACATCATTAGCCCACTCCAACTCTCCTTCATTCTTCCCCTTTCGAGTATGCATGGCAGCAAATACATCCGCTTCATCAATATTGGCTCCATAGGCTTTTCTCTACAAGAATAACAAATAAAATTACACATTATGAACATTGTAAAGTATATTTATATGTATATTGGACAGTTCTTTTCCTTATTTGAATCATTAAGCAAAATGTTTTTTCTAGTAAAATTGTAAAGTAGAAATAACTCACCATACGACTCAACCAATCAGCACAACTAACGGATCCACCCGTAGCTAGAAGTAGAACTTTTTCTCTGTTCACTCTGTTCCGATCTGCCTGTTTCTTAGCCTCAGGATCATCCCAAAGAATAAGCCAAAAGTTTGTCCTCAGGAATAATTTTATAAGACTTGTACCATTCATCTTGGTTAAGAGTGTGAAATTTCTCACAGAACCAGTCAGCGGTATTAGGAGCACCATCATGTATAAATCTAACAATAAAATCAATTAATAAATAGGCACATCATTATATAATTTTAAGAGAAGCTGAAAGCGAATAATAGTACTTATGTTTTATCAGTAGCGATTTTTAGAACATATCTCTCTTGGGTATCTTGCTCGGGTTCCATGTAAATCTTTCCATCTACTACTACTGGTAAAGGAGGATCAGGACCCTGCTCGCCATCAACATCCATAGGCTGGGGTAGTGTACCGGTGATAGACGTAGGACATGCCTTTATTCGCCATAAAAAACTAACAATACAAACGAAATATAACCAACCTTAACAAAACTAAGAATACTTTCAGAATACTAACAAAGACAGGCCTACATATATTTTCTGGAAAAACTAACAAAATTAACACATTTACAACATATAGAACATTAAAATGTAACATGGCTAACGGAATCTTTAACAAACCTAACAAAATAGAATACCAAAACATAGCATATTTTCAGTATACTAACACAACCACAAATATGTATCATATATAAACTAACTAAAATAGCAAAATTACCTTATCAAATCTAACAAATACCAATGAAACTAAACAAAAACAACCAAAATCACTAACCTGTGTTGATGAACAGCCCGAAAATAAAGTAATCGGAGAATTACACTGTTATGATTCATTGTTAGTACACCCACCTTAATTTGATTGATCCATGCCACGTGTCTTTTTATGGACTTTAGGACCGCATGTAATGAAGTTCTACTTCAATTTTTAGATAAGTCCATTTCTAGATTTTTAGTTGTCTAGGCTGAGTATAGTTCGGTTGTATCATTAGCGGTTTAGTGCTTCAAGCCGTCATCTTGAGACCGCCAGCATGGAGCCCTTCAGTTTTCATAAAACTGCAGTTTGCATGTTTGATGAAACCGCCCATCAAGATCATTCTTCAAACCGCCCCTATGCTTGGTGAAACCGCAAAGCAGTTATTGAAGAATTAAAGATATGTCATTTATTCTTTAGACAAACATTCCCTTTTTGATCATAAAAGGATGTTGTTATGTCATGTCAAAATAACTCTAAGTTAACTTGGAGTTTCTGCAAGGAATATCGGTTTGTCTATCAGTTTGAATTGTTCACCGTTGGTCCTTTCTGCAACAAAGGACAATTGTCAGGTAGTGGTGCAACAACTACCTAAGACTACAAGACAAAACCAAGGACGAAAATGACAGCTCAACCAATGGGATTTCGACAGCACTGTACCCTTCAGATTTGATTCAAATCTTTACCCAACGGTCACAAGGGTGCTCTGCCTATAAATAGCCTCCATTATTCAACAATGAAGGTTGCTGAGCTTCAAGAGATTCATTCCCAAGTATTCAAGTTTGCTTTGAAGATTTAAACTCAGATATTCATATCTTCAAACCATCTCCATTGCAAACCCAGTTCTTCATCAAAGCTTCAAGCCTAACAACCGTTCATACTTAGCCTTTGCACCGAAAGAATTCCATTTGCTCAACCATCATTTAGATACTTAGAGCATTTGATTTCTTTTCACACACACACCCGATTTATATGATCACATAGATGATATACTTCGAAAACACCGGTTGTTATTATAGCTTAGGTTAGACTTATTGTTTAGAGTTTAGATTCATCTTGTAAAACCTCCTCTAAATTAATACAAGTCTCATAGCTATTAGAAAATCCTAGACTAACCATCTAGGTAGAGGACGTAGTTCATTTAAGAACGAACCTCTTCAATTTGTGTGTTGGATCTTTATTTTCTGTCTTGATATTTATCTTTCTTGTTTGTGGTCTTGAACTTGTTTCCATATACGAAATGACTTGAAAGATGAATTGTGTTTTTCTTTAAACTTTAAGTTTAACTATTCTGTTGCATCATAGTGTTTTCTCAACCCGAGTCTAACCTCCCAACTCTTTAACTAACATATTTGGCCAAACCGCAAACTCCGCTGTGCATTTTATCAGTTCGGTTCTTGTGCTTTGAACCGCAGTTGGCCAAACTGATAAGTACTCGGTTGATTTTAAGGGTATTTTCGAAAAAGTTTCGGACCGCTATTCACCCCCCCCCCCCTCTAGCGGTTCTATACCCTTGTTGCCCTCTGGGACCAACATACACTATCTTGAAATCATTATCATCAACACAAAAAAAAAGATTAAATTAGTCAAAAGTAATTTTATAAGAATAAAATAAGGCGATTAATTATTAAATTAAAATAGAAAAATAAGAAGTTTTTACCTTCAAATAGGAGTTGTAGAGAAGAAATCACCGGAGATTTGAAGAAACATAAGAACCGCCGGTGCCAAAGAGGGACGACGGCGGCGGTTTAAGGGCTGGAAACGATGGTTGAGGGAAAAATTGTGGAAAATGAGCTTTTAGCTTTTTCTAAGGGAGGTAAAGAGCTTTTATATACGGAAATTGGGAACGACCATTTACAAAATGGGAAGGACCTGGTCGTTGCCATATTTGCACGATAATTTATGTATTTCTGGCAACGACTTTTTGGTTACCATTGAAATTTAATGATCCCGCTAAAAAAAAAGAATCCCACTTAAAATTAGAAACGACCCTTATTTTTATGCCCAACGACCAAGTCGTTGCCATTTTTGAGATCCTGTTAAATAAGTATGCCAACGACCATATCGTTGCCAAAATAAAATGTCCGATGCTACATTGGAACGAACAGTGGTCTTTGCCATTGTTCCGTTCTTATATTTAGTGTTTCTAGTAGTGATAGGCCTAGTTGTAGCCTAAGGGCAATTTATCTATCATTAATGAAATAAAAAACCCCAATTTTTTTTTTAAAAAAGAGTGATGTGCCAAGCAAGAGCGTCATGTGGAGTTTGAAATGAGGTGCACAATGTGCTAAGCAAAATAAACTGCCACAATATGTTGAGTTGAAAATTGAATATAGAGGTGGTATTGGTATATATAATATATACCTGGGTTGATATCAAATATTGTGTCCTCGGAGTAGCAAAATCCTCAACGTGATGTATAGCAAAATCTAAACAGTACAGCTAATGATATCAGTACACATGTTAAACCAAGTACACCCTGTCCCAAAATACTAATCCCCTCTCAACATTTGACGAGTTTAACAAAGTACTAGAAAATAAACCCGGGCGATGGTGAATTTCAATTGTCTCATTTTTTTTTTTTTACTTTTTTAAAAGATCATGTTATTGCTAAAATTATTTGATAATGAAATTTAAATAATTTATTTGAAGGTTAAACTGGATTTATTAGTTATACTCCTTCCATCCCAAATTTTTTGTTAATAATTTCCGTTTTGAATTTCTCCTAAGTTTAATTACTGACGAAAATAAATTTCTCTCCTAAATTGCTGAATAGTCATAGGAATGCAGGCATGTTTTTGTAAAATATTTAATATATACACTCAGTCACATACGTGAGAAGCTATGAAAAGTTATGAAATGAAGACCCGTTGTTTACTACTTAGCCCTAACTACCTATATACTCCTTCCGTCCGAATTGATATGTTAGATACAATAGCTATTGTAGTTTTCTCTAAATCTTTGTAATTAACTAAATCTTAGTAATTAACTGCAACAATTTTACATACTCTATTAAATTAACAAATTTAACATACATGTCCTAACATTGTAATTGGATGTGTGGTACCAATTTCATTATCCAATATTAAATTTCTTTTCCTGGAACTATTCGTCCGTTGTGATGTACGCATTGATGAATCTGTAAACAAAATAAAAATTTAAGGATATGGAAAATTGCATGTGTGTTTAGTATGTGTATATATATACATGTGTGTGTGTTGTGTGTGCCGCTTGTGTGTATAGGTTAACTACCCAAATTTTATTACGAATATTATTTTTAAACTCGGCAAGAGACTTTAGTTATATGGAAGAAACCTGACTTCAAACCTGATTGGCCGAAAAAAGTTTCTCGTCCATCTTTCAACATGCTTGTTCCTTCCTTCTCTTTCGCTTGTGATGTAAAACGCAGCGGAATAGTAACTATTAATTGATCGAAATCAATTAATCTGCAAGGAATAAAATTCCCAAGAAGAATTTCAATGAAATTCTTGAATAAGAAATAAGGAGGTGAAAGAGGGATAGATAATTGCAAAGCAATTCTTGAATAAAAATCAACTTGTCCAAAATAAAAAACTACAAAGAGTGCTTATACTTATACTAGAATAATAATAAAACCCTATTCTAAGAAGGAATTCAAAAACAAAAATAATTAAGGAATTGTTTTTTAATCAAAACTGGAATAAACAGGAAACAAGTTTTCTGGAAATTGCCGGGCACGACCGTGCTTAGGAAGTGGCACGATCGTGCAAATTAGAGCGCAAGCCTTCGTCCCTCAACACCTTTTATGCACGGCCGAGTCAACAATCTTGCACGGCCGAGCGAAAGCTGGTCCGACCGGATTGCTGCTGCTGCTTGAATACTTCGTGTTGCATCATACACCCCCTCTTCAAAATAACTCGTCCCGAGTTCATCTCTGATGCTTGAAAAGTGCCATTCCATTGAAACAGATATTTTGAATAAAGCAACATCATTAAATGTGACGGCCAAGAAAAAATTGGAATTGTCCATACCCAGCGGAACAAATACGTGGAGCAGAAATAACCACGAAATAAGTGGATACCATTCGTCTCAGCCGTCATTTGTTGATCTTCCGCCCCGTCCTCCCCATGATCAACGAAAATCAAAACATTTTTAGAAAGAATTTCCTCCTTGTCGCCTATGACAACCAAATATATATATATATATATATATATATATATATATATATATATATATATATATATATATATATATATTAAAGTTGGTGAGGAGAGTTATCGTGTTGACATGTGGATAAACTATAGAAAAACTTGTATATGGTGATGCCACATCAATCCTACCAACATAAATATGTGACTTTTGAAATTCTTTTTCTTAGCTAATAGTATTAGCTAATAGTTAACTATTATAGTAACTATATTAGTAATAGTTAACTATAACTATTATAGTTACCCTATATAGTAACTATTATAGTAACTATATTAGTAATAGTTAACTATTATAGTTACCCTATATAGTAACTATTACAATTAACTATTATAGTTACCATATATAGTAACTATTACTATTATTAGTAATAGTTAACTATTATAGTTACCCTATATAGTAACTAATGGTAATAGTTACTATAATAGTTAACTATTAAAGTTAATTCTTACTATTATTAGTAATAGTTAACTATAATAGTTAACAATAGTAGTTACCTTATGTAGTAATTAATATTATTAGCTAATACTAATATTAAGCAAATAATAATTAATTATTAATAATAAACTATTATTATATTTATATTTTTTTAATTAGATTTAATAATTAAATAATTGAAAATTATTATTAATTAATAGTATTAGTTAATCACAATTTTTATCATATATATATATATATATATATATATATATATTAATTATTGCTATGAATAATAATATTAGTTAACCATAATTGTTATATAAATTAACTATTATTAATAGTATCAGTTAATAATTATACAATATATGCTAATATTTAGTATTAGCAGTACTCACTCCGTCTAAGAGTTAGAGTGTTACTTTTTATTTTAATATATTCCAGAGAGTCTTTCTCAAATTGACAAATTATGAGAAAAGATTAATAGTTTTTTGGACTGTATTTTCTTTCTAATGCTTTTATAATTACAAAAGGACCAAACTTACTAACTTATATATTGTCCAATTGCACTATGAATTATGTTTTGGACATTTATATTCTCAGCCCACCTGCAATGTTTACCCATTTTCTATTATTTTTTAATAAATGTGCGTAAGCAAAGTATGACTCTTACTCTAAGACAAGGGAGTATTAATTAATCATAATAGTTACTTGATATATACATTATTACTATTAATATTATTAGTTAATTTATTTATTATTCTACTAACACATTATGTGTACACTATAGACTTTTATATTTACTAATTATAATGTGTATATATAATAAAAAATAATTTATTGGACAATAGCTAATATTATTAAGTCAATCATGTATAGAATTAAAAGTTAATTCATGATAATAATAAATCATCTTTTTTTTAAGTTTTAATTATCATAATAAATAAAAATTATATGCAACAAAACTATTTTTTAACACAATTGTCTTAAATTTGTACGGAAATGTTTTAATTCATATACAATATACTTATATACCCCCAAAAATATTATGTTTCTTTATTAAATAAAAATATAAAAAAACAAAATAGCTATATATATTAAAGTTGGTGAAGAGAGCCATAGTGTTGCCATGTGGATAAGTCATGGGGAAATAAAGCATTTGGTGATGCCACATCAATTCCACCATAATAAATAAGTGATTTTTCATTTTTTTTCTATTAGCTAATAGTATTAGTTAGTATATAGGGTAACTATTATAGTTAACTATTGTAATAAATAATATTTATAATAGTAATAGTTACTATAATAGTTAACTATTACTTATAATAGTAATTGTTAACTATAATAGTTACTATTATAGTTAACTATTATAGTTACTATAGTAGTTAATTATTATAGTTAACTATTATATTTCACTATATATAGTTAACTATTATATTTAACTATTAATAATTAATTATTATAGTTATTTATTATAGTTATTTATCATAGTTAAAAATTATACAATTATTATGATTTAAAATTAACTAATGCTATTAAATAAAAAATATAAAAGAAATCAAAGATACTAAAATTGGTAAATTAGTTTCTCGTGCAGAGCACGGGTTACCCACTAGTAAAAAAGAATAATACTAGGTGCACAAAAAGAGTCCAAATCTTATGTGTCACTTTGTGTACCACTTCATATGCCACAAGTGATCTAATGGCTCACAGTTATTGAGATTGGTATTATAGTAATATTTTGCAAACATGTGAGCGGTTGGATTACAAGTGATACATGGAGTGACACACAAAAGTGGTACATGAGATCTCGACTCGCACAAAAAGTTACAAAATCTTTCTCACAAAATCCTATGTGTAATGATTTTATTGGTGCTTTTAATTAGAGTGTGACGGGTCCACTATCGATGCAACCAATAAACTATCGCCAACTCATTTTGTGAGCAAGATTTTGTGACTTTATTTTGTGCCCCTAACATTGCTCGTAAACCAAACAAGAAGGCCTCTCTCCAACAAGGGCAATGCTATGGGCACAAAAGAAGTCTACAAAATGATGAATACAAAATGAGGTGACGATATTTTATTGGTTGCATCGATTGTGGACCCGCCACACTCTAATTAAAAGCACCAATAAAATTGTAACACATCATTTCATGAGCCAAATTTTGTAAGACTGGTAGGTAACCCGTGCTCCGCACGGGATTCCGTTAATGTTTTGGTATTTTCCTTTTTTGATATTTTTAATTGATAAACTAACATAATAATTTTATTTCAAAATATATGTATATTTTAAATTAATAAAAATATTTTCATATCTTTGGTTGTACATAGTTGTAATAAATATGTTTTTTAATTAATTTAGAAATACATTTAATTTTGTTGTATGAATATTTCAAAAAACTTAATGGTATTAATAGTAATAGTTAATATATATAGTAACTATTATGATTAAATAATATAATTAATAGTAATAGTTAATATATACTGTAACAATTATGATTAACTAATACCATTAATAATAATAATTAAGTTATATAGTAACTTTTATAGTTAACAATTATATTTAACTATTATAATTAACTAATACTATTAATAGTATTAGTTAGTTATAATAGTTAAATATTACTCTCTCTTTTCCGGAGTAAGAGTCGTAACTTTCATTTGCACGGAGATTAAGAAATGATGGAAGTAAGTAAGTGTTGTGAGTGTAAAAGTAAATTAGGAGAGAGAATGAGTGGGAGGGAATAATAAATTGATTGGTTTTGTGAGTATAAAAGTAAAGTAGGAGAGAAAATGAGTGAGATGAATAGTAAATATTCTTTGCTATTTTTGGAAAAAGACTTTTACTCTGGGATGTACCAAAATAGAAAGTATGACTCTTACTCTGAGACGTAGGAAGTAATAGTTAACTATAATAGTTAACTATTATAGTTACTTATTATAGTAACTATTACTATTATAAGTATTAGTTACTATAGTAGTAAACTATAATAGTTACCTATTATAGTAACTATTACTATTATAAGTATTAGTTACTATAGTAGTTAACTATAATAGTTACCTATTATAGTAACTATTACTAGACATGTCCATTCGGTTCCGGTTCCGGTTCCCAATTCCGGAACCGCCGGTTCCCGGTTCCCAAATGGCCGGAACCGTATTCGAACCATTTTAATCCGGTTCCCGGTTCTATCCGCCGGTTTCGGTTCCACGGTTCCACCGGTTCCATCTCACCATCTAATAAGTACGTAATACTCCCTCCGTCCCAAAATATTTGTAGTTTAAAATGTAATACTCCTGCCATTTCAAAATACTTGTAGTTTAAGGAGTTGAGGTTTGTCCCAAAATATTTGTAGTTTTGCTATTATCTATACATTTTTTACATTGTTTATCAAATATACCTTTATTTATGATAGTGTTGTCATTGCAAAAGTATTAAATTGTCTTGATACTTGAAATGTTCCAAGAGTAATATAGTCCATTACACATGTATTAATTTTTTTTCTTAATTTGTGTGAAAATCTTAAAACTACAAGTATTTTGGGACGAAGGGAGTATGTATATCAGTATATATATTAGCTAGCAGCCAACCTACCATAATGATCAAACATTTTTAAAGTCATCTGATGCAGAGAACCGTTCGGTTCCCGGTTCCCGGTTCTCGGTTCCGGTGCTCGGTTCCCGGTTCCACCGGTTCCTCGGTTCTAAATATGTTGGATTCGTATTCGAACCGTTTCAATCCGGTTCTCGGTTACGTTCGGTTCCCGGTTCCGACGGTTCCCGGTTCTCGCTGGTTCTCGGTTCCGGTTCTACCCGCCGGTTCCGTCGGTTCCCGGTTCTATTTGGACATGTCTAACTATTACTATCATAAGTATTAGTTACTATAGTAGTTAACTATAATTGTTATCCTATATAGTAACTAATACTATTAGCTAAGATTTTTTTTTTGAAAAGTCTCTTATTTATAAGAGTGATAATGATGTGGCAACACCAAATGCAACCTTTCTCTAAAACTTGTCTATGTGGCAACACCATGGCTCTCCTCACCAACTTTAATATATATATGTATATATATATATATATGTATATATATATATATATATAGATTTTTTTGTGTTTTTATATTTAGCATCGATTCTCGAACAATACTTACGAATGTTCTCGAACCTCTTATCGTCGTTCACTACAAACAAATTTAAAACCCTACTACTCTAAAACCGTCGAGCCTCTCTCCATACCAAAAACTGTCTAGAAAAATCCTCATCCACCCCCAATCTCATTTCCACAACCAAAAACCCTAATAAACCTCTCTCTCCTCTTCACGCTCTCACTCATGGCATCGGCTAATGCAATCTCTTCGGCTTCAATATTATCAAACCCTAAACAAGTAAGTATACACTCTTAGTTCATTTCCAGATTCATTTAATTTTTGCTGATTCTTCTTTTTGGCTATTAATCTTCCAGTTTTTATTGGAAAAAAATCAGGGTAGTTTGAGGAATAATAGGAGTGTTAACCAGTTGCAGAAGGTGAATTACAGACAAGGTCAATCTAGCCGCCGGTTCACCGTTCGAGCTGCTGCCAAAGATATTGCCTTTGACCAGAAGTCACGAGCCGCTCTTCAGGCTGGTATTGATAAGCTTGCTGATGTAGTTGGTCTTACTCTTGGTCCCAGAGGTATTGTATATGTATTAATCCTAGTTCTCTTGTATGTCAGAATTACTAACTATCTCCTCCGAAGCCTGAATAGGATTATGCGACCCGAAAGTTGCTTCTTTAGCAGTGCTCAAGGAAATAATCTTCTCACGAGGCGCTTGTTTAGTAAATTTTTTGTCTTTCAAAGAGCATAAACGAAAACGAACTCCATCTTTTTTAAAACTCAGGATATTCTCCTTCCCATCATAAAGAATACCAAGATCATACTGCCAAGGTCTTCCCAACAAAACATGGCATGCATTCATATCAATAATATCACATAATACCTCATCCGTATAACGACAAATGGAAATAGGAATAGAACATTGCTCATGTACCTTGATATTGCCGACATTACTAATCCACCCCACAGAATAAGGAGTAGGATGTTTGCGTACCTCGAGCTTCAACTTATCGACCAACCCACGTGACACCAAATTTTCACTACTACCACTATCAACAATAATTGTAGAAGCGAAATTATGTACCTTTCCTTTGGTGCGAAAAATATTGTGCCGTTGAGGATCCACGTCGTCGATTGGAGTAGTCAACATAAGCTTACGAACCACATATGACGCATGATCATTATTATCATCATCTTCGTCAAGATTAGGGTCGTAGCAAACTTCTGGCTCCTCTTCGTCCTCGTCTTCCTCAATATACCCATCACGCTCCACCATATGAACTTCTTTATCCTTACCACTAGTACAATTACTAGAGATGTGACCCGGTTGACCACACTTAAAGCATTTATTCCCATGAGGCTTTGTATATGTATTAGAAGTATTGGGAATATTATTATTACGACGAACCGGTTGAGTCCGTGTTGCTACATGTTGCGTGCCACCATTATTCGTAGAACCCGCGGCCGGTGGTTGCTCCGAATCCCCATCATCAAGAGCAACAGTATTTTGGGTCTTGGAACTAGAAGAAGACGCGTTATCAAACCTTTTAAAAGTTGTAGGGGAACGAAAAGAAGAGACCAATTGAAGCTCCACCTTTTTTGCTCTAGTAATAGCCTCAGTCATGACGAACGAAGAAAATAATTCGACCTGATTTTTGATACCAAGACGAAGACCTCCAATAAACCGTGAAACCTGTTGCGATTCCGTCTCGTACAAATCCACTCGTGCAGTAATGGCCATAAAATCATGTGCATATTCCTCCACCGTACGACTGCCTGTCTACAATTAATGAGTTTGGTGTAGAGAATTTGCTCGTAATCATCAGGTAGGAAACAAGCCCGCAATTCCCGTTTCATCTCTCTCCATGTACGAATTGGTGGATCATTAGTACGAGCCCTTAATCTTAATAATTGTCCCCACCATGCAGAAGCTCCACCCCGCAATTTGTAGGCCACGTAAGGGACCTTTCGTTCTTCCTCAACTTGCATCAAATCAAAGAATTTCTCGACCTCTGCAAGCCAATCCATAAAATCTTCAACCGATAAATCACCGTTAAACGATGGAATATCCGCCCGAATTTTAGGGCGTCGGGGTGCTCCAATGACCCCCTCTTCACGGTTATTACGATTAACCCTACCGTACGGATCAACGTGACGGAAATCTTCCTCACGCGCGCCGTTTCGGTTTCCGGGGTTGACACCACCACCACCAACTGCTAATCGGCCAATCGCCGTCAAAAGCTCAAGTTTGAAAGAACTGTTGTTAATGTGCACAGCGGAACTACCAATACGAGAAATACGCAACTTAGAACCACTACCAAAAGTAACTACATTTTTACCTGAGTAAGGATAAGATCTGGAGAGAGAATTCGGGTCATCAGTCATGAGATTCGTGGCACCCGAGTCGAGAATCATCGGATTAGCACGAGCCATGTAAGCAGAAAAATCCTGGCACTCTCGTCCACTATGACCACGCTGAATTCATAATTGACAAGTCACCTCTGGGTTTGGCAGTAACCCACGAGTAACCCACGACTAGTGTTCCCATTGTGACCACCACGATTTTGACCTCGACCACCACCATTATTCTGACCATGACCGCGTCCCCCTGAGCCGGTGTTGTTCCAGTTTCCATAGCCTCGATTGTTGTTGTGGTTGTTGTTGTTGTTCCAATTTCCATTCCAATTTCCATTCCACTGACCCTGATTTCCATTACCATTATTCTATCGTCGGCCATTGTTCCTGTTGTTACCATGGCCGCCATCACGAGACTGATTTCCACCGCCACAATTCTAAGCAAAAGGGACAGGAGAAAGGGCTGATCCGGTACCATTAGTATGAACTGCAGCAAGGGCAGTAGTCTGCTGAGCAGGGACATCGAACTTCTGAAGTAACATCTCCTCCTTGAGAAGCAAATCGTTGAGGGCATCTAGGGTTAGCGGACTACGGGCGTGAGTGAACTGCTGCAATTGTAGTTAAAAATTCCTTGAATTCCTGACCCAAGCCACCACAAATACGTTGGATCAACACAGCATCATCAACCGGATCACCCGCAGCAGTGGGGGCATCAGAAATTAACGAGGCACGAAGCAAATAATCAGCAACAGATGTGTCCGGGGCCTTCTTGAGATCATGAAGCTTCTCCTTAAAGGTTTCAATTTGGAGAGCAGAGGTGGCACCGAAACGTTTTGCGAGGGCGGCCCATGCTGCCGGCGCAGTGTCACAAGAATTTAGATACGGTAGGACAGGTGGTGTGACCGTACCTTTGATCCATCCACAAACCAAATCGGTGGCAGATTTCCACACTGCATGGTTGGGGTTAACAGTGCCATCGCTAAGAGTGGCAGCCGGTTGTTTAGCATCGATTACAAACAATAATCCATGAGTACGAAGAAGGGTTTTGAAAAGCGTACTCCAATTAACATAATTTTCTTTGGTGAGATAAGTTTGGCCCATGATAGCCGTAGGGTTATAGAAAATTGGTAGGGAGGTAGCCGAAAAAGAGGAGTAAGAGGAGTCCATGGTAACGGAAGGTTGAGTACCCGACGTACCAGACATGACGAGGGGGGAGAATAGAGAAGAAAAGAAGAATTGAACGATGGATCGAATTTAGGCTGATACCATGTAGAAAAGCATAACCCTAGCGCAGAACATACACGACAAGGAATGGGAAAATAATTTCCGTGTGTTTTATTATTCACACCATCGGTTAATATATATACACCGAATACACACAACCCTAGTTGTACTACACTAGGTATGTCTTGCACTATTATAACCTAAGATATTGATCCCAACTAATTACAATATTTATCAAAAATATAAAGATACATATCCCATAAATACTCCCAGCCATGTAAGTCATCTAATAGAAGTCTCTTTTTGCAAATTCAGTTTAGAGACTTCGGAAAAGACTTCGGAACATAGAAGCCTCCTTTTTGCAAATTCACCATCAGGCTTATGTGATTCAGGAAGAGTCAAACAAGTACTTGAATATTATATGAACACTTGCTTCATTAATCACATTTTGTTTATGCACTTTTAAACTTAAATTGTAGAAACAGAAAGAACTTTTTAAGACAATGAAAAATGGCAAATAAGAAGATTATTTTGGGACAGAGGGAGTACTAAAAATTAAGAGAAGAAAAGCGTGTATTAATTATTTTCTTTCAAGGAACATGGTCTTTATTGACACAACATCGTCAACATTAGAGCAAATACAAAAGAGACAAATTTCTCCATCTTGTAAACATTGAATCAGATCGACGCAAATGACACCACATATTTCAACAAAGTCAAACATAGTTTACATTAATTAGTCCTGCTCCTGCGTTCTACAGGAAATAATATGCTTCCTCCATTTCACAATGCTTGTCATTTTAGACTTCTTCACATATATTAAGAAATGTAATTAATATATGTGAAAAAGACTTGAGTACCCATAAAATAATCTGATTACCTATGTAATTAAATGTGTGTACAATAAAGACTTCACAATCTTAAATAATAATTGGTAGACAAGGGTGAACATTCGTAGATAATAGTGAAGTGTCAAAACTTTGAAATACTTTATAACTTCTTAAACTGACTGACAAGTATTTTAAAACAGAAATAGTATACTCCCTCCGTCTTATAACTATGTGGACAAATTTCCTTTTTGGGCGTCCCATTGATAAGTTACACTTTAATAAAATGACAAAGAATCTTTACTATTCCTCCCATTCATTCTCTCTCATACTTTACTTTTATACTCACAATACCAATCAACCTACTATTCCCTACTAGGGTCAGCCAATTACGGTTCCGGTTCGGAACCGGCAGTTACGGTTTGCGGAATCCTTGAACCTTAACCGGCCCGTGTTCATCCGGTTTCGGTTCCGGTTCCGACGGTTCACGGTTTTGGTGTTTTTTTATTCATTTTATTCTTTCTTTTTTTGCATAGGAAAAAATGTTTTAAAATTATTTTATTACTGATTTACTAAAAAAAAAGTTATAAAAAATTGTTGAAATGCAGTCAAAACAGCTTTTTTTTGTCAAATTTCAGTTAGTAACGACAAATTCTGACAAAACCGTTAGAAATCTGACGGGGTTGTGTAAGTACCCCAATCTGAATTTGACCTACTTTAGAGGATTTCTTGGTACCATTTAGGGATAAACCAATGGGCCAGGACCTCACTAGGATAAACCTGATATTCCAGGACTGAACTGGAATTAAACTTAGAAAAATCCAGAAGCTCGCCAAGTCGAGTCGTACGGATGGTTTGGGCACACGAGGTCCCTAGCCGTACGGCTATGTTTGGAACCCTCAGCCTCTATAAATTGAACCCCATGCTGATCATTTCAGGGAGGGGGAGAAAACTTTTTGAGAGCTGTTACTCTGCGAGTTTGAGAGCAGAAAGTGAGTGATACACATATTTGAGTGAAAAGAGAGGAAGATAGGAATAACCATCATAGGCGAAGCCTCCTTCTCCCCATCTTCTTCTTCATCTCAAACTCTTTTATCTTTGTTCATATTACTTGTTTATCTTGTATTATTTCTTCTTGTTCTTGCAAAGTCTTGTCCATTTCAAGCACTTTATATTTCTTGCAAGTCTTGTACATTTTCAAGCACTATATCTATATATTATACGAGTCTTGGCCTTCCAAGCTATATATATTATGATTATATATGTATATGATCCAAATCATGAGGTGATTCAAGGTCCCCTTTACACCTAGTGTGTGATTTATGGGATAAAACCTAGGATGATCATGATTTGTTAAATTTCATGTTGATGTTGTTCTTGTTTGGCTATAAGAGTCATGATTGAGGGATAAAGTTTCAATCTTTATCATCCCAACCATGATCTAGCCATAAATCACCAAGTATGAGACATAAAGATTTGATTTTTATGTTATATTTGTGTCCCTAAAGGTTTAATCTTGTATAATTTGTCCATTTTGGTGGTAAAGTTTCAATCTTTATCCACCAAATGGTCATTTTGGTTTAAATGCAATGTTCATCAACTTTTCATAAATTTCTCCAATGATTTCCATTGATCACACCAAAATCTTTGTTTTTGGGGTTCCTTTGATGATCAAAGTGACTTGGGTGACGTGAAACACTTCCCAAGGCGTAACCTGACCTCCGAACTAATAGAGTCTCTAACCTTTTCTTTTGTTGGGTTAAATAATTAACAAAAGTGGTGACTCCGTTATTTTTTGGCATGTTAACCGCGTTTGGCCTTCCGCCCCCATAACTCGTCGCATTTTACGCGCGGGGGCGGGATCCTTACAGTTTGACGGTTTTTCTTACGATTCTGACGGTTCTAACGGTTCTGGTTACGGTTTGGTCCATCCAGTTTGGAACCGCCGGTTCGACGGTTTTTGGAGCTTTGAACCTTACCGGCCCTTATCATTTACGGTTACGGTTACAACGGCTACGGTTTTTAACACGGTTCGTGGCGGTTCCGGTTAAACCGGTTCAGATTCCGGGCCGGTTCCGGTTTGGTCATCCCTATTCCCTACCCCACTTTCTCTCTCCTATTTCAGTTTTCATACTCAAAACAACTACCCACTACTATTTTTCCCTTAATTCCCGTGCAAAACCCATTTTATCCACATAGTTAAAGGACGGAGGGAGTATATATATATTAATAGGATAAATTGGAAAGAACAATGGATTTAGCTTAAATACGGAGATAATGAACCTTTATTGAACAAACTGAAACGGAACTTTAACCATTCTACTTTTTTTATTAACATAAAAAACCATTGTACTGATGTAGCACGAGGAAGAGGAAGCCTGACAAAGCCGCCAGATCCGCCCAAGAAGCCGAGCACGACCGTGCTGGAAACAAGGCACGCCCGTGCGCATATTGGGGCGAAAGAAGGAAGGGCTCGACATGTTTGGCACGACCGTGCTGGATAAAGGGCACGACCGTGCCCGGCCTAAACGCCAGTAGTTTAATTGTTTTTCCTTTTCGTTTTTTATAAGTATTTTTGGTAAACTTTTATGAGTCCTTTTTAGAATATGGTTTTGTTATTTCCTAGCCTTTTAAATACTCTTTTCTTTCATTGTATTGAACACGCTTTGTCTTTGATATTTTATAAAGTTTGCTTTGTGCATCTTTGTGGTTTTAAACCATTGAAACCTTAATTGGTTTTGTTGGAGGTGGATTCCTTCGTTATTTCGAGAGCCTCATCATTATTGGTGTTGTTCTTGCCAAACCCTAATTCGTGGATTCGAATTGGGTCAATTAATTCGTTGTTTCGATTGATTGTTATCCGGTTACGTTTTAGTTTAATTCCGCTGCAACCCTGTACATCAGTTGGTATCAGAAAAGGTCGATCCAAGGAAGAAGATGACCAATACTCAGGATATCGACAACAACAATCAAGCGAATCTTGATGAGCTGACTGCTGTGATAGAACGATTCCGACATGATTTGGAGCAACGCGAAGCCGCTCATGTTGAACGCGAAGAACAACGGGAGGCCGAACGAGCCGAACGGGAACGACTGTTAATGGAGTCTTTGCGGGATTTGCAGGTTGGTATTAACAATCTTGGGCAGAGAGCAGAATGACAAGATGAATGAGTCGAACATGGAGTTGCCAATCGACGTGGTCAACCAGCCGGACAAAATCAGCATAACTTGGGTGGTGGATGTAATTTTAATTATGAACACAATCCCTAAATTAAGACTGATTTGCCATTTTTTTCTGGTGAATTGGACATGGTTGAATTTTCTGATTGGCTTGAGGAAGTAGAAAAATATTTTGCTTTAATGAATATTTCTGCTGAACAACAAGTTCCTTATGTTGCTTATAAATTGAGTGGTGGTGCATCTGCTTGGTGGAGGCAATTACGCACTCAAAATATTCGTAACAATAAACCCATGATTACTGAATGGCCTATGATGAAACAAGCCTTAAGGCAACGCTTGTTAACTGCTAATGTTGAGCAACAAATGTATCGAAATTTTTTGGACTGTCATCAGGGTACTAAATTTGTTCGTGAGTACACGCATGAATTTCATTCTTGGTCTGCACGTAACGATTTATGTGAGTCGGATGCTCAATTAACTGCTAGGTATATTTCTGGGCTTCAAGTTAATATTCAAAATCAGGTTGAATTGTCACAAGTTCACTTTTTGGATGAGGCCATTAATCGGGCTTCGACGGTTGAACGACAGCTTGATACTTCTGGGAGCACAACTTCTAGTTCTTCCGTTGGTCATTCAATCATGGCTAAAGAGACAGCTTGAGGTGTGGGTTCTAAGCCCGTTGCAGTAGAACAAGTAACACCTGCTGTTCCGGTTAAAAAGAACATTGTCCCTGCTACTAGTGGTCAACAGAAAAATAATCCTTATGCCAAAAACTATGGAACTAAGTGTTTTAAATATGGGTAAACAGGACATATTTCTAGTGGTTGCACTCTTCGCAAAAATATTAATGTGGTGGCTCGAGAGGCTGATGAAGATGATGGTGATTGCGAGGAGGTTGTTTATGATCCTAATGAGGATAATGAAGACGGAGACGAACATCACGCATGTATGGTTCGTAAGTTCCTTACTCCCTCGGTGAAGGTTGATCCTGCACAACATAATATCTTTCGTACCAAGGGTATGGTCAATGATACGGCGGTTCGCATTATTATTGACAGAGGCAGCAGTGAGAACTTGGTGGCAAGAGGCTTGGTAAATAAGCTCAAGCTTGAGGTACGTAACCATCCATCTCCTTATATTGTTGGGTGGATCAATGCTACGGGTTCTTTGAAGGTAACACAACAATGTATCATTCCTTTTTCTATTGGCAAATATAAAGATGTGATTACATGCGATGTTGTGGATATGAGCGCTTGTCAGATTTTGTTGGGTAGGCCGTGGCATTTTAATGTGGTTCCATGCATTATGGGCGTACTAATGTGATCCGTTTGGTTAAACATGGGCGTCGTTTTGTTTTGTACCCATTGAAGGACAAGGAGGGTGGTGGGTGCAAAGGAACGAGCAAACATCTTAGTTCTCTTTGTACTCCTAAATCTTTTGTTTCAGGTTCCTTGCCTAAGCAGTTGATCAAGGGTAAAACAAGGCGGTTGATCAATAAAGAGAAGTCGGAGCGTGGCGTTACACTTTCCATGGGATGTTCTTTTATGGTACATGATTCGGAGACGAATCATTTTAAAGAGGGGGTGTATGATGTAGCACGAGGAAGAGGAAGCCTGACAAAGCCACCAGATCCGCCCAAGAAGCCGAGCACGACCGTGCTAGAAATAAGGCACGCCCGTGCGCAAATTAAGGCGAAAGAAGGAAGGGCTCGACATGTTTGGCACGACCGTGCTGGATAAAAGGCACGACCGTGCCCGGCCTAAACGCCAGTAGTTTAATTGTTTTTCCTTTTCGTTTTTGATAATTATCAAAAACGAAACATGTATGTTGAACAATTAATTACGAACATGGTCTGGAATGTCAATATGGTGAAGGATATTGTAAGTGCAAAACGTGGTGTTACCACAAGTGCTGCCAACACTTTCCCAGTGTTACCGACGGGCTGAATATTTATAATTGTATATTTGATTCATAAATAATTGCTGGACTAATGACTAATATTTGTGCAAGTTTATTGTTTATGTTGGTCCAATTTTCAGGTATAATATATGCTAGAATATTGCAAGGAAGTTAAAAAGGAGTTATGGATAAAATGGGATTTTATCCATTCAAGCATGTGAGATTTGTGCATAACTAACACATGGGTAATTGACCCATTCAAACGGCTGAGATGATGGAGAAATTACAAGGCACTGAAGCTAGGAAGTACAACACGGCATAGCTTGAACTTGGGCACAAAGAAAAGTTGTTCCTATTTTATAGGAAATGTGGAGATTTCTCCCCAAGGCTCGGCCGCCGCTCTCTCCACTCACTCTCCATGTTTTCGATCAACCACAAAGCATTATTGGAGTATTCCCCAAGTTCTTGAAGCCTATATAATGCAAGAGGATGTGAAGATTCAAGATACGGCAAACACAAGCAAGAACACACACTCCTCATAATAAAGTCTTTACACTCCTTGGTTCTTTTAAACTCCGAAACACTTTTCTATTCTTGTAATCGAGTATTATAAGTGTCTTGGCTAGGATATGGTCTCGTGTATAGTCTTAGTCGTTCCACAAAGCTTTCATTGTAATAGCATTAGGGAACTCTCGGCCTTGTACTTCATTTCATATTATTAGTGAAAGATCTCGCCTTTTGAGGCATCCCTCAAGATATATAATTTATACTCCCTCCGTCCCACCTCACTTGAGACCTAAGAGGTGGGCACAATAACTAAGGAAAAAGAATAAAATAAGAAAAATGTGTGGTAGAAAATGAAAAGAGAGAATGAGTGGGGTTAATAGTAGGTTGGTTGAATGAATTGTGTGGTGGAAAATGAAGAGAGAGAATGAGTGGGTTGGGTAGATTGAATATAAAATTATAAAAAGATTTCCATTTTGGAAAGTCTCAAGTGAAGTGGGACGGACCAAAATGGAAATAAGTCTCAAGTGAAGTGGGACGGAGGGAGTATATCTTGAGAAAAATAATTCTTGTGTTGATTTTCCGCTGCAAACTCTTTCCAGAAATTATTTTCTGTTCGTGTGTGTTAAGTGTTGCCAGAAGTGATATCGTTGTAGCGACAACACCTTTGATATCACTTCCTTTCTGACTTAAGCCATTGACTCACTTTTTCAATTGGCACCAGAGCTGGTTACTTGATATACTAAGTACTTCGGTCCAGTGTGTCATGGCTTATGATCCTGCAAATCCTAATTAAAAATGGCTTCCTGTTCTTGATGGTTCGAATTACGCCTATTGGAAGATCCGCCTCCGTTCGTATATCAAATCAATTGATATCCGGGCTTGGCGATATATTGTGAATGGTTATTCTGTCCCATTATTGCCGCCAGATGAGGATGGTGACGTTAAAGTCAAGCCTGAATCCGAGTGGACTAATGAGGAAAACAACCTAGCTAGTTTTAATGAAAAGGCACTTAATGCCATTTATGAGTGGGTTGATATGCATATTTTTAAACTCATTCAAAATACTCCCACTGCTAAGGAGGCATGGGATACGTTACAAAGATTTTGTGAAGGGGATGGTAGTGTGCGTGAAACTAAGCTTAGGAGGCTCACTAGTAAATTTTAAAGATTGAGGATGAGTGAAAATGAAGGTATTTCTTCATATTTTGAAAAACTTATTGATATTGCAAATGAATGTCAAGTTTTGGGTGAACCCTTTACTAACAAACAACTTGTTTCAAAATCAATTAGAACTCTTCCTGAGCGCTTCAATATTAAAGTTTCATCTATTGAAGAGGCTCACAATCTTGCAACCATGGATATCAACATTTTGATGAGCATTTTGCAAAATTTTGAATTAAATCTCGCTGATCAAAGTGATTCTATTAAAGGAAAAAATGTTGCTTTAAAAACTCTTCCTTTGATTTGTGTAAAAGATGAGGAAGATGAAGTTTTTGATGAAATGGATGAAAATACTAGTGTTGCTTTACTTGCTAGGAAATAAAACTCTATGTTAAGAAAGTTCAACAAGGAGAATATGCAGGTAAAGGCAAAGGAGCAACAAACCAAGGTGTATGATTCGATGCCAAGGAGGTCACTTCCAACCACCCAGAAGGAGAATCCAATCCGTAGGGCATCCTCGGATCAGTCGAGCTCCAATCCCAATTACCTCGACTCCATTCAATGTCATACTTGTCCAGGATGGGGTCACTATGCCAATTAATGCGCAAATAATATGAGGAAGAAGGGTAAGACCTTGTGGGTGTCTCTCAGTGACAATGAAGAAGAAGGAGTGGACCATGCTCAAGAACCAGATGAGACAACCATGTTTGTCACTGTATGTGACTCGAACACAGAAAGTGCTATCCCAAGTGATAACCCAAGTGGGATAACACATGTGATAACACCCAGTAGGTATAATGATTTCAATGCTGATAATGCTGTTTGTTTTGTGGGGTCTATTAATATGGATGCAGGAAATTCTTAAGAGGATGCTGAGATGAGTAAGGATGAACTCATAAGAGGATTGAGGAACCTTTATGAGGATATCCTTGAAGAATACAAGAAGGAGCATAGTATGGTGCAATTCTTGACCAAAGAAACTCAGCAACTAAGACTTGGCATGGCTACTCTTGAAATCGAGCTCACAAAGAAGGATGCTGAGCTTGCAAAAGTCATGGCCAAATTGTCCTTCGCCGAAACCACACTTAAGAAACTCAACACGGGGTCTACCAAACTGGATGAGATCCTCATGTTAAGTAAACCTCTCAGGGAAGGTATTGGTTTCCAAGATTCTTTAGATAATATCATCTCTTCTTTATCTTTGGATGATAATCAAACATGTTTCTTAAATGAACGTGGAAAGGCTAATGATTTTTCTTCCAAAATCTCTGACAAAAGGAAAGTGTGTACTTATTGTCACATTGCTGGACATTTTAGAAACAATTGTCATACTTTTCTGAAAAGAACTCAGTCCAGCTCCTCAGTGCTATCTGAAGTGTTACCCACTACTTCTGATATCACTATTCGTCAGAGAAACAAAATTCAAAGAAAGAAAGAATGGAGACCTAAAAACAATCAAGTATGTGATGTTGTGTTTACTGCCTTAAGAACTAATGTTGAAAATTCATGGTATTTTGATAGTGGGTATTCACGTCACATGACGGGAACAAATTTTTTTCTAAAAGACTATGAATCTGTTCTTGGAGGTAATGTTACTTATGGTGGTGGTAGTAAAAGTAAGATAATCGGGAAAGGAACTTTACATGTGTCCGGTTTCCCCGCTTTAAAAAATGTCTTACATGTAGATGGTCTTGTAGCTAATTTAATTAGTATAAGCCAACTTTGTGATGACAATTTAGAGGTGAAATTCAAATAAAATACGTGTGAGGTCTTTGATCGTACTAACAAGTGTGTGATGTCAGGTACTAGATCAACCGACAATTGTTATTGTGTGGAAGACAAACAGGTATGCAACTCCGTGAGAGTTGATGTCACAACCTTATGGCACCAAAAGTTGGGACATGCCAATTTTCAAAACATTGAAAAGATTATTAAACTTGGTTCTATTCAAGGTGTTCCTAATTTAGATTTCAAAAATAAAATCATTTGTGAAAGTTGTCTTAAAGGCAAACAAACTCGTGTTGGCCACAGTGCTACCCAATACCATGAGCAGTACTCTGGAACAACACATTGTTTTCAACTTTTACATATGGATTTAATGGGTCCTGTTGAAGTCGATAGTTTAGGTGGTAAGAAATATTCTTTAGTAGTTGTTGATGATTTTTCTAGATTCTCTTGGATCTTTTTCTTAAAAGAAAAATCTGAGGCCTTTGAAAAGTTCAGAATCTCACACTCAAAAATCAAAAACATGTTTTGTGCTTCTGTTTCTCGTATAAGATCCGATCATGGTAAAGAATTTGAAAATGCTTCTTTTTCTTCCTTTTGTGAGAAAATGGGAATCCACCATGAATTCTCGGCACCCAAAACGCCTCAACAAAATGGGATTGCCGAAAGGAAAAATCGGACTTTACTTGAAATGGCCCGTGTAATGTTGTTTTCTAAACAAATTTCGAAAAGATTTTGGGCCGAAGCACTAAATACCGCTTGTCACACCGGCAAATAGAGTTTTCTTAAGACCTGGTACCACTATGACACCCTATGAGATTTTGAATGACAAAAAACCTAAAGTTCACTATTTTCATGTTTTTGGGTGTATGTGTTACATTTTAAATGACCGGGATCAATTGACTAAATTTGACTCTAAAAGTGATAATGCAATCTTTCTTGGGTATGCTCAAAATAGTAGAGCATATAGGGTATATAACCTAAGGTTAAAAACTATCCAAGAGTCGGTTAACATTGTTTTTGATGACTTGTTGAGCATTACAGGTGAAGGACCACAAGAATCTCCCTTGATTCTGTTAGATGAGCTGAATGATAACAGAGAGAATCATGATTCTATTGTTGAAGCAGGTGCTGACCAAAGTGTTACCACTGTTGAGACAACACTTCCGGTAACACCTGATTCCAGTACTGTTACTGAAACAGAATCAGAAAGTCCAGAAGGTGCAGAGGTTCATGAAGTTATAAGGAGAGACCCCCCAGCCAGAATAAGAAGGAATCATCCTTCTACACAAGTAATAAGGGAATTAAATGAAGGGATTCAAACGAGAAACAAAAAGCCTATTAATTATCGAGATATGGTAAGATATGTGTGTATGTCTACCACATATGCTCAGGTAAAACACTCTTGTTTTATTTCCTTCGTTGAGCCTAAAAATGTGATTGAGGCCTTAAAAGATAATTTCTGGATTCAAGCTATGCAAGAGGAGCTTGAACAATTTACCCGAAATAATGTTTGGACTTTAGTTCCCTGTCCCGCTAACACTAATGTTATTGGGACTAAATGGATTTTCAAAAACAAAAGTGATGAAACGGGCGGGTAACATTGTTCGTACTAAAGCTCGTCTTGTGGCTCAAGGATATACACAAGTCGAAGGTATCGATTATGACGAAACCTTGGCACCTGTGGCTAGAATTGAGTCCATAAGACTCCTCTTGGCTATAGCTTGCTACCTTAAAATCACATTGCACCAAATGGATGTGAAAGGAGCGTTTTTGAATGGATATATTGATAAAGAAATATATGTTGAACAACCAAAAGGTTTTGAAGATCCATTCAAACCACACCATGTTTATAAACTTATAAAAGCCTTATATGGCTTGAAACAAGCTCCTCGAGCATGGTATGGTAGATTAACTCAATTTCTGTTAGAATATGGTTTTATTTGAAGAGAAGCCGATAGGACTTTGTTTATCTTAAGAAATGGTAAAACCCTTGTCATAGCTCAAATATATGTTAACGACATTGTTTTTGGCTCCACAACTGAAACTGATTTGAAAAAAATTGTGGATGCCATGTCATCAAATTTTGAAATGAGTATGATAGGGGAACTAAACTTTTTCCTTGGCTTGCAGGTGAAATAATCAGATGAAGGGATCTTCATTTCCCAAAGTAAGTACGCGAAAAGTTTGGTAACAAAGTTCGGGTTGGAGCATGCCAAGGCGTCTAAAGTACCAATGGGGTCTACACTCAAGTTGGGAAAGGACCAAGTGGGGGAGGATGTGGATCCAACCTTATATCGCTCAATGATAGGTAGTCTCGTTTATCTTACCGCGAGTTGCCCTGATTTAATGTTCAGTGTGTGTGTATGTGCACGATATCAAGCCAGTCCTAAACTTTTCCACCTAAATTATGTCAAAAAGATTATCAAATATGTGTCGGGGACGAGTGATTTAGGAATATGGTTTTCTAAGGATACTAATACCAACCTTGTTGGTTTTAGTGATTCTGACTGGGCGGGTGACATGGATGATAGGAAAAGTACTAGTGGGGGGTGTTTCTTTTTGGGTAATAACTTACTTTCATGGTATAGTCGTAAACAAAACTGTGTGTCTCTTTCGACAGCCGAGTCCGAATATGTCGCGGCCGGTAGTTGTTGTTCCCAACTCATTTGGTTAAAACACATGTTAGCGACTATGGTCTTGATAGTAATATCTTGACCATGTATTGTGATAATCTAAGTGCCATAAACATTTCAAAAAACCCGGTTCAACATTCCCGTACTAAACACATTGATATCTGTCACCATTTTCTAAGAGACTTGGTTTAAAAATATTTGATAAACGTAGAGCATATTGATACTAAGTATCAACTTGCTGACATTTTTACCAAGGCCCTTGACCATGAGAGATTTTCAAGTTTGAAAATATCTCTTGGTCTTTGTATTTTTTAATCTACTGTTTTAGGGTATTACCCTGAGTGTTGTTAACACTTCTGGTAACACTATGTATAATAAAAAAAAGAAAAAAAAATGTCTCTTTGCTTTCTATTCAAGCCCTTGCAGCGGCACATGCTGACCTTTTTGTTTTGGTAGGTTTATACTTGGTTAACATGTTTGTCAAATCCCCTTTGTACTCAAAAGTGACAAAGTCACTAATTTTTGTGATAAAATAAAAGGCAAAAGGCAAAAAGCACTTATAGTATTTCCTAAGTAACTCGGGGCACGGCGTTCGCTGCAACGATGCACTCTTGCCAAAAGGAGATACTATCTAGTGATTTCATGCTAAGTATTAAGAACATGGAGTTCGCTACTACAGTGTATCCTACTTGAAAGGTGCAAATCACTAAAATATTTGTTTACACTTTATAAGGACTCGGAGCACGGAGCTCGTTACTACGATGCTATCTTGTACATATTGAAGTGTAAATTATACTTATTTTAAAGTGCTTAAAGATGAAGAACAAGCGTATTTCATCTAACTTGTTAGATTTATTTTACCTCAAACACTCTTAATTAAGGCTTGCTATGCCTCAAGTGTTTGAATTTGGGAAGCTTGTTTTTGCCTCAAATGCTTATTTAAAAGAAGCCTAACTTTTTTCCTCAAGTGTTAATAATGAGGATTGTTGTGCCTTATGTCCGTTTAAGTAAAAAGCTTTTATCAAGGGGATATTTGACTTATGTGTTTTCTAAAGTGTTACCATCATTACCAATAACACATTAGTATGTGCCACATTATTTTTTTATCTATTATTTTTGGATTCAATAATTAAATTTGGGAAGTCCGAAAGTCCCTTAAATTGTGGAGTTTTTGATTTCAAAAAGGTTTTTATTAAATCCATTTATTTTGGTAAATCTAATTAGGTAACTACTTTCCTAAAATTTTGAAGTCATAAGTTAATTTGCATTTCAAAATTTTATGGACTTTATTTACCTAAGCCGAATTACCTTAGATTAATTTTTATTCTCTTATTTTTATTTTAATTAAAAAAAAGGTTTTTTTGGGGATAATGGCCGGTTGATTTTCAAAAATATGGGAGTTGAGTTTGAGTTTACCTATCTAGCTAGAAAATAGGGAGAGCTAAAAAATAGGGGGAGTTGAGTGTTTGTAGGATTAGAGATAGTTATCTCAATTTAAAGTTGAGTGACATCACCGCCCAATTTGGCGATTGTTGTGTCCGGTCCTCCTCCAATTCCAGTCGCCCAAGCGCCTCCCGCCATGGCTCCTTCCCAACCAGCTGAAACAACCACCAAAGCCACCAAGAATAAGCGGAAAGCTCCGCCACAACCACCAACAGTCCAAGCACCTAAAAAGAGGACTTCAAGCAGGTTAAGGGCAATGTTCAGCAAGTCGACCTCAAATACCCTTTCTGATCCGGTTGAGCTCTCAGAAGATGATTCTCAAAGCTTATCTTCCCTTCATGCCTCCGACAAAAAATACTCCGTGGAGAAAGAAAATTCTGAAGATGACTTTGAAGCATGGGTTGATGATCAAGAGGAAAGTGAGACATTAGCCGCTGCTGCTCGAAGGTTGGCAAAGGGTAAAGGTATTCAAGGTGCTGACAGTGGTGCTGTCAAGAAGGCAACAACACCTTCGGAAACACCTCTTCCACGACAGACCCGGTCGAAAACTCAGGAGGTACCTCACTCTTCTTCTCTCATATCTGATTCTGATTCTGAGTCTGATTATGAGCCAAATCGTGTAGAGGATATTTATGCATTCCCTATACCTCATTTTTCCTTGGAGTTCTTCAAAAAGGAAAATATGGAATACTTGTTAAAACATAGCAATACTCCTTTTTGGGAAGAAAAGAACATTGATGAGGTTGATTTGAAAAATAATGGGGTGTACCAATTCCTAGAGGACCGTAAGTTTTTGATCCCTAATACCCAAGCTAAGGCCTATGTTGATAAAATCGTAAGGAACTTCTATGCCAACATGAGCCCAAACTTAGACATTGAAACTTCTCCCGAGTTTGGTAAGGTTCTTGTTAGGGGTCGAGCTTACTCTTTTAACCCCGAGATAATTAACAAAGCCTTAGGATTACCCAATGTTAATGAGGAGAATTTCTATTGCAATAAGGATGTAATGGCCGAGTTCCTTACCCATAGTGAAGTTAGCAAATGGTCGAGTGATCCCAAGGTTAAATTTCCTGCCTCCAAGCTCACATCTCTTTATTCAGTTTTACACAAACTTTGCATGCTTAACTGGCTCCCAACAAAAAGTGAGCAAAATCTGACAATGGAGCAAGCTAAAGTTTTGTATAGGCTAGGAAAGAACAAACCAATCAACTTTGGGAATCTTGTGTTTCGGCATCTTGCTTCATGGCCTAAGAGGAAAGACCCTTCCTACTTCCCTTATCCCTCTCTAATCTTTCGTGTCCTAACCTTTCAAAAGCTACACTTAGTGGGCTCCGATGTTTTCACTTCCGGTCCCAGTTTTTATGTGGTAGATAACCAACTGAAATGAGGAAATAGGCACAAGGATCTACCATGGATCAAACCTTCAGTCTCCCGGGCTATACCATCTCAGAAAGCTCCTTCACAAGCACATCAATCAGTTCCAGATTTTTCATTCCCTATCCATTCAGGTACAGCAGGTGGTGCTACCCAAAGTGCTGTCGACACTTCTGGAAGCACTTCTACCATGATATCAAAAACTGTTGTTCTTCAGTCTATACACAGGGTAATGGGGAATGTTCAGATTCAGGTTCAGTCCTGGTTGAGTATTCAGTCAGACTTGCAGGCTCTTATAGAACAGATTTCTCCACAAATAGGGAGAGGAAATGCTGCTGCAGGTGCTGCCACAGGTACTGGAATAAGTGCTGGAGACAATGATCCTGAACAAGGAGCAGGAACTGAAGCCGAGGACGAGGAGGAAGAAGATTGAATATGGTTTCATTTCTTCTGAAATTTTTTATTTTGGAAGTTGGGAAGTTTTTAAAACAATTTGTTTAATGGTTGTGTTAAAAATTCGTGGTGGTAACTTTTAAACAATTTTATTTTTTGGTTGGTTTGTAAAACAGTTTTTATGTTTGGTTGGTTGACATTTTTTGGTTGACCTTTAGATGTTTTATCTTGACCATGAACTCTTTTCGGTCAATTTTGTTTAAGTACTTAGATTTAGTACTTGGTTTTATTTGAAACTTTTTAAAAGTCATTGTTTGTTTTCGGTTGACTCGCCTAATTAAGGGGGAGTTAAATTTTTGAGAAGTTTTTTTTTTTATATATTCTAGTTGTGACTAACTTTGTCTTGCAGGTCGCAGCATTATTTAGTTTGTGAAGAAATATACATTTAAGGGGGAGATTGTAAGTGCAAAACGTGGTGTTACCACAAGTGCTGCCAACACTTTCCCAGTGTTACCGACGGGCTGAATATTTATAATTGTATATTTGCTTCATAAATAATTGTTGGACTAATGACTAATATTTGTGCAAGTTTATTGTTTATGTTGGTCCAATTTTCAGGTATAAAATATGCTAGAATATTGCAAGGAAGTTAAAAAGGAGTTATGGATAAAATGGGATTTTATCCATTCAAGCATGTGAGATTTGTGCATAACTAACACATGGGTAATTGACCCATTCAAACGGCTGAGATGATGGAGAAAGTAGAAGGCGCTGAAGCTAGGAAGTACAACACGGCATAGCTTGAACTTGGGCACAAAGAAAAGTTGTTCCTATTTTATAGGAAATGTGGAGATTTCTCCCCAAGGCTCGGCCGCCACTCTCTCCACTCACTCTCCACGTTTTTGATCAACCACAAAGCATTATTGGAGTATTCCCCAAGTTCTTGAAGCCTATATAAAGCAAGAGGATGTGAAGATTCAAGATACTGCAAACACAAGCAAGAACACACACTCCTCACAATAAAGTCTTTACACTCCTTGGTTCCTTTAAACTCCCAAACACTTTTCTATTCTTGTAATCGAGTATTATAAGTGTCTTGGCTAGGATAGGGTCTCGTGTATAGTCTTAGTCGTTCCACAAAGCTTTCATTGTAATAGCATTAGGGAACTCTCGGCCTTGTACTTCATTTCATATTATTAGTGAAAGGTCTCGCCTTTTGAGGCATCCCTCAAGATATATAATTTATATATCTTGAGAAAAATAATTCTTGTGTTGATTTTCCGCTGCAAACTCTTTCCAGAAATTATTTTCTGTTCGTGTGTGTTAAGTGTTGCCAGAAGTGATATCGTTGTAGCGACAACACCTTTGATATCACTTCCTTTCTGACTTAAGCCATTAACTCACTTTTTCAGATATCATTCCTGATGATACAATCAGAGAGATGCTTAGAATTCATATTCCCACTCTCTCCAATATTGCAGATAGCCCTTACTGGAGCCTTGACACGAAACAAAAATTCAGTACCAAGAGTGTTTACAATATGCTGAAAACACAAAGAGGCCATTGGTCTTGAACGGAAGTGGATAAAATTCCTCAAAAGTTGAAGGTTTCTTGTGGCTCATCTTGTATGAGAAACTGCTCACTAACAAGACCCGTTTTGACCACACACACACACAAAGAGGCCATTGTCTTTGTTACCTTTCGTACCAAAACATAAAATAAAAAACAGTTCAGTGCAAAGTAATGTAGTGTACAATATAATGCAATCAACAGAGAATTTTTATTTAATTTTTTAAAATAGGTCTTTTTTTGAAAAAATGAACATTTAATTTTGGGACGGAGAAAGTACTAATACGTATCAAATTGCTAGTAGTTCTAAACATTCCAGGCAACCAAACAATGCACGAAGAAACTGATGAGTAACCAAGTTTTCGAAAGGGCAACCCCAATGGCGAATTATCGGAAAGTTAAACTGAAAAAGTAGAACAAGTTAAAGCAAGGGGAAGGAAATTCAAATACCTGTCGGAGTCAATCGGCTTTCCCTAGGGTTTGTTTCAATCCTCGCTGATAATTAAATCCGCCTCAACTATTTCATTCGTTAAACCTGCGAACTATCATTTGGTAATCAATAGAACCCCAAATTTTAACTGCCGTTTAAAAACTAACCGCCTTTTATACATATTTTTCAAATGTGGTCATTAAAGTTTTCTTTTTTGCAATGTCCTCATCCCTCTCATAGAATTGTCAAATTTTTAACTGGAGTTGGTCATGTGCTATGACGTGACTAATTATTGTTAAGTAAAATAACTAATGTGGAAATATAACGGGTTTAAGTAAAAAGTACACCCCCCCAAATTCGGTTAGATTATTCCTATTAAGAATATGGTGGAGAGGAGTATGATAATATATGTTTATTCACTCTCCAAGATTTACAATAACTTAACCCTATATTTATACTAAATCCTAAACCCTATTCTTGAAGAATACCCCTCTTCTTAAAATACATCAACTAAATAAAGTATACTATAAGGTAAAATATAATCTCTTGATTCTATCTTTATTTGGCTTGATCTTGATCTCACTTGGTTGACTTGGAGAATGAGATGGAGCGGACCGAGACCGAATAGAATGGACCAAGTCAACCAAGTGAGATCAAGATCAAGCCAAATAAAGATAGAATCAAGAGATTATATTTTACCTTATAGTATACTTTATTTAGTTGATGTATTTTAGGAAGAGGGGTATTCCTCAAGAATAGGGTTTAGGCTTTAGTATAAATATAGGGTTAAGTTATTGTAAATCTTGGAGAGTGAATAAACATATATTATCATACTCCTCTCCACCATATTCTTAATATGGTACAGAGCCGGCCCAAGTTGATGATGTGCTTGAGTTAACCCGTGTTGGGTGCCCGTAGTGGGTTTGAATTGATAATTATGATGGCGTAATGATGATCCACGTGTAGAGCCCATAGAATCGGCCTACACGTGAGGGGGCGTGTTGAAGCCTCATATATCCCACATCAACTTGGAGAGTAAAATTGATTAACTATATAGATTGGCTAACCTCACCCCTTAACAAGGCCTTTTAAGGGGATGAGGACCCAATTCTAATAATTCCCCTCCACAAACCCTCAAAACAAAACCCTTCTTCATCTTCGACGTCCCCACCTCCATCTCTAACGCTCCAACCGCCTGCACTGGTAAGATCATTGCCGGCCCGCCACCATCCTGGATGTACACAGACCTTTGAAATTCAAATTTATGAATTAGGTGTGGGGGAGATGGAAGCACCCAATTCGAAGAATCCTAATCTGTTTGCCTGTTTGGCTTTTTTTTTTTTTTTTTTTTTTTAATAAAAGACAAAATTGATGTTGATTTTAGATGTGCTTGTTATATGAATGTTCATTCATAGACTGGAATTTGTGTTTTATTTGGTTTATGGCGACTTTAATGGTGGTGGTGGCGGGGTTGGTGGCGCTTTGATGGTGGTGGTTATGGTAACTTGATGGTGGTTATGGCATCTTGGTGTTATTTGGGTATGGTGGTGAAGACTTTGAAAGGTTTTCATATGTAATGACATTTTAGCCCTTAAGTTTTTTAGTCAAAAGATGTAAATACCCATCATTTGCCATGCACATGTCCGATTTTGTTAAAAATTTTAACGTTCGTTGGGATCTAGGTTGTAAAGTGGGATAATTTTAACACGAGGGACCAAAGTGACACAAATTTCACGTGGGGGTGCAAAGTGAAATTCAGTGTATAACTTGGAGGTAAACGTATTTTGGCCATCATTATTCGAATTTTTTTTCAAATAATAGGGTTTGGAATTTTTATCTACCAAACTACTACCCAAATTCAACTATGTACCAAAATGACACTTTTTTATGAAAACGTCACTGGCACTCACGTTTTTACCTTGAAAACGGCACTACCAGTGCCGTTTTCAGTCTTGACCAAAATCCAAAATTTGACTCCTCAGCCGGGTTGGTTTTGGGTGGGTTTTGGGTGGGTTTAATGAAGAGAAATGAACCGGTTTAGGGTTTTTTAAGTGCGCTGACACAAAAAAAAAAAAAAAAAAAAATGAAAAGCGGCATTACAAGTGACGTTTTTAGGGTTTCAAAAAATTCGAAAAACGTCACTTGTAGTGACGTTTTCAGCTTGAGGTATATTATATATGCGCAGCCTCAGTTCTACATACATACACTGCCCGCTTGCAAAAAAAAAAATACACTGCCCACTCTCCTTTCTTTTCATTATTTTCAACTATCTTCTTCTCTCACATTTCATTCATACCCAAGTGCTGCTCAAGTGCTGAAAAAAAAATTGCAAATTTTGTGAGGTGAAGATTCAAAGCATTTAAGGTATATTTTAATCTTTCTTATATGTGTTAATTTGTTTAATATAATTAAATTTCGAGTTATTAGATGCTTTTTTGTTATATGCATTGCTAATAAATTAGGATTTTGACAGTCGAATTCATTTGTTTAGGAGTAAATATGAGTGGAGTTCCACTTATTTTCATGTGCTACTGGGGAGGAGATGATGAAAACCCGTTTGAAGGTAGCCATTTTGAACAGGGGCCGAAATGTGCACTTAAAGCAAAAACTCGATGGAGGTATAAAAAATTGATTAAGAAGTTATATAAGAAAATTGGGGTAGATCGAACCAATGTTAAGTTGAAAGTTATTTGTAGATATCCTCATCTGGTCGGCAATGGGTTTGCAAATTACATTCCGTTTCCAGTCGAGAATGATATGGGTATGGAAGTCATGTTTGATGTTTCTGCTCAATTAGGTGGGATGAGTAGCTTGCAGTTGTATGTTGTCATGAATTTTGTTGATAATGTACCTTCTAATGAGTTTGAAACAGGAGAGGAGCCGATACAAAATGAGTATTTTCATGACATGGATAACTTTCAGATGGGTTCTTCAAGTTACTACCCTGAGAGAGATGTTGATGAGTTTGAAACACATGTGGAAGAGGAAGAGGAAATGGAAGTGGGGGAGGAAGAAGAGGTAGAGGAACGTGAAGATGATGATGATATAGATCATGAAGCTCATTTCCTTGAAAATGAAGAGGGTGATTCTGGATATGAAGATTGTGCGAGTCCAACTGATGTTAGCGACAATGAGGGTGATGATGGGGAAGGTGATGATTTGGGAGCACACATGATTACTTTTAATGAGCCGCAGAATCAACTGTATGATAGAGGAGACTATCAATTTTACCGCGATATTGGGGAAGGATCGGAGATTTATGATGATAGTCAATATAAGTTTTCAGAATGGGATGCGGAGAAAGATGAAATCGCCAAAGGTATTCGCTTCTCAAAGAAGATTGAAGTGCAGTATGAAATAAAGAAATATCATATTAAGAAAAATCTGCGGTTCAGGGTGAAAAGGAGCACAACGCGAAAGTGGACTATTGAGTGTTTGGTGAAAGAGTTTCCATGCAATTTCTATGTGAATGTGAGCATGAAGAATGGTGGGTATTGGGAAGTAACTAAGTACAACGGTCCACATTCTTGCTTGGCATCAGATGTTACCGGAGATCATCCCAACTTAGATGCTCAGTTTATAGGACGAGAAGTTATGGAATTCATCAAGGCTGATCCTGAGTACAAGATTGCGCTTGTTAAGGCAACAATAAAAGCAATGCATGGTAAGGATATTTCATATCGGAAGGCATGGTGTGGCAAACAAAAAGCCATCGCTCAAGCATTTGGGGACTGGGAAGAGTCTTACAAAAAGTTGCCACGTTTGTTAGGAGCTATTCAAAAGTGGAACCCTGGCACCATTGTGGAGTATTCTAATCGTCCTCATGTTGGTCCTCCAGGGGCGTTTGACCGTGTGTTTTGGGCATTTGGCCCTTGTTTGGAAGCATTCTCTCATTGTCGTCCTGTCATTTCTGTTGATGGCACTTTCTTGCATGGAAGATATAAAGGGGTAATACTTATTGCTATGGGTGCTGATGCAAATGATAGTTTACTTCCACTTGCTTTTGCTATTGTTGAAAAAGAGGACCATCCAAACTGGTATTGGTTCTTACATCTTGTTATCAAACATGTTATTAGGGGTCGAGAAGTTTGTTTGATATCTGATCGTCATAGTGGCATCCTTGCCACGGTTGGAGATAATTCATGGCCACGAACTATTGTGCACAGGTGGTGCATGTTGCATTTGCGAGCAAATTTCCTTTATGCTCACAAGGGTGTAGGCTTGAAAGATCTTTTTTGGCGTGCTGTTAGCGCCACCCAGGACAGGAAGATGAAAAATTTTATGGCTCAGATTCGTATAATCAATCCCGAGGCAATTAAATGGTTTGAGTTGTTGGATGCGAGAAAGTGGTCATTGGCGCATGATTCTGGATATAGGTACGGCATTAAGACTACCAATTTGTCCGAAGTTTTTAATGGTGTCATGAAAGGAGCACGGGGGATGACTATTTCAGGAATTGTTGAGACTGCCTTCTATAGGTGTGTGGAATACTTTCAGAATAGACTCTCAGGATCAATAAGGGCATTGGGGGGGTATCCTGGTAACCCCAACATAAATGCGAGACTACAGTTCAGTCAAAGGGTTCAACTTAAATATGACTTCAACTTGAAGAAGGCTGGCTATCATCATGTTATAAGGTTTAACAATACGTCAATGGGGGTTTATCAAGTGACAACTGGAAAACGCGGTGAAAGAGGTGGAAGGGTTCAAGTCGTGGAGTTGGGTCCTCGAACATGCACTTGTGGCAAATGGGTGCAATATCATTACCCTTGTTCGCATGCTCTTGCGTGCTTCAAATCCCAACATGTCGATGGTTTGAATTTCATTGATTCCTTTTACAGTCTTGAGGCGTACTACAATACATGGAGGGGCACTTTTAATCCGATCCATGACGAGGCTTATTGGGATGTAGATGGTCGTGTCCCAAGTTTTTATCCTAACCCGATGCACCGACGTGATAAGAAGCAAGGAAGACCTAAATCAAGGCGGATTAGAAATAGGATGGATTGGCAGGTGGAGAAAAGGAAGTTTCGTTGCGGGATATGCAAGGTAGAAGGTCACACTAAAAGAAGATAATCCATTGCAGAAAGCCATGGTTTGCGCTGGAAATCTTCATCCTCCTCCGGCTCTTCAAGCTTTCTCCTTATGGCCTCTTGGGTCGACTGGGGTGGATCCTGAGAGACATGAGCTTTTCCGGAGTGATGCCGCCGCACGGCCTCTGCTGCAATACCAGCGGGACCAGGTATGATACGAGGCAGTGGAGATTCTAACTCTCGTTCGATTTGAGAGAGATTAGATTGAGCATCGGAGTGTTGAACGGGATTACCATAAAGAGGTTGTTTGCCACGATACCAGCGGGGGAGCGATGGATCCATTATGACAGTTAGAAATTTTTGAGAGAGATTAGTTTTGAGAGAGATGGATGAGAAATGGATGAATTAGTTTTGAGGTCACCGAGCCTTTTAAAGGGAAAGTATTTTGAATAAAAACGGCAATGCCAGTACCGTTTTTGACAGTTTTGATAAAATCGGGCTTAGTAGTGCCGTTTTTGACAGTTCTGATAAAAACGGTATCAGTAGTACCGTTTTTGACAGCTCTGATACATCTATTTTTGGGACTGATGTCTAGTATTTTCGATGTACCTGTCTCAAAATTCATGAAATCTAAAAGTGATGGTTACAGATCATTTTTTTTTACCCTCAGATTTATACCCACAAAAGATCCATTTTATTCATAGACATACAAATACTACATCAATCCAAATATGTAGTGACCACATCCCGGTCACATAGGAAATCCATCAGGGATATGCAGATGGGGTGTAATTGTTAGGAGGATTACGTGTCCTTGCACCTCTCCTACGTAAAAGGTTAGAAAAAACACGACCCATTCGTGATGTGGAAGTTTGATGTGATGACGATGCTCCACCCTGAGTGGGGTCTATATGAGTCGTACCACTACCAAAAGATGGAAACTCCGGAAACGACGTCGGAGGTAGACCAAAGCTTCGCCTTCGATAATCACTATCTGGAGGAGGAGTTGGAGTATAATCCATTTCAAAGCTTCGCCTTCCAGTCCCACTCCCAGAAGCATGTGATGTAGAACCCATCCATGGAGGTGGAGTATAATCCATCTGAGTGATACCGCTCCGGGGAGGAATCCTAAAGGTGTTTGGATCCCCTGCATCGTCCTCCTCATTCTCTGCCTCCTCTCTATCCTCTTCCTCATCATGTAACCCCATATCCGGCTGTATCTCTGGATCTCCATGAACGTGTCGAGCCTGTCTACGAACCCGATTTCGCCTTTGTGGCACCCCTTGGACACGATCTGATGGTGGTGGTGGAGCTTCGGCGGCATCTAGTCGTTTCAGCTCATTAGTAGCTGCTAAGGATTCTGTGATGAAACGACGAGTAAGAAGTAGGTGTTCTGAGGCTGGGCCGTTTAGGCCTCCCATAGCTATGGCATTCTCATTGGATTGGTATGCGCGCTGAAAGTTTTGAATCTGTCGAAATCAATTAAAGATGATATAGTTATGACGATAAAATGGTAAAACAAAAAATTGGTAAAAGTGTTGTGTAGTATTTAGCTTACCAAACCCTCGTATTGACTACCATGTGCCGTGTACCCCTCCCCCTCTACATCATTTGGATGCTGGATCAATAACCGGGTAATCTGTCTGTACCATGACATATAGATATGGGTGTAATGTACATCCTCGACACCATACTGCCCAGCAACAACCATATGATTTCGGTTGTTCCACAATCCTATGTACTGTCCGTGGAAGACCACCCAATCAACCTCTGACCGACCTCGCCGATCAAGTGCATGCAGGTACGTACTCGTGTCACATGCCGCAGGTATAGGTTGTAACATCCCGAACTGCCTCATAACGCGATCTGGAAGGTGCCACTCAACCCTATCAAAACAAATAAGGGGCACCTTCGTTCTCCATATACCCTGTCCCTGCAAGCAATAATCTGGAACTTGGACACCTTCGTATGGCCGCCACACAACCTGACTCTCAGTCAGATACGCTAGTTGATCTCGGTATCCATGCAGGTTGTGCCCGGTAATATGTGTAAACGACAAGGGACCTTGCCACCTACATATGGAGCAATTGACATAAAAAGTAGTAAATTAAAAACCTCATAAATAAATAACATATTTTGTGCAGTTAGTGAAGTAATTTTAGAATACCTGCAACCATATGGCAAGAATTGACCATCTTGAAGTATGCCATCTCCCCGTGTCCTTCTTGGTCGTGTACACAACAACCTTTCCCAAGCCCAAAGCTGCAACCAATAAAGATAAAAATAACTGTCACGTACAACAAATATTTTATTCACTACTATAATACAGTATAATTAAATATAATTGACATACCTGTACTAGTGTTAAAAATCCAGCACAGCCTTTCGAATCGGGCTTCGTCGCTACACATAGCTCCCGATATAAAAGGCTAAAACCGCACTACCCCAACTGTAATTTTTAATCGTGTCCACGTTTCTAAGCAGTGGGAGGTACATCAACTTAACCAAAGAATTGCTTGTATCCGGCATCAGATATGCCCCTAAGCATAACAAAATATACGCCCGAGTATACATGTCAATCAAATCGGGGGAGGCATCCTGGGGAAGCGCTCCGAACAAAGGAAATTGTTCCATAATCCACCTAATCGACAATCTACCACCTTTCAAGTCTTCGGGTTGTGGTTGAATCCCAAGTAACTCTACGCATAACTGAATCCATTCGGGTTTTGTCTTGGTGGTTTCGGAACTTGTCACAGCTACCCCGTCTATAGGAAGGCCACATAACATGCCAACATCCTCCAGGGTGATTGTCATCTCCCCAACTGGCAAATGAAAAGTGTGGGTCTCTTGACGCCATCGCTCAATCAAAGCCTCTATCAAAGGCCAATCATATTTGAAATGGCCTAGGCTATATGCTCCGAAAAACCCCACATCTAACAATTTTTGTTTTATCCTAATATCCAAATCCTTAGGCAGATCCGGACCACGCCTGCATCTAAGACTCTCAACGTCTTGTTGAGCCCAGATATAATGAGATCGGTGGGATGTCTGTAATGTAAGTACAGACATATCCAATGGCCCGGGATCAACGAAGGGTCTGTGTTCATGTTGGTCCATCTAAAACAAACAGCAATACCATAGTTAAATTGCTATTTAAATTAACAAAAACAAATTTTAACTATATAATTAATCATCGTTTGATGCAACAAAAAAAACGTGGGAATACCGTTATATTTCTAACAGAAACGAGGCTGCTCCGTTAAATTTATAACAGAAACGTGCAAATCCCGTTAAATTTCTGACATTTCTAGTTAATATTTTGACAGAAAGTGATATTTTTGTGACATTTCTGACAATAAACACAAAGATTTAACATATATTGCCAAATTTAAAGTTAACATACATACACATAAACACAAACTAATTTAAAAAAAAAAACGTGCAATTCCCATTAAATTTGTAACAGAAACGAGGCTGCTCCGTTAAATTTTTAACAGAAACGTGTGAATCTCATTAAATTTCTAGCAGAAATGAGGCTGCTCCGTTATATTTATAACAAAAACTACGCTGCTCCGTTAAATATAAAAAAAAAGTGTGAATCCCGTTAATTTTCAAAATCACAAAAACTTATAAACACAAACTAATTAAAAAAAGAAAAAAAAAGTATGAATAATACTAACCTTATGAGTTTAAAAACGTTACTACGAGTAACGACTTCACCAAAATTTTCAAAAATTTCCTCTGCTCTTTCTCAGCTCAACAATGGCAGTTTTTTTTTTTTTTTCTTTTTCTTTTCGTGTGTGCTCTGTGAAAAAGGGAAGGGGTGCTAGGGTTTAAGAAGGGATGGAAGGCGTGGGTGGGTGGGGAGCCAAACTGACACCACCGTGACTTTATTGAAAACGGCATTGACAGTCACGTTTTCTACTTTCCCAGAAAACGTGATTGCCAGTAACGTTTTCTTCTTTGTTTTTTGTCTTTCTCGACCATGCGCGTACCCTAACCACAATTACCCTAAACCGGTTCATTTCTCTCCATTAAACCCACCCAAAACCCACCCAAAACCAACCCGGCTGAGGAGTCAAATTTTGGATTTTGGTCAAGACTGAAAACGGCACTGGTAGTGCCGTTTTCAAGGTAAAAACGTGAGTGCCAGTGACGTTTTCATAAAAAAGTGTCATTTTGGTACATAGTTGAATTTGGGTAGTAGTTTGGTAGATAAAAATTCCAAACCCTATTATTTGAAAAAAAATTCTCATTATTCCAAATAGGAAATAGATGAAATTCAGATCGCATACAACATTGCTACACCATGCCTTAGGGTTCCAAATCAATTTGGCCGTGTTAAGAATGAGAAAGTTTTCTGTGAGACGGTCTCTCACATGAAATAAATCTCAATAAAAGAAAAAAATGGTCTTGCCCCACCCCGCCTCCTGTATATAGGGGCAAACTATTTAATTTCTCAACTCGTCTTTTACCATGAATCTCACACAGGTTTTGGTCGTTGAGAATTTGGGTTCCAACTTGCAAGTTTGGGTTTTCGATAATTTAGGTTCTCTTACTTGTTGCAGTTGGTTGGTTGGTCATTCCTGTTTTTTTTTTTTTTTTTAAAGATTCCTGTTTCATGTTTCATTTATGCCTTTTATGGTGACTAAACATTGTGATGGGGCAGCCGGCGTATCGTGTACGAGTTACTCTACAATCATGGGAATCAAAATGTTATTTTTCATTATCCAAAAGTAAGTCAACACGACTGAATCACTCTTTTGCGGTATCTCTTCCTTCTGAATGTAGGAATAAGTGCAAAGATTGGAACCTTTCGATATATATATATATATATATATTTTTTGGGAATCAAAAGAGAAATATTATTAAAGATAACAACCATTGTTTTGAAGTCGAATATCCACAAACGTTGAAAATTCGAACCAAATAGTGGGACTCACATTTACAAACAATGCCCTAAAAATGAACAATACTTATATGCGACCGTCTCACGCTGTGAGACCCCCCCTCCGCCTTTTCCCAAAATCCACGTGTTTTTTAAAAAAAAAAAAAACCTCCAATAATTTTAAAATGCTATATCTTGAGATTTTAAAGTCGATTTTTTTTAAAAAATACCGTTGTGTTCGTCTCGACGAGACGAATAAAACTACATAGATCATGATATGGTTTATTTAAAAAAAAATATATATTTTGTAACATACTACAAAATAAGTGAGCTGCTCGTCATAATAAAATGTAACACTTTCTTATGAAGAAAGTAACAGTTTGGTCTTAAAAAGTAACACTTTTTATTGTAAGATGTAACAGCAGTTTCGCAAATAATATAAATAATTTTTTTGATTTGAAAATGTAACACTTTCTTATGAAGAAAGTAACAGTTTGGTCTTAAAAAAAGTAACACTTTATTGTAAGATGTAACATCAATTTCGCAAAATAATATAAATAGTTTTTTTTTTGAAAAAAAAAGTGTTACATATGAGAAAAAAATGTTACTTTTACTGGCTAGCAAAAAATGGCAAGGAAAAAAAAAATTAAAAAAAAAAAAAATGGCGGGAACGGTCTCACAAGGTGAGACTGCCGCATAGTAGTCCAGCTCCCTAAAAATTACAACTGCCAACATATTGGCATTTTGATTTATCAACTACAAATAAAAAGAATAGTATTCACTAAGCACGTCCTTGCAACACCTAATGGATGAAACAAAAATCAAATTTGGCAGATACCTCCTTTTGCAACGCTAGACTACATTAAGATGAAGAAATATTGAGTTCCTAGTCCTCTTCCAATCTTTCAAATCAGATTCAGCCTTTACGAAGATCAAAATAGCAATAAACGAAATAAACAAAGCCCTCAATGAATGAGGGAAATCACAAGCCCTCAACAATGGAGGGAAAACAAACATTCTCGCATATGGAGAGAAAGCCAAACTTGAACTAGAAAAATATACATATTTTCTAATCTAATTAATAAAACGACAAACACACTAAATTACAATAAAAAAACAGAAATCAATAAAACATTGTTTGTAATTTTGAAAAATGAGATTTCAAAAATAGTGTGTTTGAAAAGTTAACCGAAAGAAAAAGGAAGAAGATTGATTTGAGGAAAACGGCGAAGAAATCAAGCCGGAAAATTGCCAAAGTTGAAATTTGGAGAAGAAGAAACGGGGGAGAGATGGAATATTTAGTTGATTACATTGTACGGAGTATAAAAGTAGCATATGAAATCACATATCTTTTGTACTCCCTCCGTTTCGCAAAACATGTCGTTTTAGGTGTTCAATTTTGTTCCAAAATATTTGACACTTTTCAATTATCTAGGAACTTTTACCATTACTTACAAATTGACACATCCTTAGTAAATGCATTTAATTACCTAGGTAAATGAATTGTTATAGGGGTGTTTGAGTCCTTCTTACATGTAACAATTGCTTTTCTTTATTTAAGTGAAGAAAGTTAAAACATCAAATATTACGAAACGGAAGGAGTAGAATACTATGACAGATTTAAGGGTGCGGTTGAAAGCCACAAATACTATGACATATTTAAGGGGCGCGGTTGAAGCCCATAAACCCCTATAGTTACTAACCCCCTTATAATCCTTTTGTTCGAAAAATCAAAATGGTAATTCATTTTTAGTATCTTTTATATAGAACTCTGACTACCAATTTATATTGTATTAATTTATTTGTTTGAAAGAATCTCACAAAATTCAGGGACCAAGCTGTCCATTCTGAGACTGGAGGACTAAACTGGAATTTGCAAAAGATGAGGGACTGAACTGGAATTTTCGGAATTCGGATCCAAGAAAGAAGGAAGAGACACTGACGTTAATTGAAAGAAGAATTTAGGATTTTTAGTTTTTCTATATTTTTAGGACTTTATTTAGTTTCTTTTTTTTATTATTCCTCTTAGGTATTAGATTTTTAGCTATAAATACTAGGTTTTCATTCATTGTTTGGGAGCCTACAACTTTAGATACAATTATTTTAGATTTAGGTTTTATTTTTTGGGTGAATTAAATCCAAGCTTTGGGTTTGATTTCTTGAACCCCTTTTATTAATTTGAGGTATTTTCTTTTCAATATTTTAATTCTATTCATAATTTTACTTGTGCTTATTCTAAATTGATTGCTAGGGTTTATAGACTTAATCAACCTGTTTATCCTTGTCAATTGATTTATGCTAGAATTTTCTATTTACTGTGCCAGTGTAGAAATTCATAAGTAGCATCTTTACGATTTATGCATGTGCCATGGTAAATTGTGAAGTGGGTAAAATTAGACGATTATCTATATGAAATAATTGTAGAAAGCGTTCTTGATCTTAATTTCTTAAATCTTGAATCGATTAATATTGAGATCTAAACTGTGCCAGTTAGATTCATTTATTAATTAGGGTTTCTAGTGAGTGTGCCACTGCTAGTAACTACTCCGAAAGAAGAAACAGGGATTGAAATAAATCTCGTGATCGAAAATATGGTGTGCAGGGGAAGGATCGCCGCTGGAAAGAAGATAGGTGGTTATGGTAGTGGCCGGATTTGGGTGGTGGTGATGACCGGGTTTTGAGAAAGAAGATAGCTTTTAACATTCGTTAGTTTGGGGGTGTAATGGAATAATTTAAACTTTAGGGTTGATCATTGCAATTTTGAAAGAACTTTGTTACGTTTTTCATCAATTTTCGTTAGTTTTTTGACAAACAAACGGATTTTACACCAATTGAAACAAAAAGACAAATTCAATAACTAAATTGACCGAAACACAAACTGGGTAACTAATTGAAACTTGACGACAAACTCAGGTAACTAATTGGCAATTTGCCCTTCTTTTTGAGAATAACATAACATGGGCCATATCAAGCAATGTCCTATTTTTCTTTTCAGCCACACCATGTGGTTTAGAGATCGAAAATCATGGTGTATCCCATTTTTCTTACAAAAATTATAAAAGGAAACATTTGCAAATTCTTTTCCATGATTGGATCTTATACAGAAAATAGAAGCACAAAACATGTTTTTGATTTTGGAGTGCAAGAGTTTAAATTTATCTAAAGTTTCAGATTTTTCTCTTAGGAAATATACGGAAGAAAACCTAGAGAAATCATCAACTATAACAAAAACATACCTATTACCTCCCAGGCTTTCTACCTCAATTGGACCCATCAAGTCCATGTGCAAAAGATGAAAACAATGTGTTGTCCCAAAGTGTTGCTCCTGGTGTTGGGTAACACTGCGGGTAACACGAGTCTCCTTACTTTTAAGGCAGTCCCCACACATAATTTTGTTCTTCAGATTCAGATTGGGGACTCCTTTGACAGCCTCAAACTGGAAAATTTTCTTCAAGTTTCCATAAGGGGCATGTCCCAACTTTTGATGCCACAAAATTGTGTCATCCATATTGACTAAATTGCATACTTGTTTATCAACAAGATAGCAATTATCACTTGATCTAGTTCCTGACATTACACAAGTGTTAGTGTTATCAAAAAATTCATAAGTATTTTTATTAAATTTTACCTCCAAGTTGTCATCGCACAATTGGCCAATGCTAATTAAATTAGCAACCAATCCATCAACGTGCAAGAGATTCTTTAAGGCAGGGAATCCGGAAACGTCAAGTGTCCCTTTCCCTATTATATTGCTCTTTCCTCCACTTCCACATTTCACCGTTTCTCCTTGGATAGATTCATAGTCTTTCAAAAACACTTTTGTTCCCGTCATATGATGTGAGCAACCACTATCAAAGTACCATGAACCTGAAACGTTAGTCCTCAAAGAAGCAAATACAACATTGCATTTATGATTGGATTTTAGAAACCAAAATTTCTTTTTAGACTTTTTGATTTTCTGATCATCAGTGTTGTCTTGAGTGTTGGGTAACACTTGAGATAACACATGTGGACTGAATTTTTTTTTTTTGAGAGTAAAACAATCAAATTTACTTTGTCCAGTTATGTGATAGTATTCACACACACACGGTTGATCAGAAATATCACTTGATGAACTACTTTTTACTTTTTCATGTTCTTTTACAAAACATGTTTCATAATCTTCATTCAATAAGGTAGAAGTGATTTTATCAAGAGAGTCTTGAAACCCAATACCTGCTTTGAGAGACTTACTCAAGTCGAGTATTTCATCCAATTTTGAGAACCTCGTGTTGAGCTTTTTGAAGGTGGTCTCGGCTAGCTTCAACTTGGACTTGACTTTAACAAGTTCAACATCCAACTTTGTGAATTGCACCGCCAACCGAGTCAAAGAGTCTTTTAGCTCATGATTTTCTTTGGTTAAGATCGCTACCATATTGTTCTCTTTCTTCCATTCTTTAAACAACGCTTTGTAGAGATCTTTTAACCCATCAATGAGCTCATCCTTGCTTAAATCCTCCTCATCTGGACTTCCTGCATCAACATTAATTGAACCATGAAAGCAAAAATCTTCAGAAAATTTAGAAGGATTATACATGCTGGGTGTTGGGCTTGGTGTTATCGCACTCTGGGTAACACCATTGGCAACACTTTCTGAATCTGACTTTGAGTGCTCCAAAGCCATGGTCAACATGGCTGATTGATCACGTTCTTTAATGTTTTCTAGCTCTCTTTCCTCACTATTCCTAAGGGAAGTATGATTCGAGCCAAGAAGAATAGAAAGTCTCTCAAGATATGGATTTGCAGGATCATAAGCCATGACACACTGGACCGAAGTACTTAGTATATCAAGTAACCAGCTCTGGTGCCAATTGAAAATGTCAATGGCCTTGGGTAAGTGATATCAAAAGTGTTGTCACTGCAATGATATCACTTCTGGCAACACTTAACACACACGAACAGAAAACTGTTTCTGAAAAGAGTTTGCAGCGGAAAATCAACACAAGAATTATTTTTCTCAAGATATATAAATTATATATCTTGAGGGATGCCTCAAAAGGCGAGACCTTTACTAAATAATATGAAGTGAAGTACAAGGCCGAGAGTTCCCTAATGCTATTACAATGAAAGCTTTGTGGAACGACTAAGTCTAATACACAGAATCCTAACCTAGCCAAGACACTTATAATACTCGATACAAGAATATAAATGTGTTTGGGAATTTATAAGGAACTAAGGAATGTGTAAGACTTTCTTGTGAGGAGAGTGTGTGTTCTTGCTTCAAGTGTTGTATCTTCAATCACATCCTCCCTTGCTATTTATAGGCTTGATAATTCTTGGGGAATACTCCAATAATGGCTTGGTGATTGATAAAAACGTGGTAGAGAGGTGGAGTGGAGTGACCGAACATGGGGAGGTTATTTTCCACATTTCCTAAAATGTAGGAACTAATTCTTGGTGCCCAAGTCCATGCATACCCGATTTGTACCTTCATGCTATGAACGCCTTGTACCTTTTTGATCAACAACTCAGCCTTTGAATGAGTCAAATCCCATGTGTTTGTTGTGAATTAAATCCCCACATGTTTATGGATAAAATCCCTTTTATCCATAAAATCTTCTTTCACCTTCCTTGCATTATTCTAGCATCTCAACCATAGTATATCTGAAAATTGGACCAACAATAAACACTAAACTTGCAACAATATTAGACATTAGTACAGCAATTATTTATGAAGCAAATATCCAAATATAATCCCAGCAGTCTGTCGGGTATCACTGGGACAGTGTTGACAGCACTTGTGGTATCACCACGTTCTGCACTTACAATCTCCCCCTTAATTGGATATTTCTTCACAAACTAAATAATGCTGTGACCCTGCAAGACAATGTTAGGCACAAATACATAATATACATAAATTCTTCCCGCAAAGATTAACTCCCCCTCAAAGAGGCAAGTCAACCGAAAAACAATGATTTTGAAGTAGTTTTAAACCAAGTAAACTAAACATGATTAAAAACTAATTATCCAAAACAAAACCAAAGTTATAAAATCCAAAAACCATGAAGTGTTTAACACACTTCACACAAATAAACCAACCAAAAAACAAATGTAAAACAAATGTTAAGTGCACCTAATAGTTTTAAAACAACTAACATAAAAATTGTTTTTAAAAGCTACCAAGAATAGAAACACACCAACTACCAAACCTGTTTGAGTATCAATAGCCCACGTGCATTAGCAGTTAGATCAGCACTTGTGTTAGCATGCAGAACAGCACTTGTGGCAACATTATCTCCCCCTGTTTGTGAAGAATACTGTGCAAAGAATTTCTACAAGTCTGTATGAATCTGTATCTGGCTTGAAGTCTGCATTGATGGAGCTTGGGCAGTCAGTTGGCGTGAAGAAGATGAGTCTTTTCTCTTCTTTTTCTTTTTCTTGATGGTAGTCACTATAGGTTGGGAATGAGCCGACGTAGGAGGAGCCTGTGCGACCGGAACAGGTGGAGGTCCGGAGACAACAATGGCGAGATTTCCATGTGCTCATTTGAGGTTTTGGATGGGGAAACCATTGAAGAGTTTTAAGAATAGAAGGAAAGAATTTTGGAAGAGAGATCTTGAGCGTGAGAGAGACTGAGAGAGAGAGGTCGGCGAGAGAAAGAGGGAGATCGGTGAGAGGAGGAGGGGTTTAATTTGGATATTTTAGGAAGTATTCAAATGGAAGAGATAAATACAATTTATGATAAGTCTCTTCCTAAACCCTATAACTCTCAACTCCCCCTATTTCTTAGCTAGATAGTTACACTCAATCACATCACCCACATTTTTGATAAAACAACCGGCTATTAACCCAAAAAGCCTTTTTTTTTTTTTGAAAATAAAACGAAAAAAAATATTAAAAATTAAAAATAAAAGAAAATAATGTTGGATAATTCGGCCTAGGTGACTACATCCCTAATTTTTGAGTTTGATTTGAAACCTGATTCCAAACTTTTAGAGATGAAGTTACTTAACCAAATTCACCAAAAATAAAATAAAAAGGAATTTAATAAAGACTTTTTGAAAATCAAAAAATTCTACAAATTATAAAGGACTTTCGGACTTTCAAAAATTAACTATTAATTTCCGAAAAAAGAAATGAATAAAAAAATAATGTAGCACATACTAATGTGTTATTGGCAATGATGGTAACACTTTAGAAAACATATAAGTCAAATATCCCCTTGAAAGCAAATTTTACTTTAAGGAACATAAGGCAAAACAATCCTCATTATCAACACTTGAGGCACATTGTTAAGCTTCTTTATAATAAGCAATTGAGGCTAAGAAACAAGCTTTTCATTTTCAAACACTTGAGGCATAGCAAGCCTTAAATGCATGTTTGAAGTTAACAATATATAAGCTTGTTCTTTATCTTTAAGCACTTTAAAATATAAGCATAATTTACACTTCTTTATCTACAAGTAAGCATCGTAGTAGCGAGCTCCGTGCCCCGAGTCCTTATAAAGTGTAAAACATGCTTTAGTGATTTGTATCTTTCAAGTGGGATACACTGTAGTAGCGAACTCCATGTTCCCAATACTTAGTACAAAATCACTAGATAGTATCTCCCTTTGGCAAGAGTGCATCGTCGCAGCGAACGACGTGCCCCGAGCTACTAAGGAGATATCATTAGTGCTTTTTGCCTTTTAAATATATTTTTATCACAAAAATTAGTGACTTTGTCACTTTTGAGTACAAAGGGAATTTTGACAAACATGTTAACCAAGTATAAACCTACCAAAACAAAAATGTCAGCATGTGCCGCCGCGAAGGATTTAAACAAAAACTAAAAAGATTTTTTTTTTTTTCAAAAAATAAAATATTGTACAACAACAAAGATGATCCAAGGGGTTTAAATAAGAAATGAAACAAGAGACTTCTTCAAGTTAGAAAGTCTCTTATGGTTAAAAACTTGAATCAAATATTCATCTTCCAAAGTATTTTCAGATTCAAGCTTAGAAAGAAAACATGAATGGTTTACCTTAGCATATCTCACCATGTCTCGATAATTAACCGGTTCCTTATTTCTAGTTTGTATCCCTTCGTCTAATCTCCCTATCACTTGGGATATAGGATGATTCTTTTGAATTCTCAAAGGGGGATCTCTTCTAACGGGATCATCAACTCTAATGGAGTCCTCATTATTTTCATTTTCTGCAACTGGTCTGACTTCTGGTGTTGCCTCAAGTGTGGTAAGTGGTAACACTGGGGCCGACATCTGGTCCAACATTTATGTCAACACTTGGTCCAACATAAATATCAAATTCACTTTGAGGTTGTTCCAGCAGTATCGAACGATGATAAACACCTGGTTCATCTGCAACACTTGACAGATCATCAAAAACAATGTTTACAGATTCTTGAATAATTCCAATTCTCAAATTATACACTCGATATGCAAGATTGTCATGTGAATATCCAAGAAAAATGGCTTTATCATTCTTAGAGTAAAATTTAGCTAATCGGCCCCAGTCTTTTAATATATAACATACACACCCAAACACATGGAAGTAATGTACATGTGGTTTCTTCCCATTCAAAATCTCATAGGGTGTCATTGTTAAACCAGGTCTTAGAAAGACTCTATTAGAAATGTGACAAGCCGTGCTCAAAGCTTCAGCCCAAAATCTTTTTGAAATTCTTTTTGAGAATAACATAACATGGGCCATATCAAGCAATGTCCTATTTTTCTTTTCAGCCACACCATGTGGTTTAGAGATCGAAAAATCATGGTGTATCCCATTTTTCTTACAAAAATTATAAAAGGAAACATTTGCAAATTCTTTTCCATGATTGGATCTTATACAGAAAATAGAAGCACAAAACATGTTTTTGATTTTGGAGTGCAAGAGTTTAAATTTATCTAAAGTTTCAGATTTTTCTCTTAGGAAATATACGCAAGAAAACCTAGAGAAATCATCAACTATAACAAAAACATACCTATTACCTCCCAGGCTTTCTACCTCAATTGGACCCATCAAGTCCATGTGCAAAAGATGAAAACAATGTGTTGTCCCAAAGTGTTGCTCCTGGTGTTGGGTAACACTGCGGGTAACACGAGTCTCCTTACTTTTAAGGCAGTCCCCACACATAATTTTTTTCTTCAGATTCAGATTGGGGACTCCTTTGACAGCCTCAAACTGGAAAATTTTCTTCAAGTTTCCATAAGGGGCATGTCCCAACTTTTGATGCCACAAAATTGTGTCATCCATATTGACTAAATTGCATACTTGTTTATCAACAAGATAGCAATTATCACTTGATCTAGTTCCTGACATTACACAAGTGTTAGTGTTATCAAAAAATTCATAAGTATTTTTATTAAATTTTACCTCCAAGTTGTCATCGCACAATTGGCCAATGCTAATTAAATTAGCAACCAATCCATCAACGTGCAAGACATTCTTTAAGGCAGGGAATCCGGAAACGTCAAGTGTCCCTTTCCCTATTATATTGCTCTTTCCTCCACTTCCACATTTCACCGTTTCTCCTTGGATAGATTCATAGTCTTTCAAAAACACTTTTGTTCCCGTCATATGATGTGAGCAACCACTATCTAAGTACCATGAACCTGAAACGTTAGTCCTCAAAGAAGCAAATACAACATTGCATTTATGATTGGATTTTAGAAACCAAAATTTCTTTTTAGACTTTTTGATTTTCTGATCATCAGTGTTGTCTTGAGTGTTGGGTAACACTTGAGATAACACATGTGGACTGAATTTTTTTTTTTTTTGAGAGTAAAACAATCAAATTTACTTTGTCCAGTTATGTGATAGTATTCACACACACACGGTTGATCAGAAATATCACTTGATGAACTACTTTTTACTTTTTCATGTTCTTTTACAAAACATGTTTCATAATCTTCATTCAATAAGGTAGAAGTGATTTTATCAAGAGAGTCTTGAAACCCAATACCTGCTTTGAGAGACTTACTCAAGTCGAGTATTTCATCCAATTTTGAGAACCTCGTGTTGAGCTTTTTGAAGGTGGTCTCGGCTAGCTTCAACTTGGACTTGACTTTAACAAGTTCAACATCCAACTTTGTGAATTGCACCGCCAACCGAGTCAAAGAGTCTTTTAGCTCATGATTTTCTTTGGTTAAGATCGCTACCATATTGTTCTCTTTCTTCCATTCTTTAAACAACGCTTTGTAGAGATCTTTTAACCCATCAATGAGCTCATCCTTGCTTAAATCCTCCTCATCTGGACTTCCTGCATCAACATTAATTGAACCATGAAAGCAAAAATCTTCAGAAAATTTAGAAGGATTATACCTGCTGGGTGTTGGGCTTGGTGTTATCGCACTCTGGGTAACACCATTGGCAACACTTTCTGAATCTGACTTTGAGTGCTCCAAAGCCATGGTCAACATGGCTGATTGATCACGTTCTTTAATGTTTTCTAGCTCTCTTTCCTCACTATTCCTAAGGGAAGTATGATTCGAGCCAAGAAGAATAGAAAGTCTCTCAAGATATGGATTTGCAGGATCATAAGCCATGACACACTGGACCGAAGTACTTAGTATATCAAGTAACCAGCTCTGGTGCCAATTGAAAATGTCAATGGCCTTGGGTAAGTGATATCAAAAGTGTTGTCACTGCAACGATATCACTTCTGGCAGCACTTAACACACACGAACAGAAAACTGTTTCTGAAAAGAGTTTGCAGCGGAAAATCAACACAAGAATTATTTTTCTCAAGATATATAAATTATATATCTTGAGGGATGCCTCAAAAGGCGAGACCTTTACTAAATAATATGAAGTGAAGTACAAGGCCGAGAGTTCCCTAATGCTATTACAATGAAAGCTTTGTGGAACGACTAAGTCTAATACACAGAATCCTAACCTAGCCAAGACACTTATAATACTCGATACAAGAATATAAATGTGTTTGGGAATTTATAAGGAACTAAGGAATGTGTAAGACTTTCTTGTGAGGAGAGTGTGTGTTCTTGCTTCAAGTGTTGTATCTTCAATCACATCCTCCCTTGCTATTTATAGGCTTGATAATTTTTGGGGAATACTCCAATAATAGCTTGGTGATTGATAAAAATGTGGTAGAGAGGTGGAGTGGAGTGACCGAACATGGGGAGGTTATTTTCCATATTTCCTAAAATGTAGGAACTAATTCTTGGTGTCCAAGTCCATGCATACCCGATTTGTACCTTCATGCTATGAACGCCTTGTACCTTTTTGATCAACAACTCAGCTTTTGAATGGGTCAAATCCCATGTGTTTGTTGTGAATTAAATCCCCACATGTTTATGGATAAAATCCCTTTTATCCATAAAATCTTCTTTCACCTTCCTTGCATTATTCTAGCATCTCAGACATAGTATATCTGAAAATTGGACCAACAATAAACACTAAACTTGCAACAATATTAGACATTAGTACATCAATTATTTATGAAGCAAATATCCAAATATAATCCCAGCAGTCCGTCGGGTATCACTGGGACAGTGTTGACAGTACTTGTGGTATCACCACGTTCTGCACTTACAGTATCAATAATAAGTTTTTATTAGGATAATAAAATTATTATAAAATTCTTACTCAAAAAATTTTCATACTAATATATATATATATATATTAAAAAAAAAAAAAAAAAAAAAAAAAAAAACTGACGACGGACATCTGGTAGAGTCACCAATCTTTTGACAACGAGGTGAGAGTAACCCTGTCCGTCACGAATAGTATCAAAGCACTATCTATGAAATTTGTCACGTTGGATAAATAAACGATAAATCATTATAAATCCTCCAATATTATATCATATCGAAGAATAATGCTAAATTCAGTTCCAAAGAGATTTTGTTTTGATGCTACTAATTTAGAACCACAAAAAGTTCCCACCATAAAAGTTTTTTTTTTTAGGTAGGGTTTCTCTTAAAATTACTCATTTTTTCCCGAAATAAATGTCATAGTTGACAAGTCAAGATCTTTAAACTTTAAGTTATGTTTCTTTCTCAATGTATTGAAATGGGTAGAGTGACAACTCTCCTATGCCATTGCAATAATTGTTCCTATTACTCCCTCCGTTTCAAAATACATGACGTTTTAGGAGTTGAATTTTGTTCCAAAATATTTGATGAACGACATAAACCGACTTGGGTGAATGGGACCCATACGTTCTGGGCCCATACACCTAAAAGGCCTATACCGAGAGGCCCATTCTCCAGAGGCCCTGCTTATGGGCCGACATCAACCAAGCCGAGCAGGCAGTCCCTACCTAGGCCGAGTCCTAGGGGGCCTAATCCCTAGTCGGCCTCTATAATGAGCCGAGTTAGATGACGGGACGAGATGTATCATAAACCTCCCATTATCACAGGGAGTCCACTTACGGAGTTTGATCATAACTCTAACAGTGAAGATCCTTATCTAAACAAGGATAACTCTTCTACAAGATAACTGGGATACCACTCATCCTTATCCGGAGTCTATCTCCAAGGAATACGAGTCCCTCAACAATACGGGCTCCCTGGCTTTCCTAACAAGTCAAAACTCATTCACCCACGCCTATATAAATAGGTCCTCACCACAAGAAACGGGTAATGAACTCTTTGGCTCTAAACTAGTCAGTTGATTTCTCTATTCATATCGCCCGTATTCTTACTCTCACGCCAGAGGGCCTTCGCCGGTGAAGCCCCGGCGTAGTTTACGTTTGTTCATTGTGCGAAGATCCGAACGGGGAAGTTCTCATTGCTGGATTTATCCGAACCGCTAGACGAATGGCTGATCCGACACGTTTTTGGCAGCATCATTTGACGTTTTGCTATTTCCAAGACATCTTTGCTCTTGTATACCCTTAGTCATTAATTGCAAGTTGTTTCTTGTTTTACAGTAGCATTTAATTACCTAGACAATTGGATACTTTTAGGGGTACATAAGTCTCTTTTATAGGTATTAATTGCATTTTTTAATGTGTGAAGAAGTCTAAAACGACATGTATTTTGAAACAGAGAATGTGTAGTATAGAAAGATCACCACACTTCATACCCTATTTTTAATAAAAATATATTTATTTTGAGACAAACAAAAATGAAAAATATAACATTTATTTTGGGACATATGGAGTAAGAGATAGTACTATAACTTTCCTCCTCCTAAAATAAATATCACAATTAAATTGTTTAATGTTTTTAAAACTTATGCTTTACTTTTTTTTTAATGAAAAACTTATGCTTTACTTTTTTTTTTTTGAATGAAAAACTTATGCTTTACTTAAAGGTATATTATATGTGTAAGTATTATTATTAGTTTTCTAATTTGAAAATACGTCATTTATTTTTTACCGGACCAAACGAAAATATTTATTTTAAAGTGGAAAGTGTAGTTTATTTTTTCTAATGAGTTTGTGTATTTGCTAAATCCAAAAAAAAATTGTGTATTTATTTATGGGGCATCCCGGTTCTTTAGCTACTCGCTAAGACCTCGTCAACATCGCGCCTAATTCCAATACAATAGGGGTCTATCAGTGCAAGTCAACTGAACACCGTGATTGATGAGTGGGCAGGTGGGTTATGTAGTCAGAACTTTCTGGAATTGTAGCTTGCACTCGAGCCGGCTCACCCCTCTCTCTAAAGGGGCGAACTCTCGAGGGGAATGGGGATCTGGACTTGCGAGGGGTTGCAAGGTGGGGGTCAGACTAAGTTGCGGGCAGTCCGTACCTGTCACCTATACCATATAGTCCTTGATCTTAATAAAAACTACGACTAATGATGAAAAATTTCAAATATTACCACCTAATCCAAGATTTATTAAAGGGCAATCATATCCTTACCAAATGACACGAAATTACATTAGTGTCACTCTCTCCTCATCCTTCCACTTTCTCTCTCCAGCCACCATGACCGCCTTTGGCGAACAATCCCCACCTCCTTCGACGACCATTTTCCGACGACTACCTCCGGCAACCATTTTTTGGCGGCCATCTCCGACAACCATTTTCTAGCGACCACCTTTTTGGCAACTTTTATTTTTTATAAGATTTGTAATGTAATATTCATTGACTGTTTATTTCGAATGTCTATATGATAAGTACACCTTCAAAAAAGTTTGACTTGCCACGAACTAGTAGAAAATTGCTAGCGCCAAGGTTATGGTGGTAGGCATGGCCAAATTGACTATTAACAAACTCAAACCGTAATGAATCATGACAATTGACAAGACCAAAATATTGAGTTCTTGAAACTTATTTTCAATATCCCGAAGTGGCCAAATTGGCTCAAGTCTTTTTCTTTGTTTGATCCTCAAAATGGTCTCAAAAAATTGATTTTACATTTGAATTATTAATCATTCGAATTAAGGACTATCAATAATTGAATATATTAGGGGAGCCAAAATCTCCTTTCCAGCTAAGGACTATCAATAATTGAATATATTAGGGCAACCAAAATCTCCTTTTCAGCTTTAATGTACACATCACTTTCATCTTTTGCACAATTGAATCATAAACTCATAGTATTATGTAAAAAAGACAGTTGCCATCATAGGTATTTATCACTACCAAAACTTTTGTTTCTAGGGGCATTTATCATATAGTCCCACAATATTATCTTATTTACCTCTTAGGACAAAGAATATTTTAACTAACCATATAGTCTCTAGCTTACATCTTCCTCAACATTTTGCTAACACATTTTACTTGCACCCCAACCACTATCCCCTTATGATATCCCTCACCACCTTCTCCGGTCACCAACTCCGGCGACCACCAACTCCGGTGACCACTCCGGCGCAATTTTTTTTTTTTTTTTTTAGCTTCAGTGACCTTCCAACAACCAAACAATTGAGAACTTATCAGTAAGTTCCCAGTTGTCAACTAAACTACTAATAACACAAACAACTCCGGCGACCACCAACTCCCGCGACCAAACAACTGAGAACTTATCAGTAAGTTCTCAGTTGTCAACTAAACTACTAAGAACATAAACAACTCCGGCGACTACCAAATCCGGCGACCAAAACAGTTGAGAACTTATCAGTAAGTTCTCAGTTGTCAACTAAACTAGTAAGAATACGAACAACTCCGGCAATCACCTCTCCGGCGACTAACCCCGGCGACCAAATAGTTGAGAACTTATCAGTAAGTTCTCAGTTGTCACCTAAACTACTAAGAATTTATCATTTATCACGTTTTCATTGTAAAAGTGATAAATCCTCAATTAGTTCCCAACCGTCAACTAAACTACTAAAAACACGATTAACTCGACGATCACCAATTCCGACGACCAACTCAGGCGACCAAATAGTCGAGAACTTATCAGTAAGTTCTCAACTATCAACTAAACTACTAAGAACGATTAACTCCGGCAACCACCAACTCCGGCAACCAACTCCGACGACCAAACAATTTCAGTAATTTCTCAGTTGTCAACTAAACTACTAAGAACACGATTAACTCCAGCGGCCACCAACTCTAACGACCAAACAATTGAGAACTTATTAGTATGTTGTCAGTTGTCAACTAAACAAGTAAGAACAAGATCAACTCCGACGACCACCAACTCAGGCGACTAAACAACATAGAACTTATCAGCAAGTTCTCAGTTGTCAACTAAACTACTAAGAACACAATTAACTCCGGCGACCACCAACTCCGACGACCAAATAATCGACAACTTATCAGTAAATTCTCAGTTATCAACTAAACTACTAAGAACACGATCAACTCCAGCAATTAACTTATCAGAAAAGTTGTTAGAGCTCATTTGTCAACTACAAAATGCACGCTTTATCATTTAAGGCATCCCACTACAAAATACACACTTCCAAAAATAAAATACCATTTCCATCAAATTGATAAGAAAAATTAGAGTATATCGAGCGCCCAGCCATTGACAGGATAGAGATCCACCAAATTGGAGAGTCGGAAAAAGATTGGGTTGACGATATTAGGGAGTATATCGAGCAGCAAACCCTCCCCAACGACCATGACCAGGCAAGAGTCTTGATGAAACAGGCCGCTAGATACACGATCATTGATGGCGTGCTCTATCGGAGATCCTTCACCAAACCGCTGCTGAGGTGTGTCAAGTCCGAAACAGTCACCAACTTGTTATACGAAGTTCACGAAGGCGTGTGTGGAGGGCATCCCGGAGCCCGGACACTATCCGATAAAATCAGATTCCTCGGGTATTATTGGCCAACAATGAAAAGAGATGCAGAGGACTACGTCCGCAAATGTGATCAGTGCCAGAGGTTCGCCAACATACCAAGGCATCCGTCCACCAAGCAGTGTTTGGTAGTCCCAACTTGGCCATTTGATATGTGGGGGATTGATTTGATTGGGTCTTATCCAAAAGCGCCCGGGGGAGCGCGAATGGTAGTGGTTGCAGTGGATTATTTCACAAAATGGGTTGAGGCAAAAGCGCTGACTAGTACTACGGAAGCAAGTATTATCAAATTCATCCACGATCACATATTCTGTCGGTTTGGTCTACCGCGTGCTATTGTCTCCGATCACGGACCCCAATTTCAAAGCAAGTTTACGGCGGAGTGCAAGAGACTCAAAGTGGAACATCGACAATCCTCAGTCGCAAGACCGCAGGGAAATGGACAGGCCGAGGCCGCGAACAAGTTGCTCATGACCGCTTTGCACAAAAGTTTGAAGGGAAGGAGTGGTCGCTGGATGGAAGAGCTCAGTACTGCTCTATGGGTTGTCCGAACCACGACAAGGAACTCAACGGGAGAAACCCCTTTTTCCCTGACATATGGATCGGAGGCGGTCGCACCTGTGGAAGTAGCCTTGCCCACCTATAGGGTCGCCCAATTTAATGAAACAGAGAATGAGGGAGCCCGCAGAAAAGACTTAGACTCTACCGAAGAAAAACGGTTGGAAGCACGAGCGAAGATGGTCAATTACAAGCAGAAGGCCAAAGTTCATCATGACAAAAGGGTGAACAAGAGATCGTTTGCCGTGGGAGACTGGGTTCTGAGGAATGTTGAAGTCACAGGGAGGCAGCCCGGATACAACAAGCTTTCGCCCAACTGGGAAGGCCCTTATCAGATTGCCCGCGTGATCAAAGAGGGAACCTACAGGCTTTTAACAGCAGAAGGAAAAGACTTGAAAAACGCCTGACATAGTGATCATCTGAAGAAATATTACCCTTAGAAGACAGAATTGTAGACCTTGAAATCTTTTTGCAATCAATAGCAGTTAGAAATTGGGGAATTACTCATGTATTGTAAACGAAATCGCATTGTAATCTGTTCGAGTAAGTAAAATAATACTGCTATCGTTTCTCTGAAATTACTCAAGTATGTTCGTTCTCTAAGTGCGGTCATGTTCTCTCGAGCTAGACCGCACGCCCGCGATGCGGATGCCGTTTGCAAGTCTACGAACGATGCACGGTCATACGCCCTCGAGCTAGACCGCAGGGCCCATGTCTTACGCCCTTGAGCTAGACAAAATGAGAGAACAAATTCCTTGGTAAAAATATTTTCTTATGAAATATTCCTAAACCCAAGATGCGCGGTCATACGCCCTCGAGCTAGACCGCAGGGCCCATGTCTTACGACCTTGAGCTAGACAAAATGGGAGAACAAATTCCTTGGTAAAAATATTTTTTTTATGAAATATTCCTAAACCCAAGATGCGTGGTCATACGCCCTCGAGCTAGACCGCATGGCCCATGTCATACGCCCTCGAGCAAGACAAAAGTGGGAGAAGGCGCGGCCATACGCCCTCGAGCTAGATCGCATGCATGGAAACAAAGATAGTTCATACAAGAGCAAACCTTCTAAGCTATGTAATCAAAAGAGCGATAGCAAAAGAACACGCAAGAGAGGAAATCAATGACAAAGCTGGAAATAAATATACTTATACAAACCAAAAAATTACTTGTTCGAAAATGTCCGGACCTACACTATTACAAAAATCCCCAGGGTGCAACCCGGTCTGATCTTCAAGAGGCCGGGGGAGGAGCATTCTCCATCTCTGGAACAGAGGCAGAGGCATCAATGTCAGGTACAGATCCAGACTGATCCTGAGAAGTATCAGCAAGTGCGGAGGCATAAAGAGAGTAAGGAAGAACCATACCATCGATGTACGGGCCGCTGGGGCCAAAAGTTTTCTCCAAAGCTGCGACAAGAGGCAAGGTTCCCTCGGCAGAATATCTGATTCCATCAATAGTGGAAAGAAGATCTTGGACAGTGACCGGAGAGACGAGAGGGAGAGTTGATCTGACAGACTCGGGAAGCTCGGAGAGTTGGTCCGTAGTAAAAGGCACTAAAGCATGGCCAGAAAAGCATTGAGGGTCTGAGGCCGTAATGGAGCAAAGAATCGCAATCTCTTGTGCACTGTATTTGCCCGTAGCTGCCAGATTACGACCTACTGTATGGAGAGCTGAGTTATATTTCTCTATGACTGCTTCCTCCACCTTCTCTCTATAAGAATCGGACGCCTCAAACTCGGCCACGTCTTTCCCTCGCTCTTCTTTCAGAACGAGCTCCCGGTCTTTCTCAAAGCGCATGGCATCCAAAACCTTGCCATCTAGCTCATCAAATTTTTCAGATAAGCTCCTGTTCTTCTCCCTCTCCTCCTCCAACCGCTCGTCAGCCTCGGCCAGGCGAGCTTCAAGTCGTTGCTTCTCAGACTCAACAGTTGTTTTTTCAGCCTCAGCTCGGTCTTTGGCCTCGCGAGCTGCGTCGAGATCGTTGCTCAATTTAGAGTTCTCCATCACTGCAGTCATCAACTCGGCATCTTTATTTTTAAGCTCCTCTCCCGAGCCCTCCAAGACCTTGGACAAGCGGGCAATCTCATCATTCGCCTCCGCCAATTTCTTCCCCCTCGCTGCGGCCAAAGCAACTTCAGCTTCATACTGAGACCGCATATATAGCAGGTCATTGCTAACCTGTTTTAATAAAAGAGCAAGTGAAGATTATATTAAAACCGGGATGAGGGGTCAGAAGGCCAGAGGATCGATATATAAAAAGAAAGAGCACGTCGGGTTAAACAAGGAAAATGAAACACTAACCTCAGCCATAGCCAATCCCGCATGACCCAGGGCGGTTAGAAAGTTGGTCTTGGACTGTTGGGTTTCGTAGTAACATGCGCAGCGGAATTTAGCATTTAAAATTTTGAAACCCAAAGCCCATAGATCCGTTCATATGATTAAATCAAATACAATAACATGAATATAGGATAAAACTAACCCTTGATGGCTATTAAATTTTCTCTTGGTCTTTGGTGGAGATTTGAAGACTTGATCACGATCACAAAGCTTGAACACGAACTTTGAAGATGATGATTTTCACCCTCTAGCGGTATCCACACTTCGAACGAATATCAAAGGAACTTCTTTGATCTTGGTTGCTAGACCAAATTGTGAAACACGTTTTCACAATGAATTTGAACTATATGGAATTTTCTCTTTTGTGTATTATTTTGTTCTTTGACCAAGGATGTCTTAGAACAAAGTAAAACCTCTCTCAAACTCTTTGGAGACTCACAAAAGGCTATCACTGAAGTTCTGGCCGAACTCATCCTTTTATACACAAGCAAGACCTATTCCAAATAGGAATCTTGTGTCAAAAGACATTCCAAATTGAATTAGGAAAGTGCCAGTCGACAGTACTGTGCGGCCGCCCAGAATACACTGTGCGGTCGCACATTTATCTGAAACAAACTGGTACAAATCTGAGCTAAGTGTGCGGCCGCCCAGTCGACACTGTGCGGTCACCCACTTCCCCAAAATGTCAAGAATTTCTAAAATTCCAATTTAGTCCTTTTAAAGATTCGTTCTATTGTGTGTGACCCTCTAGGATTATACTAAGTTGGCAATGGGTTCAAACATGAAACCATAAGATATGATTAGGTTCTAGCAAACCGTCATACCTACCCAAATAGTATAACTAGATACAAGTTCGCATTCCTTTAGAATATGTCATAATCCCTTTGTCCTCGACGTCATTGAATACAAGTCATGGTCAAACAGTCAACTTGTTTTGTTCAATACTTTCTCGATTCCGAATATGTTGATAATCCAAATGCCATTGATCCAATCAATTCATTTGAGTCCGGCCGAACATTTCATCAACACCATTCCTACGAGAGGCCCAAGCTTGACATCTCTCCGAAGAGGGACAAATCCATTTAGCTTATTATTCTTCCCTACGTGAATCCGATTATGCCAATCATACCCTTTATAACTTCCCGGTTAAAGGTAGCGTTTGAATATGTCAAACTAATGTTCATCAAGTGGAAGACTATAATAACTTCATGTCTAAGGATTCAAATGACATAACTAATATGAGATATATGTTCGACATAGACCATGACATAAATCTCATACAGCGGGTCATGTCCAGTACCTTGTTCCAAACAAGTACCCATAAATCTAACATGATCATCGCATGATCATTTAGCCTTTGTACTAGTGCTTAACAAGTACTAGGGACGGATATTATTATAAGTAAACATGAACAATAATAATAATCAAAAACATCTCTTTATTGATATGAAATAAATGATAACAATTACAACGTTTATTAAACGTGCCTAGGGCACCACTACCAACAATCTCCCACTTGCCCTAGGCCCAATCTCCCATGTATCTAATACCCATGGACCTAACATGACCATCATGTTTAGCTTGTGGAAGTCCCTTTGTCAGCGGGTCCGCAACATTGTCATCAGTAGGTACTCTGCATATATTTACGTCTCCCCTATCAACGATCTCTCGAATGATATGAAAACGCTTAAGTATGTGTTTGGATTTCTGATGTGCTCTTGGTTCCTTTGCTTGAGCAATAGCACCATTATTATCACAATAAAGGTCTATTGGATTAGCAATGCTAGGAACCACTTCAAGTTCTGTTATGAACTTCTTAATCCAAACAGCTTCTTTTGCAGCATCCGATGCAGCAATATACTCAGCTTCTGTTGTAGAATCAGCGGTTGTACTTTGCTTGGAACTCTTCCAGCTTACAGCTCCACCATTTAACATAAACACAAAACCCGATTGCGATCGGCTATCATCTTTGTCGGTTTGAAAGCTTGCATCCGTGTAAGCATTTACAACGAGATCATCTTCCATTCCTCCATAGACCAAAAACGAGTCTTTAGTTCTTCTCAAGTACTTAAGAATCACTTTTACAGTTATCCAGTGATTTTCGCCAGGGTCGGATTGGTATCTACTTGTCATGCTCAAAGCATAAGATACATCCGGCCTAGTACAAATCATGGCATACATGATGGACCCAATTGCCGAAGCATATGGAACATCATTCATTTTCTCACGCTCATCGTTTGTCTTAAGACATTGAGTCTTGCTTAGAGAAACTCCATGTAACACGGGCAAGGTGCCTCTCTTAGAATTTTCCATACGGAATCTTCTAATGACCTTGTCAATGTATGTACTTTGGCTTAAACCAAGTAGCCTCCTTGATCTATCTCTATAGATCTTAATGCCAAGAATATATGCGGCTTTACCCATATCTTTCATTGCGAAGCACTTTCTTAACCAAGTCTTCACAGACTGAAGTGTAGGAATGTCGTTTCCAATGAGCAATATGCCATCCACATATAAAATAAGGAATAGCACTATGCTCCCACTAATCTTCTTGTATACACAAGGCTCATCTTCGTTCTTGATGAAACCAAACTCTTTGACCGATTCATCAAAACGGAGATTCCAACTCCTAGAAGCTTGCTTCAATCCATAGATGGATCTTTGCAATTTGCATACCTTAGAATCTTGTTCAAAACCTTCTGGTTGTGTCATATACACATCCTCTTGGAGTTTTCCATTCAGGAAAGCGGTTTTGACGTCCATTTGCCATATTTCATAGTCATGATATGCGGCAATGGCAAGCAAAATTCTTATAGACTTGATCATTGCTATGGGTGAAAAGGTCTCATCATAGTCAATACCATGAACTTGCCTATAACCTTTCGCTACAAGTCTAGCTTTGTAAGTATGCACCTTCCCATCCATGTCAGTCTTCTTCTTGAAGACCCATTTGCATCCTATGGTTTTTACACCTTCGGGTGCATCAATCAAATTCCAAACTTGATTGTCTTGCATGGATTGCAATTCGGATTCCATGGCTCCAAGCCACTTGTCCGAATCAGGAGAAGACATCACCTCTTGGTAGGTTGACGGTTCATCATTCTCAATGATTTCTACCTCATTACTATCCGTTACGAGAAATCCATATCTCTCGGGCTCGGATCGTAACCTACTAGATCTGCGAGTTGCTTGTGTATTTTGAACAGGTTCCACAACTTCTTGTGGTTCTTGTTCTTGTTCCACTATTAGTTCAATGTTATTTTCTGGGTCTCGAATTTCTTCAAGATTTATTTTACTCCCACTGATTTCTTTGGAGAGAAACTCTTTCTCTAGAAAGACACCAGTTCGGGCAACAAACACTTTGTTGTCCTCACGGTTGTAAAAGTAATATCCTCTAGTTTCCTTAGGATATCCCACGAAAATACATTTATCAGATTTGTGTGCAAGTTTGTCTGAGACAAGTCTTTTAACAAAAGCTTCACAACCCCAAATCTTCATGAAAGATAGACGAGGCTTCTTTCCGCTCCACATCTCATATGGAGTCTTTTGAACCGATTTAGTTGGAACACGATTTAGTGTGAAAGCAGCGGTTTCTAGGGCGTAACCCCAAAAGGATATTGGAAGATCAACTTGACTCATCATTGATCGAACCATGTCTAACAAAGTCCGATTCCTCCTCTCGGATACACCATTCCATTGTGGTGTTCCAGGTGGAGTCAATTGTGAAACTATTCCACACTTCTTTAGATGATCATCAAATTCTTGACTTAAGTATTCTCCACCTCGATCTGATCGAAGTGCTTTTATACTTTTGCCAATTTGTTTTTCTACTTCATTTTGAAATATTCTAAATATCTCAAATGCTTCACTTTTATGTTTCATTAGGTAAACATACCCAAATCTACTATAATCATCAGTGAAGGTTATGAAGTATTGAAATCCTCCCCTAGCATTGCTACTTAATGGTCCGCATACATCGGAATGTATCAACCCCAATAAGTCGCTTGCCCTTTCACCCAACTTGGTAAAAGGTGTCTTAGTCATTTTTCCAAGAAGACACGACTCACAAGTATCATATGACTCGAGGTCACATGAACCTAAAAGTCCGTTCCCATAGAGTTTTGAGATACGCTTCTCATTAATATGACCAAGACGGTAATGCCATAAATAGGTATGATTTACATCATTAGGTTTAGATTTCTTATTTACATGATAGACATTGTCATTATTTTCATTCTTGACATCCAAGATATAAAGGCCATTAAATGAATTAGCAATACCATAAAGCACATCATTTAAATAAATAGAAAATTTCTTATTCTCAATAAGAAACTTGAAACCTTCATTATCCAAACAAGAAATTGAAATAATATTTCTGCTTAAATCCGGAACATAATAACAATTGTTCAAAACAAGAATTAATCCGGAAGGTAAAGTGACTTCATAAGTCCCTACGGCTAATGCAGCAACTCTTGCTCCATTCCCCACGCGCAGATCTACTTCACCTTCTTTAAGCAGTCTCCTATTCTTTAGTCCCTGCACATTTAGACAAATGTGAGAACCACATCTGGTATCCAATACCCAAGAATCAGTGGTAGAAAGGAGAATATCTATCATATAGATACCTGAAGTCGACGCAGCCTTACTGCTCTTCTTCTTCTTTTGCTCTTCCAAGAAAGCCTTGCAATTACGTTTCCAATGACCAATTTCTTGACAATGGAAACAGATTGCATCCTTTTGTGAATCGGGTTTTGCCTCAGAAGCCTTGACAACCTTTGCCTTGCTTATTTTGGGTTTGATAACTTTCTTATCCTTTCCTTTGGCATTAGCCTTCTTCCCATCATGAACCAAGAGCACGGGAGAACCTTTCTCCACAATTTTCATCTCTGCAGTTTTGAGCATCCCATGCAACTCAAAGAGATTCTTATCCATTCCATGCATGTTATAATTCATTACAAACTGATTATAACTTTTAGGCAATGAATTAAGAATGAGATCCGTGGCTAGCTCCAATGGGATTGGATAGCCAAGTTTCTCAAGGTGCTCTACATAACCTTTCATTTTAAGAAAGTGAGAACTCACTTGTTGCCCTTCATTCATTTTACAAGTAGTGAATGCAACAATGGTCTTGTACCTCTCTTGCCTAGCTTGCTCTTGAAACATGGTTCTCAACTCCACGCCTATCTCATAGGCTTCCAAATGTTCCAAACTTTGTTGGAGTTTTGAACACATAGCAGCAAGCATGAGACAACTTACATCTCTAGAATCATTACGATGTTTCTTGTAATTGTCTCTTTCTACCCTAGGGGCAGTAGGCGGTGGTTCAGCGGGGAGAGGCCCATCGAGAATGTACAACTTATCTTATTGCCTAAGAACGATTCTTATGCTACGGATCAAATCCATAAAGTTGGTACCATTCTCTTCGAGCTTATCCTTCTCAAGGATCGATCGCAACGACATTGATTGAGTGTTATTAGTCATTATCTACAAATATGCAAAAAAATTCCAAAATTTAATAAGTACCGGTTTTCATTAAAGAGATAGATAATGTATTTTCAAACAAAATACTCCCACTAAATTATATAACCTTCATATACATCCAATGTATAATATAATTTAATTGGGCTAAGATCCAACTTTAATTTAACTTTTGAGTCCACGGAGGCGGACCGCTCAAAAATAAATTAATTAGGTAGACAATCATGTCAATCATATCCCATATGATTCTTAGATCCTTTTATGAGATTCTTTGAGAAATCCAATTTCAAAAAGCATGTTTAATCTCATCTTTTGCCTAGGCCCAAAACTGTTTTGACGCCTAATTAAGTCCAACCATTTTAAACGCATAGGAACCATTCAATTTAATGCACCTTGCGGAGGCAAGCCCACGTTAAATTAATGAACCTCATCTTGCTCATACATGAATAAGATTAATGCACCTCGCGGAGGCGAACCCACATCAAGATTACCCATGCATAAACAAGTGTTTTAATCATGGCATGGCAAAGAAGGACTTAAAACTTTATTTGAAGGTTCATCACATATAGCATATAACACATTTATGAGCACATAATATAAACATGTTACACATCAAGTTAGCCACTAAATTAATCTCCATTAATTTAAGCATGATATTTATGTATCATTAGTTTCTCTATAATTATGAGGATGAGACTATTTCAACTTTGGTTATTATCTCCAAATCAAGACAACAAGAAGTGCGGTCGAACTAAGCCATTAGGCAACCACAATCCCGCACTAATTCAAGAAACCAAGAAAGTAGTCCATGTGGCCGAAACTAAGCAATAGATGGTCTCGATGAACGTAGGCCAATTGCATTCACAATTCCACATGGATCTCCAATCATTGAATCAAGAACTTTGTTTCTCAATTTTAGCAATTATGAACTCTTCATAATTCTAACTTCGTTTTATCTTTGAAACTTTGATTGCGATCAAGTTTGGGAAACACAATCTCGATTAACGCAGATTAGCCATCCAAACCTTGAACCAATCTTAGAATCACAAGACTAAAACAAATAGGAAAATCAAACCCCAAAATCCACACACAAACCAACTACCCAAAACCCATTCCAGATCAGCAAGTCTGGACTGGTTCTGTTACTGGTTTTGTTGAATTTTTTCGAAAAAATCCAAATTCTGTTTTTGACCAAAATCAGACATTCTGATCCCTTTGTGCGGCCGCCCAAAATATCTGTGCGGTCGCCCAAAAAATGTGCGGCCGCCCAGAATCTTCTGTGCGGTCGCCCATGGCCATCAGAAGGTGCAGAATTTTCAAGTTCGAAAATTTTGTCTCAAAATCGTTTTTCCCCGATTATTAAAACTTTGATCCAATCAAAAATTAATAATCAACAATTCTGAATCCATCATAATTTATTTATTGCGATTGAATCGTGCGATTAAAGTTGCGAAACAATAAACCACATAAAATCACATAACACATAAACGTCATATATTCCAATATTCACATCATGCAAGGCACATAAACAATTTATATACACATAGCATGATCTAGGTATTGAAATAATCAACATGAACGGGGCTCTGATACCACTGTTGGGTTTCGTAGTAACATGTGCAGCGGAATTTAGCATTTAAAATTTTGAAACCCAAAGCCCATAGATCCGTTCATATGATTAAATCAAATACAATAACATGAATATAGGATAAAACTAACCCTTGATGGCTATTAAATTTTCTCTTGGTCTTTGGTGGAGATTTGAAGACTTGATCACGATCACAAAGCTTGATCACGATCACAAAGCTTGAACACGAACTTTGAAGATGATGATTTTCACCCTCTAGCGGTATCCACACTTCGAACGAATATCAAAGGAACTTCTTTGATCTTGGTTGCTAGACCAAATTGTGAAACACGTTTTCACAATGAATTTGAACTATATGGAATTTTCTCTTTTGTGTATTATTTTGTTCTTTGACCAAGGATGTCTTAGAACAAAGTAAAACCTCTCTCAAACTCTTTGGAGACTCACAAAAGACTATCACTGAAGTTCTGGCCGAACTCATCCTTTTATACACAAGCAAGACCTATTCCAAATAGGAATCTTGTGTCAAAAGACATTCCAAATCGAATTAGGAAAGTGCCAGCCGACAGTACTGTGCGGCCGCCCAGAATACACTGTGCGGTCGCACATTTATCTGAAACAAACTGGTACAAATCTGAGCTAAGTGTGCGGCCGCCCAGTCGACACTGTGCGGTCGCCCACTTCCCCAAAATGTCAAGAATTTCCAAAATTCCAATTTAGTCCTTTTAAAGATTCGTTCTATTGTGTGTGACCCTCTAGGATTATACTAAGTTGGCAATGGGCTCAAACATGAAACCATAAGATATGATTAGGTTATAGCAAACCGTCATACCTACCCAAATAGTATAACTAGATACAAGCTCGCATTCCTTTAGAATATGTCATAATCCCTTTGTCCTCGACGTCATTGAATACAAGTCATGGTCAAACAGTCAACTTGTTTTGTTCAATACTTTCTCGATTCCGAATATGTTGATAATCCAAATGCCATTGATCCAATCAATTCATTTGAGTCCGGCCGAACATTTCATCAACACCATTCCTACGAGAGGCCCAAGCTTGACATCTCTCCGAAGAGGGACAAATCCATTTAGCCTATTATTCTTCCCTATGTGAATCCGATTATGCCAATCATACCCTTTATAACTTCCCGGTTAAAGGTAGCGTTTGAATATGTCAAACATAATGTTCATCAAGTGGAAGACTATAATAACTTCATGTCTAAGGATTCAAATGACATAACTAATATGAGATATATGTTCGACATTGACCATGACATAAATCTCATACAGCGGGTCATGTCCAGTACCTTGTTCCAAACAAGTACCCATAAATCTAACATGATCATCGCATGATCATTTAGCCTTTATACTAGTGCTTAACAAGTACTAGGGACGGAGATTATTATAAGTAAACATGAACAATAATAATAATCAAAACATCTCTTTATTGATATGAAATAAATGATAACAATTACAACGTTTATTAAACGTGCCTAGGGCACCACTACCAACATGGACAGCACCTTCTGTTGATAGTCCGGAAAGTTCATACGATACAGGAGCCCATCACCCACATAAGAATTGAAGCCGCGGCGGCTATGGAGATCAACCCCATATACCTCAGGGGCCTCAGCTACCTTCTTCCCGAACTCCTTAGCCCGGTCCTTATCTTCAATTAACTCTACGGGGAAGCGCTCCGAGCATAAAGTCCCTTTGGCGGGGGAAGATACAGTAAAACCGCGGGAAGGAGACTCCAGACGGGGTTGTTTATTTTTTGAAGGCAAAGGGTCGGCGATCGGACTCGGACCCCTTTTCTTCGGAGCCTCGGGCACTGTCCTGCCTGCGTCGTGCGAGAGAGTGGGAGACCCCGAGCCCGCCAAATCTTTTCCCCGTCCGCTCCCGCGGGGCCGTAGAGGAAGCTCACCCGTCGTCGGGACAACTGCAACAACCTTTTTAGACTTGTCCAAAAGGTCCGTGATCGGCAGTTTCCTCCCTGGGGCCTCGGCCTTTTGCATTTCGGCCTGCCTCTGCTGCTTCGCCTCAGCCTCCCGCTGCTTCGCGGCCATTTTCAAAGCGTTGATATTCTTGGGAGGCATGGTATCAGTGGGATCTGCGGGCAAAAGCAACAATCAGTCAGATATGATCGAGTAAACTAACAAGTAAGAAATTTCAGTTGATTAAGTATGAAAAAGACCGGTCAAGCCCGGATCCGGGCATTGTTCCCCCAATCGGCAAGTAGGGCACTCATGGGCAAAGGAAAAATCCTGGTAAACCTTCCAACAAGGATCCCGCCACATAGGAGCCATGTTAACCCTGCTCTCAAAATTAGGATTTCGGCATGGGGCCACCCCGGCATAAGCCAAAAGACTCTCATTGTTGATAATGGCTTGAACGTCGAAAACTTGTTCAACCTCGGCCACGGTCTGGTCCTCTAAAGTAACTGATTTTGTATGCCGGGCGAGATAATCCTGCATGGCGGACGCAAGCTCGATACCCCCATCTGAGCTAGGATAATCCTTGGAAGATATTGACACCGGGGAAGTATTATCAGTCTTAGAAAAGGGCCACCCGAGTCGATTCTGAATCACTAGAGGATATCTCTGCCACTGATCGAATTTGTTAGAAGCCGCAGAAAAGATCTTTTTCGACCTGGGTTTCGTTTTCAAGCTCAAACTGCTCGCGGTGACCTGATGGGTGAAGAAAACGTACAAGGCAGACAAAGAGGGTTCGTAGCCCAGTACCCTACTTACGACAATAAAAGACACCAGATAGCGAATAACATTGGGAGTCAAGTCCATTGGGAGGCACTTGGAAAACTCCAGGAACTCGCAAATGAACGGGTCCAAGGGAAGCCGGAGGCCATTCTCAAATTGAACGGGATAAAACACACAAGCGATATTATCTGCCCGGACGCGGGCAGGACCGGTCAAACTGCTTCCTGAAGGAGAGGTATAATCATCAAGACCGCTGACGAGATAGTTTTGCGATCGATATGATACACAGTTAGAAACTCATCATCGGAGTCCTGCTCTTCCACCATGCCCGCTCCAGAACTGGAGGCTCCAGCCTGACTCACAACCCTATCGTCAGGCCCCTCGGGGAAGGAAGCCAAAATTTGAACATGGGAGCGGACGCGTTTGACCATACGCGCGGTATCTGGGGCCATTCTCTCTAAATCCCCCCGGGGGTCAGAGGGTGTCTCAGATGACTCAGACTCATCAACTAGCCCGTGAGCCACGATCGCTCCAACCTCAACCTCAAGAGCGGGTTCACCATCAACCCTCATTTCTTGATCGGACACTTCCGCACTGCTCGTGACCTCAATAACACCAGGGGCCAAGCCCGGAGATCGTGCCTGTTCATCCTCATCGTCATTAAAAGGAGCGTCCATCCAACTGTGAGAATCAGGGCCACTTGAGGCTACACGCTCCCCGCACGACCTTACCAACCTTCTAGCGTTTCCAGCCATATCTACATTATCGGGGAATCGAGTTAAAACAGCCATGATAAAAGTGCCCAAGTTTTCCTCTCCCCCCAACACCCTCATCCTTGTGGAATCATAATGGACGGAGGGACCTGTTTCCCACAACAGGGGCAAGACCCAGGGTTCCCAGCTATATGCTAAACCTATGGCAATGAACTCATTCAAAGACAACCGTTTCCAGGCATTCAACAGGAACCTGTATACCCCACCGGTCCTCCGGCAACAACTAAACAGGTCAGGACGGAGGTTATGCCCTAAATCCAGCCCTTCCATGGCTACAACAATATTTCAACAAATTTTCAGAAATTAGGAGCCAGAATCCGGACTCGAAGACACAAGGTTACGAGAAGTCACACAAATCTCGTATAAATCCGTGAGCTCGACAGGAGCCAGTTTTTAGGGTTCGCGCTCGAAAACGGCGACGAAAAGAATGGCGGAAATCAAGACGACGATGCGAAACAAAGAAGAAAAAGTGAAGTTCAGAACAATACCTGTAAATTAGAAGTAATGAACGAGAACGAGATCTTCAAAATCAGGAATCCGGAGAAGCAAAGTCTTCGTTGGAACTGGAAGGTAGAGAGACGGGAGTTGCGAAAATTTGGAATGATCCAGCATCCGTGATATTTATAGCGCCGAAAATGGGTCGGATCGACCCGCAATATCTGGTAACCCGATCGAAACCCGAAAAGTGAAGAGGCGGGAATTGCTTTTTCGAATACCGATGACGGTTCGCATTTAATGAACGTGTTCCTGGTCATGTCAAAAGGCAGACGGCTACGCCACTAGCCTGACACAAGGGGCCCACATGTCCTTTCGTCAACCACTATTCTAAGACTCCCATCCCATTGCAATCCATGCCCGCATTTATTGCGATTTGCCCGAATCGAGCCTAGGAAGTATAACTCCTCGCGCCACACATGAATGAGCTAACCCTCGGAGTTAGGGGCCACTGATGAGACCGAGCCTTCTAGACCGGATGTTCTGCGGTCCAAATCGATGCGACCTAACACGCCCAAACCGGACCTGAACTCTTGGGGCCGAACCGGCGAGGAACGCGGGCAAGTAAGCCCGAGGGGACCGATCTCCCTGAGATATATGCCCGAGATGACTCTGCCTCCCGCTTTCCTAAGGAGCCCGCAGTACCCAGCTGGCACAAACGTACACGAGACGTCACCTATCCGTACCTGACATACCATAACGGTTGGTGATGGAACCATGCTTCCCTGACAGACACGCCACCTTCCCAGCCACTCTCCTGACCGGTCCACTGGGGATTCACCACGTGTCCCCCCAGTACCAGGGTGGTTAGTACCTTGTGCATGTTTCTTTCCCTTGGTCATATATATACACATTTTCGCTCCCATGAGAAGGTACGTGCTCTATCCAACTCACACACACAAGATCCTCATTGATCTTCTTCTTAGGTTTTCCTCAGAGATCTTACTCTCACACCCGAGGGCCTAAGCCGGATTCAAACCCCGGCTCTGGTCTTAACGGTGTTCTTGTTTGTGTTGTGATCAGGATCAAGAGACAGCAAACCGGAGATCTAGTCTCCATGACCCCAGAAATCTAGGGCGTCATCAGCTACTGTATCCAATGTATCTATAATCTGGACCTTTTATTTGTATTTAATTAAACGGTTATGATTGGTTCTCACGGTTCTCATTTAAAATGGTTCTCACAGGAGCGCGGCCATATATATATATATATATATATATAGTCGCGCTCCAATGAAAACAATTTAAAATGAGAACCGTGAGAATCAAGTATAACCATTAGATTAAAATCAAAATCAATGGTCCAGATTATAGATGCATTTGATACACTTGGATACAGTACCTAAGTTTTGATATTACACTTGGATACAATAGCTAAATAAGTACTGTATCCAAGCATTGCACTTGGATATAGTAGCTTAAATGACTAATGTATCCAAGTGTATTTTGAAAATTAGCTATTGTAAGTGTATCCAATGTATCTATAATCTGGACCCTTGATTTTGTATTTAATCAAACGGTTATACTTGGTTATCACTGTTCTCATTTTAAATGGTTCTCATTGAAGCGCAACCATATATATATATATATATATTATTTTAAATTGTCTATAGTATGATAGTCAAAGTACATGTGATTAATCATAAATGCTAGAGTAAATAAATACCTTGAATTTTCATTCTAACTTAGTTTTTATTTTATTTTGTAATCTTATCACTCATTTATTTTATATAAACATGAGTAAACTTGAAAATATTTTCAATAAAAAAGAACATAATATTTGACGATTCTAATATACTATAAAAAAAATTGTGAACTCATCACCTAGTTCAAGGCCTGGATGCAATAAGAAACTAATACATATTAGTATAAAATTGACAATGTAGTAGCATTAAATTTATTTAATATAGGGTAAAAATATTAATAAAAAATTCATCACACTCTATTTTACAAAAAAAAAAAAAAAAAAAAAAAAAAAACTTTAAATTTCTTAATAACTTTATCTACTCTTTTTATTTTCCCTCTTCCCCCCCCCCTCTTTAATTGATTGAGATCACAAAAATAAAAACAATAGGTGGAAATAAAAATAAAATAAGTGAATAAAAATAATTAATTTATTGCATAAAATAATATATAAAACAATTAATTTTATTATATAGTAATATCTCACATATAAATTATTTATTTACTTTAACATAATTATAAAAAAATGATAAACAAATTTTGTAGCAAAAGTAGACTATTCATAAAATGGCAATTGTGTTAAGTAATCAAGTTACCAAAATTACAATCAATGTAGTGAATACGTAATTTATGTAGTGGCAATAGCCCCTCCTTAATAAGAAACGGAAACTCATTTTAAGAATGAAAAAAAAACCATTAATTTTGTTTTAAACTGTAATATATTTATTTATTGAAATTTTAATTGAATATTGATCAATTTTTAAAAGATTGTTAAAATTCAAAATAAAACTGATAGTAATTTTTATGATACACTGATAATAATTTTTAAAAATTTACAAGTCTTCTGTCCAAATTAACCAATAGAAATATAATATTACCCATATTTTACTACAGAGGATGCACTAATTATTATCCTCTTGTAGAATAATAATGTACTGTTATAAGTGATATCTTATTGTTTAAAATTGGAATAGTGGGCAGTCCACTTAATTTACTCTTATCCTTTTCTTTTCTTTTCTTTTTTTTTTGAAAGGAAAAGTAGCTTATTGCTACTGCAAAATATTAGTGCAAAATCAGATGTTATCACTCAATGCCTCATCACACCATTTTAAATAAAATGGTCAACTTGATTGCGGTTTGACTAAGATTTTATAAAAAAAATGATGATCTTCATAAAATTTTCAAAATTATTATTTATTTACCATTAAAAATACTATGGATAACAATTTTTAGATTTTTATAAGAATCATTATGTTAAATCAAAATGAAACTAAATTGACCATTTTAATCAAAATAGTACAAATTGTTATGAGACGGAAAAAATACACATTCTACCAGTTACTAGGTGCCTTTTGGATTTGAGAGTTGCATCAATATTCTAAATTCAATTTTTTTAATAAATGTTCTTTGTTGGTAGAAACAAGAAGGATAAAAAAGTAATTACAGCTTTAATGAAAAATTAAGCAGTCACAAACTCATTGCCAATTCTCCCCTTCTACCTTAGCTCTCCAATTCAAGAGAACATATCGTTTATTTAGCGTATTTTTGAGAATAAAAAAGAGGGAAAACCATTTTCCGGAAAATATTTTCTTCATTTTCCGGTGCGTAACAAACACCGGAAAATAGGGAAAACATTTTCCGAAAGTTATTTTACGCGAAACAAATAGAGCCTAAGTTTTAATGACCAATGGGTAATGGTGGCTTTAACGGGTGGCCATGCGGGTTCTCCATAATAGTTATAACCCATACGTTTGGGCATATCATTTCTCTTCTGAATGTCCATAGAATTTTGAAAAATCCAACCATCTCAGATAGAGATAGAGACGTGAGAATTTATCGACCGAACCACACTCTTTTTCTTTGGTTCTAGCAATAGTTCATAACCTTTTCGAGTTGTCTCGCGCCCCTAAGTATTCTCCACCCAATCGGGGAGAGAATATGAAAATCCCATATGAGCCAAGTGTTACAAGTAGCTCTAGGAACTCTGAATGGTTGGGTGGACAACTAGCTAGAGCAGGGGTTGTTGTAGATGAATTGACCCAAAAAACGGATAATGAAATAAGGCCCTGGATATGTAAATGCTCGAGATATCATCTCACCGGATAGTCCGACAAATAGACATCCACGAGAATTAACTTGAAAAATCAAAAGGTCGTCTTATTTAAAACCTCAAAAGCTTATTACACAGAATTCTTCTTTTTAGAATGAGTTGAAGAATTTCCCTCCCCTTTTTACAGATATGAATTTATACTTGTTTTGAATGCCTATTTATTTTCTGTCGGTCTATACGGATTAATCACGAGTCGAAATATGGTTAAAGTTGAACGAATATTTGAAGGGAGTGGGAGATAACATATTCTTAAAAAAAGAAGATGTTCCAAGGCATATCGAAATTATTGTACATTACATAACAGCAAAAAAAAAATGTGACAAAGCCAATAAGACAGACTAATTGTCAGGGAGTTTCCGGTGTACTGAGCGCTGCTTTGGTCTTCCCTTCTACCTTAACTCTCCAATTCAAGAGAACATATCGTTTATTTAGCTTTCACATACTTAATTGTAAAATTGATAGGTGCTAAATTGGTAATTTCAAAATTAAAGGGATCTTAAATGTGTTGTTTCACTTGTATATTACAAGTGATTCAATAACCGAGATGATAATATGATATGCATAATATCAGCCTTTAGGTCACAAACTCACAATTGTTTGGTTTTTTTTTACTGACTTTTTTTTTTGTTAAACTCAAAGGGACCTACAAATAAGACCCACCAAAAGTTGACCAAATGTCAAATTTCCAACAAGGGAGTCCACTCTCCAAATATTTTGACAGCTCAATATCCTCAAAACAAAGCTTCATGGATAGCCCAACATCCTAGGAATATTTATGGTTATAATGTGTTTAAACACACTCATATACAGTGGAGTATACAAATACACATGTACAGGTACAGTATATATTATGTCTTATAAATATAACCACATTCCTCCAAGTTTTAGTCAAGACATTTTCATCCCTCCCTTATATATAAGTAAACACACAATGATGAATTTAGTTTTTCTTCTTTCTGAGAAAATAGAGTATTTCTTCATATGTTTATGGAGAAAATTATCATGCATATGCTTAGCATGTAAAAAATTAGTGTCCTCTTTCTTTAGTGTGCTCTTGATGCTTAGTTTTAACTCATTTTTTATTCAACTTGCTTACTTCATTCTCCTTTCCTTAATGTGTTTTTTGGCTTTGAGGGTATCAATTAACCCCAAAACCGCGTTTTCTAAGGCTAAAAACCTCGATGTTTTGTTCATGTCCGTGTCAGCAGCGACAGTCTCGAGCATGTCGACACTAGATATGGAGGTTTTTTCGAATCCCCAACTCGTCGTTTTAACAATATTCATGTTTTTGGGTGGGGAAGTTTTTAATTCTTTGCTTGGACTTCAATTCTTGAAGTTCAAGTACTTGAAGAAGAAGAGGGGTAAAAATGGAAGCAGCAGAGCATCTGATTCAAACTTAGTATCAGACTCTGATTCATCCAGCAGTGCAAATAATGTCGAATTAAGTATCGTGATTAGTGAAAATTCCAAGATTGCCCATGAAATTTCTCCCTTTGAGAATCATTTTCTTGATGATTCAAAGTACAATGCCATTAGAAGTTTGGGGTATGTTGTCTTAATTTATCTCTTAGTTGTTCATGTTATTGGTTCAGTTTTGATTTTGGTCTATATTAGCCTTATTCAAAGTGCTAAAATAGTACTCAATGAGAAAGGTCTGAATATAGTTACATTTTCAATTTTCTCCACTGTTTCCACTTTCACGAACTGTGGATTCATCCCCACGAACGAAAATATGGTAGTATTCAAGAAGAACACGGGCTTACTTTTGATTCTAATCCCACAAATCCTCGTTGGAAACACGTTATATCCGGTTTTCCTTAGATTGGTCATTCTTGTCCTGGAGAAGGTGAGTAAGAGAACAGAGTTTGGTTACATGTTGAAGAATTCCAAGGACAAAATTGGAAATAGGCATTTGTTATCGCGTCGTGGATGTTTGTATTTGGGTGGGAGTGTTTTTGGGTTGATATTGGTTCAGTTTGTACTATTTTGTTGTATGGAGTGGGAAAATTCTGAGATTATGGATGGATTGAGTTTTTACGAAAGGGCGGTGGGGTCCCTGTTTCAAGTAGCAAATTCAAGGCATACGGGCGAATCTGTGTTTGATCTCTCCAAACTTTCTTCTGCGATCTTGGTGGTTTTCGTTGTCATGATGTAAGTGGCTTAACTGAATTTTCTTGTTTAAACTTGTCCTAAAATGAACGTTCATTTTTTGTTTTTATTAATGATCATATTCTTTTTTGCATATATTTATATATATGCAGGTACCTTCCACCTTATACTTACTTCATGCCAAGGCAAACGGATGATCTTGGAGAACAATTCTCAAGAAATAACGACGAGAGAAGCGAAAGAAAAATGAGAAAAAAGAAGATCGCAACGGACTACATGCAAATATTCTCTCCCTTAACGTACTTGTTCATATTCATCACTCTAATTTGTATAACAGAGAGGCAAAAGCTCAAGGACGATCCTCTCAACTTCAACGTGTTAAATATCACTGTCGAAGTCATTAGGTAATAATGTTGAGGAATTAATCACAATATACGAAATACTAATTAATTAATTTGCACGCGTTTATATATATATATATATATATATATATATATATATATATATATATATAATATATATATATATATATATATATTACTTTGTTGATATTGGTATGTATTCGTGTAGCGCGTATGGAAATGTTGGATTCTCGACGGGGTATAGCTGTGAACGGAAAATGAAAGGAGGGGGAATGGAATACTGCAAAGAGGCATCTTACGGGTTTGCTGGAAGATGGAGTGATAAAGGCAAGATAATTCTTATTCTTGTTATGATCTTTGGAGGGCTCAAGAAGTTCAATCTCAAAGGTGGTGCCAAGTTTTGGCATTTGTCCTCATGACAATTCATATTTACCTCTATGTATATATTCTCATCCACGTCTTATAACGTCTTATAATAATATGTGTGTTAACTTGCTTAATATGGTTTGCTTGTTTGTACATTGTTTGTATTATGATAAGCTTATGTGACGAATATTTCCTTATTTAGAAATAATTCTCAAGGAACAATTTACGTTACAATGCATTTTTGGCATTTTTGGGCAATCAGTGGTATGGTTGGGAATGAACTCATGATCGATAGATATCTTTCGAGACAAATTTAATCTCGTTCGCTAACTAGTTGTCTAGAAAGCTGTATAACAGAAATCGTGACTGATAATTGCAGCGCTACAAAATTTTGATAGATGTGTTCATTATCCTAGGAATTATTAGTGACGATATAAGTTGATGCTAGGAATTATTAGTGACGATAGTTGATGCTGACAAAACGGAAGCTATGAGTTTTCATGTGCCAAGTGCTTGTGCTGGCAATTTTGAATGTTTGTCCTAGTGGCCATCACATAGGTGCTTGGTGACTATCATGTTTATTGTGTGGCCGAACTTTAGCTAGCTACACAATCATCTAGCTCCGTTCTGATATAATCTTTACACTTTTTTCGTTGTTACTACGAAAAAATTTTAAACAATAATTTTAATTTGATTTTAGTTATATTAATGAAAATCTAAAACTTGTAATTGATAGACCATCAACAATACTATCAATAACATGTTTTAGATTTTTATTAAGATAATTCAATCAACCTAAAATTACTGAAGTTATTTCGTAGTAACAACGAAAAAAGTGTGAAGATCAATTTGGGATGGAGGGAGTATATAACTAGCTAGTATGTACACGCTATAAGTAGGGACCGCGACTACCACTACCATTGTCCACATTAGTATGATATTGTCTGCTTTAGGCCCAGCCCGCACGCAGGGCCGGCTATCACCCTGAGTGCAAGAGGTGCTTTTGCACAGGGCCCAATTGTTTCCAAGGGCCCCCAAATCTCGCATTTTGTTCATTTAATCCTTGAAAATTTGTACAGATACTTTTACAACCCTAAAGTTTTAAATCCTTCCAAAGTTAGTGCTTGATTTTGTAAAGAATAAATTGCTATAGAAGTACTTGAATAGTATTTGTGTAAAGTTTTTAAGTATTAGAGACCCAATATTCAAATATAGCACAGGGCCCCTACAATTATTTGGACGGACGGGCCTGCCCGCACGAATTTGTTTTTGGTCATCTCCCAAAAGTCTTCATACTAATGAAGTGGGTAGTGTTATTATATACCTGACAATTATTTCCTCAATTGCCGATGTGAACTTTGGGTTGCACCCCAACACTATATAGCTAGATAGACATTATAACAGAGGGAGTATATAGCTAGTGTGTACATGCTATATAGCTAGATAGACATTATGGGTTTTGAAATCGTTTCTGAGCAGTTTTGCAACGTGAAAATATAAAAATCGCAGCCGGAGCTAATGACCCCTTCAGCCACCAGGCCTAGAGCCGCGTCTGAAGGAAAGTCGATTCATGACCGTCTTGGAAACATGAGTGAATTCTCTAAAAGCCCCACTCAAAAAAGACGAGAATCAGATCTGAGAACCCAGATCACCGCCTCTAAAAGCACAAAGGCACCACCACCCGTGATGAACCAGAGGAAGCTCATGTTAGCCGCCCTCCAGGAACAATCACGTCTGGTGGCCCAACAGTTAAATATTAACGCTCAAACCATTCAACTGTTGGAAGAGGAAAACAGGGCCCAAAAGGCCGGAAAGTCCCCCGAGGACAAGCCAGTCCCTAGCAAATTCCAGAGCAAAACTATCGATGACATCTCTGACGATGATGATAGAGAATACTATGACAACGAGGAAGAGGAGTAATCAAAAGGTGAGCCTGAAGGTGAGGGGGAATCCCAACCTAGAAGGAATCCTACTTCCTCAAAGTCCAAGTATCGCAGGGCCCCAACAAAAACCAACGCTGGGGGAATCACCCGAGCAACCCAAAGCGGAAGGACCGTGGGAACTCAGGGAATAACCCCCGCCATGGAAAAAATGATCAAGGAACTGTGGAAAGAGCAGACGGGGAGCCCAAAAAAGAGTGCATCAGCCCTAGACGCCTTCACAGATGGGATCAAGAACTCGCCTATCACCAATCGTCGCCTCCCTACCCTAGATTCATATTCCGGGGCCACTAGCGCGAAGAGCCATGTAGAACGATTCGAGGTCCAGATGTCCCTATTTACGGAATCTGAAGCTATCAAGTGCAAAGCACTGGCCTCGACCTTCCAGGGAAAAGCATTGTCCTGGCTCCTAGCTCATAATCAAGGCTCTATCACAAGCTATGACATGTTGAGAAACAACTTCCTCAACTCATTTGCCGGAGCGGGAGTAACAGCGAGGCTGAAAGAGGACTTGATCCGAATCCGCCAGTAGACCCAGGAAAGCACTGCATCCTATATCACCCGTTTCCAGAATATGACGGAACAGATCATCGATCTGGAAAGGAAAGATATAGAGCTATGTTTCATGGGAAGCTTGACGTGCCAAGCCCTCAAAACGGAATTCTCACTTCGCAAACCCAGCGGAGTTGAAGAGATGTATGAGAGAGCTATGGACGTGGCGGGCTCGAAAGAACCGTATGTTCCCGAGGTGGCCCGAAAACCCGTGAAAGAACAAATCGAGTTCAAAACAGAGCCTGAGACGAGCTCGTGGTCGGGAAGAAACCGCACTCGCCGGACCGACACGTTCAAAGACTTCACTCCCTTCACAGCCCCAAGAGAGGTGGTAATGAGGTCGGTGGAATTACCGACACCACCTCCATTGAACAAACCTGCGTGGAAACGTGACCCGAACCAGTACTTTACATATCATAGCGACCACGGACACTCCACGGAAAACTGCATGAACCTGAAAAGGGCTTTGCAAGGGCAGGTAGACCAGGGAAAGTTGAAAGAGTGGGTAGCGAGGACGAAAAACACTGGGAACAACAAAGGTCCTGGAAAAAGGACCGCCGAGCTCGAGCTCGAAGGAGATAACAGACGACTCCGAATTGACTTTATCGGGGTTGAGCCGGCTAGTAACGCCCAATTGGAAACTCAGATCAGGAGGCTAGAAAGGGTATACTTAATTCCTCCAATTCCTCAGGAAGATGAAGAAGTGATATCTTTCAAACGGTCTGAGCTCACTGCCACATTATTTCACTCCACCCAACCACCCACTATTGACATCGCGGTCGGACGTGCCAACATCGGAAGGTTCTTAATAGACACCGGTGCGCGAGGGACATCCTCTACTTTTATTGTTTGAAAAAGATGGGCATGGAACAGGCAAAGCTATCCCCCTACGCAGGCCTGCTGGAAGGTTTTACCAACCACACTGTCAAAGTCATGGGGATGATTGAATTCGAGGTGACAATCGGAGAGAAGGAATTCTCCAAAACCGCCAAAGTAAATTTCATGGTGATTGACCTGAAGTCATAATTCAATGCAATTTTGGGAATGACGGCCCAGGAAGCCTTGGGAATTGTAGCATCCATCCCCCACCAAAAAGTAAAGTTCAGTACCCCTGCCGGAGTGGCGTGTATCAAAAACAAGACAGAGGACCTACTGAGTGGAATCCTTAAAAGGAAAAGAGCAGAGGCGGCAGCAACCAGTTTGGTGAAGCCAAAACTAAATGAAGCCACTGTAGTAGTTGTTCCCGAGGTCAGTACGAAGGAAACTATGCACATCGGTACCATCTCTTTCCACTCCACAAGGGCCGAAGTGAGGAAATGTAGAAAACAAAAGAGGAACGAGCCGTAAATTGAGCTCGTCCTCGAATCCCTCATCGACCGCGAGGTCCCGGACATTCTACCAAATGATAAACTGGAAGAAGTCATCATCAATCCGGATTACCCCGAGCAAAAGATCAAGGTGGGCCTGGAAATTGACCCACAAGAAAGAAAACTGATCATAGAAGTCCTTCGCAATAACTTAGATGTTTTCGCATGGAAAGTGGAGGACATGGAAAGGATTAGTGAGGAAGTAATTGTGCAAAAGTTTAACGACAGTGATGCCTTCACCCCAATTCGACAGAAACCTCGCTATTTCGCGCCGAATAGGAAGGCAGCCATAAAGGAAGAGATGGAACGATTGGTCAAAGCAGAAATTATAGAAGAGATCTTGTATCATAAGTGGCTATCGAACGTCGTCATGGTCGCTAAAGCCAGTGGGAAACTCAGAATGTGCGTTGACTTTACCGATGTGAACAAAGCATCTCCGAAAGACTGCTACCCCCCACCTCGCATAGATCAATTGGTAGACTCAATAGTAGGACATCAGATTTTAAGCTTCATAGACGCCTACTCCGGCTATCACCAAATCAAAATGGCACCGGAAGATTACGCTTCAACCTGTTTCTACGCCGCGGACAAAACCTACTGCTATCTTATGATGCCATTTGGGCTCAAAAATGCCGGCGCAACATACTCAAGAATGATTGCCATTATCTTTAAGGATTAATTGGGAAGAAACATTGAAGCTTACATAGATGATATGGTGATCAAGACTAAAGAGAACTCTCACGAGGTCAACCTCAAGGAGACCTTCGAAAATTTGACATGAAGCTGAATTCAAGCAAGTGTGCTTTCGGAGTCCGAGCTGGGAAATTCTTGGGGTTTATGGTCAATCAAAGAGGCATTGAGGCTAATCCATAAAAGATTCAGGCTCTCGTCAACATGACTCCGCCCCAATCCATCAAAAGTGTACAACAACTGAACGGGAGGATAACAGCTTTGGGTCGCTTCATTTCAAGATCCGCGGAGAAATGCCTGCCGTTCTTTAAAATTTTGAAAGGGGGTAAAGGCTTTAAATGGGCCCCGAAATGCGACGTGGCCTTCGACGAGGTCAAGAAATACTTGGGCCAGCCACCGCTTTTGAGCAGCCCGAAATTAGGAGAATAGCTTTTTCTTTATTTAGCCTCTACTGATCTGGCAGTAGCTGCTGTTCTTGTAAGGGAGGAATATAACTCCCAAAAACCAGTTTACTATGTATCAAAGGCTTTGTCCGCCGTGGAAGGACGTTATCTTAATGTTGAAAAGTTAGCATACGCCTTGCTTGTTGCAGCTCAGAAATTACGAGCTTATTTTTCTGCTCATCCCATAACTGTGCTCACAGATTCACCTTGAGAAGGGTTCTGCATAAACCTGAATTGTCAGGAAGACTTATGGATTGGGCAATTGAACTTACGGAGTTCCAAATAACGTATGCCCCGAGAAGAGCAATCAAAGCACAGGCCCTAGTTGACTTCGTCGCGAAAACTTCATTCCGGCTCGAGGAAGCTCAGCTCATCAAAGAAAAGGGAAAAGCCAAAGAGGCAGACTCGACAAATAATAAAGCGTCCAGCTCGCAATCGAGCAGGCCAAGCCAGTGCTGGACCCTGTACGTTGATGGGTCAGCTAGCAAAACAGTTAGTGGGGCAGGAATACTGCTGATTTCCCCGGATCAAGATCGATTCAAGAGAGCATTAAGGTTCAAATTCGAGGCCTCAAACAATCAAGCAGAATATGAGGCACTGATAGGTGGGATAGAGTTGGCCAATGACATGAATATACCCAATATAATCATAAACGGCGATTCTCAGCTGGTGGTTAACCAAGTCAAAAGGGAATATGAGGCCATATACCCAGTCTTATCCTAGTACAGAGACATGGTGAAAACTTTCCTTCAAAAATTTGAATACTACGAGCTAAACAAGATATGTCGAGAAGAGAACTCCGAGGCGGACTGGCTATCCAGGATAACCGAAAGCGAGGTCGCTGAGCTCGATATCAATTGCTCACTCGAGTTCGTCGAATGGCCGGCCATCTCGCGCATCGCAATCCGGCCTATCGAGGAAGTGGAAAAGGATTGGGTCGATGAGATTCAGGAATACATCGAGGCAGGGACAACCCCTAACAACCCTGACCGGGCACTCATCACTCCTAAAATAGCAGCGAGGTACACAGTGGTGGATGGAATTTTGTACAGAAGGTCCTTCACCAAACCTTTGTTAAGATGTGTCTATGACCGTCTGACCACCAACTTAATGTACGAGGTCCATGAAGGGATCTGTGGAGGCCACCCCGGAGCTCGCACCCTTTCAGACAAAATCTTAGCCCATGGGTATTATTGGCCCACAATGAGGAAAGAAGCAGAGGAATATGTTAGAAAATGTGACAAGTGCCAACGTTTCGCCAGCATTCCTCGTTTACCAGCCACTGAGCAGACAGTTCTTGTCCCAACGTGGCCATGGGATAAATGGGGAATCGACTTGATTGGGGCCTTTCCTAGAGCCCGAAATGGAATGACCCACGTCGTGGTCGCTGTAGACTACTTTACGAGGTGGCCTGAAGCGAAGCCGTTCTCTAGTTTAACATAAGAGAACGTGATTAACTGTCGCGACCCCGACCCCGCGGGCCGGGAACTCGCGAGCTGGACATCGACATAAAACAATAAACACCAAAATACAGAAGATAAAAATTCCACTTTAATACAAAAGATAATACAAGGTTTTAGAAATCCAAAGCTTAACAACAATACTAAACCACTAGTATAAGCTCCACAAGCTTACACCAAAATGAAGGAATATTACAACTTCTTAATGACGTCACAGTTTGGTAATACTATCCCAAAGGTTATACATTTAAGTAATGCAAACCGAACAACAACCTGCCCAAAAGTCACTATCCCTCTCGACGTCCTTCTCGTGATCAGCGAGTCCTATTACTTTCCTCCTGGGGGGGTTAAGGAAAAACCAAGATAAAAAGAAAGGGGGTGAGATAAATCTCAATAAGCCACTTATGCAACTACATGACATGCTATGATGCAATAAACAATAATAAAACTCACATAGCACGTAGCAATTAGCAGTTAACAGATGGCAGCGGAAATAAACAAGTAACAAAGGATATTGAGCCAAGGTTTTCCCCAAACGGATACAAGAAGAAAACCCTACGCAGCTTCAATCGATCGACCAATCAACCCATCTTCATAGAAGCATAAACAGCTGAAGATAATAACCCGGTACCGGAACCATGTAACAACGATAAAGTAACAAGGGGAATATGACACAAAGTCATAACCCAAACGACTAGCTAGAATATTCACCAAAAGGAGCTAGCTCATCCCAACCAAGGCCAATCTGGAAGGGGAAAAGAGGAACCAATGGACGATACTATACTGGACTTGGGTCGTGTGCCATTATAATATTATCCATTGCCTAAAGAAAACACAAGTACCAGCTAGACTTCCAAATAAATGCCAAGTAGTAAATACTAGCTTAAATAAACAATTAATGATTACAAAGTAGGGAACCATGCCAAATAGTCATCATAAAGATAAGTCAAACCACAAATGCATCAAGAAGATGTTCCAAACTCCCAATTAACACTTAATCAAATTTCATCACATTTTTTTATCACAAAGGACCCAATTCCAACACTAGAGTGTACAAAGATGTTCAATAAGGTCAACAAGGATTGTGCACAAAACTTAGACCAAAGCACATTCTTAAATCACACAAAAAGAACAAGTATAAACTTTCAGAACCACTGTGCGGCCGCCCACTAAGGGTTGTGCGGTCGCCCAATAAGACTTCAACCAAGACAAAAACCTTCTATCAAGGTGTGCGGCCGCACGCCCCATTTTGGGCGGTCGCCCACGCCCCCTGCTCTGCCGGAAATCGGCAAGAAGAACTGGGTTCCTCAAAATTTTCTTACACATCCACAATCAACCAAAATCTAACACTTCTAACTAGTATACTAAGGTACTAAAACAACTTATAAGCCTAAAAGGACTCATATAATCACATCTAAACAACCCAAATCAAAGAATGATTCAAACATCAAATTCTCACAAAAATGAATAAAATGTCAATCCACTCCAAATCAAACCAAGAAGCAATATATAGTAAACATAGCATCATATAAGCATAGTATGAACATTTTAGCATAAAAATGGGGAAAGTAACTTACTTGGAAATTTATGAAAGGAAATGGAATTTGGATTTTCTTGGCTATAAACGATCCTAGCGACGATCTAAACATTTTATATAAAAGGAGTAATAAGAAATGATGAATAAAAGATGACCAAAAGAAGGAAAATAAGATGGAGCTTCCTTACCTTCAACAATGGAAGAGAGAGGGAGAGAAATGAGTGTGTGTGTGTGTGCAGGAGAGAGTGAGGGAGAAGGGAGGGAGTAAATAGGATATTTAAAAGAAAATAAACACTTAAGCCCCTCTAGAACCACTTTGAACACATAAACCCTTATAACCCTCTTTTAACTAAATCCCCTAACTTCACACTTAGCACAATTGATCAATTAAAAAGCTAGGCATGACATATAATAAAACACAAAATGCACACATAAATAAATAAATACATAAATAAATAAATATTTACTACTAAGAAAATAGATACGGGTTTTCGGGTCGCGACATTCACTCCACCTTAAAAGAAAATTCGTCCCGAAAGAAATACTTACCCGAATCAAAAAGCCACGGATACTTCCTCTCTATCTCTTCTCGAAGCTCCCACGTTGATTCTTCGACATTGTGATTCCTCCATAGTACTCTAACCAACGTTATGCTTTTATTCCTCAACTCTTGAACTTTGGTATCAAGTATCTGAACTGGTCGTTCCTCGTATGACATGTCAGGCTCTACATCCTCTGGTACCCTCGATAACACGTGAGATGAATCGTGCAAATACTTCTGAAGCATAGAAACATGGAAGACGTTATGCAACCGGTCTAAAGAAGATGGCAACGCAAGTCGATAAGCAAGAAGCCCCACTTTTTCCAAAATCTCAAACGGTCCTATATACCTCGGAGCCAATTTACCCTTCTTCCCGAACCTTCGAATACCCACCTTCGGAGATACCTTCAAGAATACAAAGTCTCCGGTCTGAAAATTAAGATCCCGTCTTCAGTGATCGGCATAGCTCTTATGTCTACTCTGGGCTGTCTTCAATCGATCCCGAATAACTCTGTCTTTCTCAACTGAATCCTGAATCAAATCAATACCCCATATCTTCGCTTCCCCGATCTCATCCCAACAGATAGGTAATCTACACTTTCTTCCATACAAAGCCTCATAAGGAGCCATCTCGATGCTAGTCTGATAACTGTTATTATAAGAGAATTCCACTAAAGGTAAATGCGTATCCCAAGAATCAGAAAAGTTTACCGAACAAGCTCGTAATATATCTTCTAGAATCTGAATAGTCCTCTCGGATTGACCGTCAGTCTAAGGGTGAAAAGCCGTACTGAACCTCAAATCTGTACCCAAAGCTTTCTGTAATGCCTTTCAAAATCTAGAAGTAAATCTCGGATCACGATATGATACAATGCTAACCGAAACCCCATGTAATTTCACAATCTCATTAATATAAAGGGTCGCAAGCTTTTTCATCGAGTATCTAATATCAATCGGTAAGAAATGAGCAGACTTGGTCAGTCTATCCACGATTACCCAAACACTTTCATACTTCCTACGGGTACGAGGTAGTCCCGTAACAAAATCCATAGTCACATGTTCCCATTTCCACTCCGGAATCTCTAATGGCTGAAGTAGTCCTGCGGGTCTCTGATGCTCAGCTTTGACCTGCTGACAAGTTAAACACTTCGACACATACTCAGCTATTTCTCTCTTCATGTTGTTCCACCAGAAATATTGTTTCAGATTTTGGTACATCCTCGTACTACCAGGGTGAATAGTATATCTCGATTTATGACCCTCATCCAAAACTTTCCTCTTTATACCGTCAATATCGGGCACACACAAACGTCCACGAAAGGTTAACACTCCATTCGAACTGATAGAAAAATCTTAAAAGTTCTTCTCCTTCATTTTACCCATTATTTTCACTAACTCTAGATCTTCTTTCTGAGCTTCCTTTATTTTCTGAATTAGGGTTGGGGATACCCTAATGTTCGCAAAGATAGCCCCATGTCTCGATTCACGAGGACACCAGTCTCGAACATCCTCAAGCATTTTCCACTCTCGAACCATCATCGAAGCCACATAAGATTTTCTACTAATTGCATCAGCTACAACATTCGCCTTTCCCGGATGATAAGATATTTTACAATCATAGTCCTTCAAAAGTTCCATCCATCTGCGCTGTCGGTTATTAAGTTCCTTCTGGGAGAAAAGATACTTCAAACTCTTGTGATCCGTGAAAATCTCAAATTTTGCCCCGTAAAGGTAGTGCTTCCACTTATGAAGATCAAATACAATAGCTGCCAATTCCAAGTCGTGAGTAGGATAATTCTGTTCACTCGGACTCAACTTCCTCGAAGCATACGCGATAACTTTCCCATTCTGCATTAAGACGCAACCCAAGCCTTCCTTCGATGCATCACTATAAATCACTAAGTCATCGCTCCTATTAGGCAACGCTAAAATCGGTGCAGTAGTCAACCTCTTCTTCAACTCTTCAAAACTGTTGTTACACTTTTCGGTCCACTCAAACGGAACATTCTTTCCGGTCAACTGAGTCATCGGTGTAGCAATCTGTGAAAACCACCCTTCTATAAACCTCCTGTAATACCCTGCTAACCCAAAAAACTCCTGATCTCAGTCACTGTTTCTGGTCGCTTCCAATCAACAATAGCTTCTATCTTCGAAGGATCCACAGAAATCCCATCTTTAGAAATAACATGACCCAGAAATGAAACTTTTTCGAGCCAAAATTCACATTTACTAAACTTCGTGAATAGCTGTTCTTTTGCGAGTACTGATAAAACTATCCTCAGATGTTGATCGTGCTCCTCTCGAGATTTAGAATAGACAAGTATATCATCAATGAAGATCACTACGAACGTATCAAGATAAGTATGGAAAATTCTGTTCATCAAGTCCATAAACATGGCTGGTGCATTAGTCAACCCAAACGGCATAACCAAGAACTCATAATGACCATATCGGGTGCGAAAAGCAGTCTTCGAAATATCTTCCAATCGAATTTTCAACTGATGGTATCCACTCCTCAAATCAAGTTTAGAAAATACCACTGACCCCTGAAGTTGATCGAATAAATCATCAATATGCAGTAGTGGATATTTGTTCTTCACCGTTACCTGATTCAACTTCCTGTAATCAATACACAACCTCAACGAACCGTCCTTCTTCCTTACAAACAAAACCGTTGCTCCCCACGGTGAAACACTAGGTCGAATAAATCCTTTATCAAGCAACTCCTGTAACTGAACCTTCAATTCTTTCAACTCTTCTGGAGCCATTCTATAAGGTGCTTTCGATATCAGAGCTGTACCTGGTAATAGATCTATACAGAACTCTATCTCTCGATCGGGCGGCATACTGTACTCTGAAGAGAAAACATCAGGAAATTCTTTAGCTACCCGAACAGTCTCTAACCCGGGTGATTCTTTCTTAGTATCTAGCACACTAGCCAAATAACCCTCACAACCACGATGCAACAACTTCCTCGCTTTCACATAAGAAATTATGCGAATATTTCTACCCAAAGGAATAGCCTCAAACACAAACTTAGGCACATTAGGAATAGAAAAAGTAACGACCTTCTTACGACAATCAACTGAAGCATGATATTTACTCAGCCAATCCATACCCAAAATGATGTCAAAGTCTTGTATCGGAAGAACTACCAAATCCGCACACAAAACATGACCACAAATAAGCACATTACAAGCACGAAACACTTTATCAGTCACCAGACACTCTCCCATAGGAGTTGACACCTCTAACACATAAGGTAAAGACTCAGATGAAACATTTAGCAAAGAAGCAAAGTGCACAGATATATATGAATGCGATGATCCTGGATCTACTAATGCACGGGCGCTCACACTAGACACAGAAATAATACCTCCTATCACTGAAGGATCATCAGTAGCCTGCTGCTGGTTCATAGAAAAAACTCTTCCTTGAACCTTAGGCTTCCCTGTTGCATCTCTCTTCTGGCCTTGTGAAGTACTAGCTCCTGTCCCCGATGGATGATATTTGGATCTAGGACAATCTTTCACGAAGTGCCCCAACTGACCGTAATTAATACACTTCCCTTGCTTCTTCCAACATCGATCCTCAGAATGTCCTTCCCTCTGACAATAAGAACAAAGTCTTCTATTCTGATTCCCTTGGTTTCCCGGAGTAGTGCCAGGATTCCTTAGGATTGGTTGTCCTCTGAACTGAGACTGTCCTCCCGAATTTCCTCGGTTATCCAAACGTTGTTGTGGTTGTGATCTGTTCTGACCTCCTTGTTTACCCGTGTTAACTACCTCTGTTTTCCTCTTGTGCTCTCCAATGTCTTGCTCTACAAAGTAGGCACGGTCTACAGCATCCTGAAAAGTCTGAATCCTATGAGCTATTAGCTGAGTTCTGATAGCTGTCCTCAAGCCTCTGATAAACCTCATTGCCTTCCGCTCTTCAGTTGTTACAAGATAGCCACAATACCTAGCTAATTCTGTGAACTTAGCCGAATACTGTGCTACCGTCAACAAGTTCTGCTCCAAGTTTAGGAACTCGATCTCCTTCTTGTTCTGATCAACTACAGGAATAAAGTGCTCCTTGAATTTCCTTACAAACAGCTCCCAGGTATACGGTACGTGAGTCTCATCCCAACTCGCCTTAATTGCCTTCCACCAATGTTCAGCAGCTCCCACTAGCTTATAGGCCGCAAACCGAACTCTGTCTTCACCCGTACAACCAAAGACATTATAGATCTTTTCCATTACTTTTATCCACATTTCAGCCTTTTTCACATCAGGCTCTCCATCATACTCTATCGGTTTCAATTTCAAGAACTGTTCCAACCCATACCGTGGAGGTGGTGCTTGTTCCTCTCTCGGCCCTTGATCATGAATGGCTTTCATAGCCGCTTCGAACATACCCTGAAACATCGCACGATTTTATTCCCATACCTCTTCATGATTCGAAGCCCCAATGTGACCTTCACCAGCCCTTCTTCTAGCCATTTTGAACAAGTACCTGCATAAAACACCAATCGTTACTCACTCCGAACACAACTACCCTCCTAGGTCATTCTAGTCCACCTATACTTAAACTTAGAGCTAAACCATAGCTCTGATACCAACTGTCGCGACCCCGACCCCGTGGGCTGGGAACTCGCGAGCTGGACGTCGACATAAAACAATAAACACCAAAATACAGAAGATAAAAATTCCACTTTAATACAAAAGATAATACACGGTTTTAGAAATCCAAAGCTTAACAACAATACTAAACCACTAGTATAAGCTCCACAAGCTTACACCAAAATGAAGGAATATTACAACTTCTTAATGACGTCACAGTTTGGTAATACTATCCCAAAGGTTATACATTTAAGTAATGCAAACCGAAACAACCTGCCCAAAAGTCACTATCCCTCTCGACGTCCTTCTCATGATCAGCGAGTCCTATTACTTTCCTCCTAGGGGGGTTAAGGAAAAACCAAGATAAAAAGAAAAAGGGTGAGATAAATCTCAATAAGCCACTTATGCAACTACATGACATGCTATGATGCAATAAACAATAATAAAACTCACATAGCACATAGCAATTAGCAGTTAACAGATGGCAGCGGAAACAAACAAGTAACAAATGATATTGAGCCAAGGTTTTCCCCAAACGGATACAAGAAGAAAACCCTGCGCAGCTTCAATCGATCGACCAATCAACCCATCTTCATAGAAGCATAAACAGCTGAAGATAATAACCCGGTACCGGAACCATGTAACAACGACAAAGTAACAAGGGGAATATGACACAAATTCATAACCCAAACGACTAGCTAGAATACTCACCAAAGGGAGCTAGCTCATCCCAACCAAGGTCAATCTGGAAGGGGAGAAGAGGAACCAATGGACGATACTATACTGGACTTGGCTCGTGTGCCATTATAATATTATCCATTGCCTAAAGAAAACACAAGTACCAGCTGGACTTTCAAATAAATGCCAAGTAGTAAATACTAGCTTAAATAAACAATTAATGAGTCCAAAGTAGGGAACCATGCCAAATAGTCATCATAAAGATAAGTCAAACCACAAATGCATCAAGAAGATGTTCCAAACTCCCAATTAACACTTAATCAAATTTCATCACATTTTTTATCACAAAGGACCCAATTCCAACACTAGAGTGTACCAAGATGTTCAATAAGGTCAACAAGGATCGCGCACAAAACCTAGACCAAAGCACATTCTTAAATCACACAAAAAGAACAAGTATAAACTTTCAGAACCACTGTGCGGCCGCCCACTAAGGGTTGTGCGGTCGCCCAATAAGACTTCAACCAAGACAAAAACCTTCTAGCAAGGTGTGCAGCCGCACGCCCCATTTTGGGCGGTCGCCCACGCCCCCTGCTCTGCCGGAAATCGGCAAGAAGAACTGGGTTCTTCAAAATTTTCTTACCCATCCACAATCAACCAAAATCTAATACTTCTAACTAGTATACTAAGGTACTAAAACAACTTATAAGCCTAAAAGGACTCATATAATCACATCTAAACAACCCAAATCAAAGAATGATTCAAACATTAAATTCTCACAAAAATGAATAAAATGTCAATCCACTCCAAATCAAACCAAGAAGCAATATATAGTAAACATAGCATCATATAAGCTTAGTATGAACATTTTAGCATAAAAAGGGGGAAAGTAACTTACTTGAAAATTTATGAAAGGAAATGGAATTTGGATTTTCTTGGCTATAAACGATCCTAGCGACGATCTAAACATTTTATATAAAAGGAGTAATTAGATAGGATATTTAAAAGAAAATAAACACTTAAGCCCCTCTAGAACCACTTTGAACACATAAACCCTTATAACCCTCTTTCAACTAAAGCCCCTAACTTCACACTTAGCACAATTGATCAATTAAAAATCTAGGCATGACATATAATAAAACAAAAAATGCACACATAAATAAATATTTACTACTAAGAAAATAGAAACGGACAAGCTGAGGCAGCGAACAAACTCATCATGGTAGCCCTCAAGAAAAACTTGGAAGGACGAGGTGGAAAATGGCTAGACAAGCTCAACACCGCGCTATGGGTAGTTCGGACCACCCGTCGAAATTCAACCGGAGAAACCCCGTTCTCTCTTGCATATGGGTCCGAAGCTATGGCACCCGTCGAAGTCGGACTCCCCTCCATACGAGTAACTTACTTCGACCAAGCAAGCAATGAAGCATCAAGAAGAAGAGATCTAGATTACTTGGAAGAGCGACGGTTAGAATCCCGAGCTAAAATGGAGAACTACAAAAAGAAGGCAAAACTCCACCATGACAAAAGAGTTCATAAAAGAAGCTTCGAAGTCGGAGATTGGGTCTTAAGAAAGGCCAAGGTCACAGGCAAAGAGCCCGGATTCAACAAGTTGAGGCGAACTGGGTAGGACCTTTTCAGATTGCCAGAATAATCAAAGAAGACACTTATCGCCTCCCAGATAAAGACGGGAAAGATATCAAGAATGCTTGGCATAGTGACCATCTCAAAAAGTACTATAATTAATGTAAGAGTTTTGTAATAGAAGTACGAGATAGAAAAGCTATGAAATAAACTTATGAGCAGAAATTTCATTCACCAAAGTGTATTTTACATACTAGCTGGTCCATATACATCCTAGTGCCTATATATACTAGCATATACAAAAGGCGACCCCACAACTGGCTGGGGCCATAGCCATGCAAAAAAAAAAATAAAAAAAAATAAGAGCCTAGTTCAAGAAGAGCCTACTGACTCCTCGTCATCCGCATCGTTGCCTCCTTCATCACCTCCGTCGTACTCGGATTCATAACCGAACTCTTCTCCGCCCCTTGCAGAGTCATTATTCCCCTCAACTTCCTCATCTTCATCAACCTCCTCATCCTCATCCTCATCCTCGTCACCACCCTTTGAGCTGCTCGACGACGAGCTCCCATTGGTGGAAGAGTCATCATCATCGGAAATATCATAAATAACCTTGGGAGATTGTTCCCCATTGCTGTCAGTAGGGGAGTCCTCAACGGGATGAGAAGTCTCAGACGGAAAGTTGGAGTCGTAAGAGTTATCGGTGTCACCTGAGTTCTTGCCAGAACGGTCTTGACCCGAGTTGTCAGAATCTGAAAAATCTGAGGGTGAAGCCATGGAAATGGTATGACTAGAGAAAAGAGGAAGTAAAAGATGAAGAAAGTTTTCCTTTTGTTTTATATATAGTAGGAAGGGATAGAGGCGGAAGGTGAGAAGTCAATAAATGAGCATGTCTAAACATAAAATAAAAAAAAAAGTGAGGCCATGGAATGGTGGTCTTGACCTCGTGAGATTCGAGCTCGAAGCGTTAGGCCATGGAACGGTGGCCTCGACCTTGGCGACCTCGTCGGTTTTAGCCCCACCTCGCAGAAGCCATCAAGGACGGAGTCAACTTCGGAATAACAAAGGCAAAGTCAAAAGCATATGAAGCATCAAACTGGATAACAACATAACGAAAAATAGCCCAAGACCAAAGGGCAGAAGAGCTTGTTCCACAAATCATTACAAAGATCAAAGCAAAAGAAAAAGTTGGAAATTGTTTGAAGTTGTTCACCAAAGGCTAGCCTATTACAAGACGAATACTCAGGACATAGCCTAGTTTGAATTATCGGGATCAGCAGCTACGGTGGGGTCAGACTCAGATACAGCAGGCACCGGAGCGGGCACGTTCTCCTCCGCAGCAATCACAACTTCGACCGGAATGGCCACCTCGCTCACCTCGACCTCGCGAGCTACTTCTTCCCTGGTTACGGCCCTGGCCACCTCGAAATCTGCTGGGTTTGCCTCAACGGTAGGGGTACTAATGGCTAAGTTGGATGTCTCCCCCGTGTGCATCTCAGCAGCTAATCGTTGGCGCCGAGGGTCATCCTTCAAGATAAGGTCCAAGATTGGTTCAAGTGGCAAAGTTTCACCATCAACGAAGCGTAATTCTTGCAATCTCGCCGTTAAACCCTGGTAGGTGACCTCGGCAACCTGAGGTGGCACCCAATCTTCTCCCTGGTCCGCAGCACTTTCAACTTGGGCAGTTAAATCTTCATCGTCAAAAAGGACCAAGGCGTGGCCATTACGATATTGAGGATCGGCGATAAGAGGAGCCTCAAGCCTTAGCAAGTCATAGGAAGTAAAACCACCTTGATGAGCAACGGTACGGGCATACTGTTGATTGGAGGGCTCATACTGGTAAATGGAAGCATCGGTAACCAGCCCATCATATTCCTCTGATGCCAGGAATTTGGCCTTGAAAGCCTGCTCAATCAACCCCTTTTCCTCCTCGGTAGCTCCCCTCGGTAGGGCCTCCAGTTCGCCAATCCTAGTCTTTGACTTTTCCAGCTCAGAACTCTTTAAGGCCAGCTCGGACTCTGTCGCGGCCAACTGCTCTCTAAGTTTGTGCATCTCGGTGGTCATCTGGCTGTTTTCAGACAAGGCTTTCTCTCTTTGATACACAGTGGAGGCCAGTCGTTTGCCATGTTCATTTGCCTCTTTGGTCTTCTCGATGAGGGCTTTTTCGGATTTCTTCAACTCTTTGACCATGACGTCATTGATCTTTTTCAAATCATCCCGTTGGGTGGTCACGTCGGCGCATTGTTTGCTAACTAAGTCAAGCTGCCTCCTATCCGACTCGCCTTTGCGCCTCATGAGATCAATGCAATTTGCAGACTAACAAGCAAGGACATCGGTCAGTTAAGAGATTAGCCATAAGAAAGAACTGTTTCAAACATGAGCAAGACAGTTACCCCGGTAAAATTCATACCAACTTGGCCTGCCAAAGAATAGAAATTTTTGTCAGCCAGAGCGGATTCTGTAAAGTCCTGGGCGTTCAAACGATACAGCAACCTATTACCAATATAGGCGCTCCTGGAACTGTTTGCGGCGGCGCAGGCACATCCAATCCTCTTGAACTCTGAGCACCGCCCACCGGTGCCAAAACGGCCACGCCGGCTCGGTTTATTATGGGAAACTTGCCGTCCAGCCTTCCCCCAATGCGGCCTGACGGTCCGAGGTGGCTTTCAAGTCCGCTGCGGTTTCTTGTTCTTAAGGGCTCCATAATTGCTCACTTTTCTTGGAGGCATATTGGGCTCAGGGTTCACTTCTGGAAAAGTTAAACATTAAAAGGAAGACAATTAGTCAAGCAGATATTTAACAAGAATGTGCGAATAAGACAAAGCGTGAAGAGATGAGTAATGACCAGCCAGATCGGGGTCAATGCAGGAAGTGTTGTTGGCACAAAAACAACAGTCATAAGAAAAAACAAGTCCTTGATGGACTCTCCAGTCTGGGTCACGAGCTGAGGGTTCAACGGGAACTCGGGGAGTGGTGAGATAAGGTTGGCGAGCTGGAGCCACCCTAGTCCGGATAAGCAGCGCCTCGTCCTCGATTATGGAGCCTGCGTCGAATATGGAATTGGTGCTAAATTCGTGATCAATCATCAAAAAGTTCTCTATTGCCGCTGTCAAGTCAGCCCCCAACGATTTGTGAGGTGTTGGTGTTGTATGCTCTAGGCATGTTTTGTAAAACGATTAATGTTATTTATATTAAAGATATTGAATGTTTGATTATTATATCCTTTGCATGTTTAGTATAATAATCCCCGTCCTTAATAATTATGATTAATTATTAGTATAAGTTTAATGGATAATCATATGATGATTATGGTGTATGTGATACAATTAAACTTATGGGTATTTGTTGGAGACCAAATACTGGACTGACCCATATGAGATTTATGTCATGGTCACAATGTCATAATTAAGTCTCATATAGTTATATTACTGGAATCTTTAGACCTGAGATTATCACAGTTTTCCACTTGATGAACATTACGTTTGACATATTCAAATGTTACCCCTAATCGGGTAGCTATAAAGAATGTGATTGGCGTAATCGGATTCATGTAGGGAAAGGTAATAAATCAAGAAGGGATTTGTTCCTCGTAAGAGAGAGATGTCAAGCTTTGGCCACTCGAAGAATGGTGTTAATGAAATGAATGGCCGTGCTCAAATAAGATTTGTACTATCAATACATTCTGGATCGAGAAAGCATTGAACATTGTAAGTTGACCATTGACCATGGCTTACGTTCAATAGACATCGTGAAACAAAGAGATTGTAATATGTTCTATAGAGGATTCACGAACTTATACAAGTTATATTAATTGGGTAGTCATGATGGCTTGCTAGAGTCCGCTCATGATTTATGAGCACAAATGTGTTTGGGCTCATTGCCAACTTAATATAATCCTATGGGGTCACACACAAGAGAACGAATTATTTAAAAGGCTAAAATCAGGATTCTGGTGGTGCTCGGCCGAGCACTTCATAAGACTCGGCCGAGCATGTCCATCAGAAGGTCAGATTATTTTGGAGCAAGGTGCTCGGCCGAGCACCTCAAAGGACTCGGCCGAGCAGGCCCTGTTCGGGCCCAATAACTGATTTCGTGTTGTGACGGGTTTTAACCTATTTCTCCTAAAAGGTTTAGGACTAATAAGTATATAAACTCCTAACAACGACCTAATCAGTAGAGATTGATTCCATATCAATTAGAGAGCCTCCGAGAGAGAGAAAAACAAGTTCTTCTTCTTCCTCAAGAACAAGAACATTGATTTTCCATATAGCCTTAAAAGTAGAAAGAGTTTATATTGGGTCTAGCAATCCAGTTCAAGAATCGTTCTTGAAATTCGTTCGCGTGTGGATAAACATAGAGGGCATTGGCATCAACTCCTTCAAAGTTCGTGATCCAAGTTTTGCGGTCGTTCCTACGTTCGTGATTCGAAGAAGCGCAAAGAACAAAGATTGAAGATCTCAGAATTTTAAAGCTCTGTCACGGTTAGTGTTCTAAATTCATCTCCATATTAATTTAATCATCGTGATCGGATCTAGGCTTTTGGGTTTTATTCCGCTGCGCATGTTTGCTCAAAACCCAACAGTGGTATCAGAGCCCCATTCATCATGATTATTTTAATAATAACATGTTAATGATATAATTGGATTATATGTTTTGGCATGCTATGAGAATTTGGATTCAAGATGTTTATGTGATCTGAGTTTTATGTTTGTATATGAGATATATTGAAATCATAAAATCGCACCGTTTAAATACGTTATGTGGGATCTACGATTGCAATAATAATTTGACTATTATGTTCCTTTAGATTATCAAAAATTAATTGGATTGATTTGTTGATGATCTTTGATTCATGAATAAATCGTTTATTCAAGGTTTTGATGAACATGATGATATGATCATTATGAACACCAAATCCTAAATGAATCGGGAAGGCAATCTTAGAATTAAAATTCGACAAGAAAATATGTTCTGTTCGTGGTGCTCGGCCGAGCAGTCTATAAGACTCGGCCGAGCAGAGTCATCAGAAGCAAAGGGTTTTCTGGAACACAGAGGCGCTCGGCCGAGCACCTTAAAGGACTCGGCCGAGCAGGTTGATTTTGGACAGAATTTGTTTTTCAGATGGCTGGTTTTAGAAACCGTGTTTCCTGAAATTAAATGGCTTGTTTAAAATCACTTTGGATTGAATTTGTTTGTCAGATGGCTGGTTTGAGAAACCGTGTTTCCTGAAAACAAATATCAAGGTCAAAGTAATGAATTGATGGGACAAAAGAATTTAGAATCGAGTTACTTTATGTAAGGGATTGTGGATGCCTATTGGCTTAGTTTCGACCTTACATAGTTGTTCCTTCTAGTTTCTAAATTTGGTACGGGATTGTGGATGCCTTCTGGCTTAGTTTCGACCGTACAATCGTGCTCTCAATAATGTGTTAAAGAATTTATCCCCATAAATCAATCACATGAAATCTTAATTTAATTAATGAGATTAGTTAAATTATTAACCATTGCTTTATGTGTTTATATTATGTGACTATAAACATTGACCATACTATATGTCATGAACCTTCTTTAAAATTTAAGTTCCGTGCCAATCCATGATTAAAACACTTGTGAGTACGTGGGTAGTTTTGTGTGGGTTACGCCCTAGCGTAGGTGCATTGATTCTATCCATTTATGAGCAAGATGAGGAAACAGTGATTCCTATACGTTTAAAATGGTTTAACTTAATTAGGCTATCAAAACAGTTTTGGGCCTAAGGCACAGATGAGATTAAAACATGTTAGATATACGATATCTAAAATCTCATAAAAGATCTAAGAGTCATATATGATATGATTGACAAGGAGTTGTCTACCTAAATAACTTATTTTGAGCAGTCGTGCCCTAGCCGACTCAAAGTTAAGTGAAATATGGATCTTAGGCCATTCAAATTATATTATACATTGGATGTATATGAAGGTTATATAATTTAGTGGGAGTATTTGTAAAATACTATTAATTTAATATCTTTAATTAAGTTGGTACTTATATTTAATTATATGTTTGCATAATTGTAGATAATGGCTCAGAATACAAATTTATCACTGCGATCTATCCTTGAGAAGGAGAAACTTCAAGAAGATGGAGCTAACTATACGGATTGGATTCGTAGCCTTAGAATTGTTCTAAAGCATGAGGATAAGCTCTATATTCTTGATGAGCCCGTTCCTGAAGAAGAACCTGCTTCTAATGCACCCAAGGATGAGAGAAACGCCTACAAGAAACATGTGAATGATTCTCGTGAGGTGGGTTGTCTTATGCTTGCGGTCATGTGTTCAGAACTTCAGAAGATTCTTGAACACTTGGAAGCATTTGACCTTGCTGCTACATTGAAAGATATGTTCCAAGAACAAGCAAGGCAAGAGAGGTTCGACACCATAGCTGCCCTAGTCTCATGCAAGATGAGCGAAGGACAGTATGTGAGCCCTCATGTTTTGAAAATGAAGGCTTACTTTGAGAAACTAGAGAGGCTTGGCCATCCAATTGAGATTGAGTTGGCTACCGATTTTATTCTTAATTCATTGCCCAAAAGCTATAATCAGTTCGTCATGAACTTTAATATGCAAGGGATGGATAAGACTATGTCTGAATTGCATGGGATGCTTAAGCAGTAGAAAAGAAAATCGGTAAAGAGACCGCTCCTGTACTCATTGTGTCTAAGGAAGGAAAGGGCCCAAAAGGCAAATGAAAGGGTAAGGCAAAAGTTGTCAAACCCAAGATTAGCAAGGCAATTGTTGCCAAAGCTAATGTGGCTAAACCTGCTTCCCAAAAGGATGCAATTTGTTTCCACTGCAATGAGATTGGACATTGGAAACGCAATTGCAAGGTTTACAAGGAAGAGTTATAGAAGAAGAAGAGCAGTGGGACTGCATCTACTTCAGGTATCTATGTTATAGATATTCTACTTTCTACTTCTAGCTCCTGGGTATTAGATACTGGATGTGGATCTCACATTTGTTTAAATGTGCAGGGACTAAGGAATAGAAGGCTACTTAAAAATGGCGAAGTGGACCTACGCGTGGGGAATGGAGCAAGAGTTGCTGCATTAGCCGTAGGAACATATGATGTCATTTTACCTAGCGGATTAATTCTTGTTTTGAACAATTGTTATTACGTTCCGGATTTAAGTAGAAATATTATTTCAATTTCTTGTTTGGATAATGAAGGTTTTAAGTTTCTTATTGAAAATAAGAAGTTTTCTATTTATTTAAATGATATGCTTTATTGTACTGCATGTTCATTTAATGGCCTTTATGTTCTTGATGTTGAAAGTGGGAATAATGAGAATGTTTATAATGTAAATAAGAAATCCAAACCTAATGATGTAAATAATACTTATTTGTGGCATTGCCGTCTTGGTCATATTAATGAAAAGCGTATCTCAAAACTCCATGGGGACGGACTTCTAGATTCACATGATTTTGAATCATACGAAACTTGTGAGTCATGTTTACTTGGAAAGATGACTAAGGCACCTTTTACTAAGAGTAGTGAAAGGGCTAATGACTTATTGGACCTCATACATACTGATGTGTGTGGACCAATGAGTTGCAATGCTAGGGGAGGATATCAATACTTCATAACTTTTACTGATGATTTTAGTAGATATGGCTATGTCTACTTAATGAAACATAAAAGTGAATCTTTTGAGATATTTAGAATATTTCAAAATGAAGTACAAAATCAACTTGGCAAAACTATTAAAGCACTTCGATCAGATCGTGGTGGAGAATATTTAAGCCAAGAATTTGACAATCATCTGAAAGATTGTGGAATTGTTTCACAATTAACTCCACCTGGGACACCACAATGGAATGGTGTGTCCGAACGGAGAAATAAGACTTTATTGGATATGGTCCGCTCCATGATGAGTCAAGTTGATCTTCCTTTAACCTTTTGGGGACATGCACTAGAAACTGCTGCACTAACACTAAATAATGTTCCAACAAAATCTGTTCCAAAGACTCCACATGAGATGTGGACTGGAAGAAAACCTAATTTGTCTTTCATGAAGATTTGGGGTTATGAAGCATTTGTTAAGAAGCTCATATCTGACAAACTCACACCTAAATCTGATAAATGTATTTTCGTTGGTTACCCTAAGGAAACTAAGGGTTATTACTTTTACAACCGCGCGGAAAACAAAGTGTTTGTTGTCCGTCATGGTACCTTTCTAGAGAAAGAGTTTCTCTCCAAAGGAATTAGTGGGAGTAAAATTAATCTCGAAGAAATTCGAGAACCCGAAAATTACATGGAACAAAATGTTGGATCTGAACAAGTTTCAAAAAGAGTTGTGGAACCTATTCAGAAAACTCAAGTTCCTCGCAGAACTGGTAGGGTGCGATCTGAACCTGAGAGATATGGATTTCTCATGACGGATAGCAATGAAGTAGAAGCCATAGTTGATGACGAACCTACTTCCTACCAAGAAGCGATGTCCGCTCCTGATTCAGATAAATGGCTTGGAGGCATGGAATCTGAAATTAAATCCATGTATGATAATCAAGTTTGGAACTTGATTGATGCGCCTGAAGGTGTAAAAACCATAGGATGCAAATGGGTTTTCAAAAAGAAAACTGACATGGATGGAAAGGTGCATACTTATAAAGCTAGACTTGTAGCGAAAGGCTATAGGCAGATTCATGGAATCGACTATGATGAAACCTTTTCGCCCGTAGCAATGATCAAGTCTATAAGAATTTTACTTGCCATAGCCGCATATTTTGACTATGAGATATGGCAAATGGATGTCAAAACAGCGTTCCTTAACGGGAACTTACTTGAGGATGTTTACATGACACAACCTGAAGGTTTTGTAATTCCAGAAAATTCTAACAAAGTATGCAAATTGCAACGATCCATTTATGGATTGAAACAAGCCTCTAGGAGTTGGAATCTTTGATTTGATGAATCGTTCAAAGAGTTTGGCTTCATCAAGAACGAAGATGAACCTTGCGTTTACAAGAAGATTAGTGGGAGCGTAGTATTATTTTTGGTACTAAATGTTGATGACATATTGATCATAGGAAACGACATTCCCGCACTGCAGTCTGTAAAGACTTGGTTAGGAAAGTGTTTCTCTATGAAAGATATGGGAGAAGCCGCTTATATCCTTGGCATTAGGATCTATCGTGATAGATCCAAGAAATTGATTGGTTTAAGTCAAGATATATATATTGACAAAGTTCTTAAGAAATTCTGCATGGAAAACTCTAAGAGAGGAAATTTTCCAGTAGGACATGGCATAACTCTAAGCAAGAATCAGTGTCCTAAGACAACTGATGAGCATAAGAGAATGATTGGGATTCCATATGCTTCCGCAATTGGATCAATCATGTATGCTATGATATGTACTAGACCCGATGTCTCGTATGCTTTGAGCATGGTGAGTAGATACCAATCAAATCCTGGTGAAAATCATTGGATTGCAGTCAAGACGATTCTTAAGTACTTGCGAAGGACTAAAGATTCGTTCTTGGTGTATGGAGGTGTGGAAGGTGATCTTGTTGTATGTGGTTACACAGATGCAAGCTTCCAAACCGACAAGGATGATTTTAGATCGCAATCTGGATTTGTATTTGTGCTTAATGGAGGTGTTGTTAGCTGGAAGAGTTCTGAGCAAAGTACTGTCGCTGATTCTACAACGGAAGCTGAGTATATTGCTGCATCTGATGCTGCTAAAGAAGCTGTTTGGATCAAGAAGTTCATAACTGAACTAGAGGTAGTTCCTAGCAATGCTGATCCAATAGACCTTTATTGTGATAATAATGGTGCTATTGCTCAAGCAAGGGAACCAAGAAACCATCAGAAGTCCAAACACATACTTAGGCGTTACCATGTCATTCGAGAAATCATTAACAGAGGTGACGTGAATATATGCAGAGTACCAACTGATGATAACATTGCCGACCCATTAACAAAGGGTCTTCCTCAAACGAAGCATGATGGTCATGTTAGGTCTATGGGTATTCGATACATTAATAAGGCCTAGTGCAAGTGGGAGATTGTTGGTGTTGTATGCTCTAGGCACGTTTTGTAAAACGATTAATGTTATTTATATTAAAGATATTGAATGTTTGATTATTATATCCTTTGAATGTTTAGTATAATAATCCCCGTCCCTGATAATTATGATTAATTATTAGTATAAGTTTAATGGATAATCATATGATGATTATGGTGTATGGGATACAATTAAACTTATGGGTATTTGTTGGAGACCAAATACTGGACTGACCCATATGAGATTTATGTCATGGTCACAATGTCATAATTAAGTCTCATATAGTTATATTACTGGAATCTTTAGACCTGAGATTATCACAGTCTTCCACTTGATGAACATTACGTTTGACATATTCAAATGTTACCCCTAATCGGGTAGCTATAAAGAATGTGATTGGCATAATCGGATTCATGTAGGGAAAGGTAATAAATCAAGAAGGGATTTGTTCCTCATAAGAGAGAGATGTCAAGATTTGGCCACTCGAAGAATGGTGTTAATGAAATGCATGGCCGTGCTCAAATAAGATTTGTACTATCAATACATTCTGGATCGAGAAAGCATTGAACATTGTAAGTTGACCATTGACCATGGCTTACGTTCAATAGACATCGTGAAACAAAGAGATTGTAATATGTTCTATAAAGGATTCACGAACTTATACAAGTTATATTAATTGGGTAGTCATGATGGCTTGTTAGAGTCTGCTCATGATTTATGAGCACAAATGTGTTTGGGCTCATTGCCAACTTAATATAATCCTATGGGGTCACACACAAGAGAACGAATTATTTAAAAGGCTAAAATCAGGATTCTGGTGGTGCTCGGCCGAGCACTTCATAAGACTCGGCCGAGCATGTCCATCAGAAGGTCAGATTATTTTGGAGCAAGGTGCTCGGCCGAGCACCTCAAAGGACTCGGCCGAGCAGGCCCTGTTCGGGCCCAATAACTGATTTCGTGTTGTGACGGGTTTTAACCTATTTCTCCTAAAAGGTTTAGGACTAATAAGTATATAAACTCCTAACAATGACCTAATCAGTAGAGATTGATTCCATATCAATTAGAGAGCCTCCGAGAGAGATAAAAACAAGTTCTTCTTCTTCCTCAAGAACAAGAACATTGATTTTCCAGATAGCCTTAAAAGTAGAAAGAGTTTCTATTGGGTCTAGCAATCCGATTCAAGAATCGTTCTTGAAATTCGTTCGCGTGTGGATAAACATAGAGGGCGTTGGTATCAACTCTTTCAAAGTTCGTGATCCAAGTTTTGCGGTCGTTCCTACGTTCGTGATTCGAAGAAGCGCGAAGAACAAAGATTGAAGATCTCAGAATTTTAAAGCTCTGTCATGGTTAGTGTTCTAAATTCATCTCCATATTAATTTAATCATCGTGATCGGATCTAGGCTTTTGGGTTTTATTCCGCTGCGCATGTTTGCTCAAAACCCAACATGAGGGTACTTAAATTTAGAAGGGCGGACAGGCACCTTGCCTTCAGGCTTGCCGAACCCCAGCCCGTTCGGCACTCAACCATGAGGGGACTCACTTGCCATGCCTCAAACTTATTAAATGGTTTGGTAAAAATCTTAGGAATGGGCACTTTAGAGGCAGCTTTAGTTTTCAAGCTCAACGAACCAGAGGTGAGCTGGACAATGTAATATTTAAACAAGGCTGATAGGTTGGGCTCATATCCCAAAATCCTAGACACCACTATGAAAGAGATCAAGACCCTCAGAGTATTCGGGTTCAGGTCCATAGGCAGGCATTGGCAAAATTCTAGGAAAGAGCAGATAAAGGGATCCAGAGGAAGCCTGAGGCCATGGTCAAATTGGGGCTGGTAGAAGATACAGGCCCGGTTACTTTCGTGAGCTTATTTGGCTTCCATAAGACGAGGGGTTCCATAATCAAAGACCTTCATGCCGAGGTCGGATAAACAAAATAACCCAGTGTCAATACCGTAGAAAGTGGTGAAATCAGCCTCGCCTTCAGAAGCGCCATAGACATCCTGCTCAGGCTCCTTAGCCTTAGCTTTGCCTTTCAGTTTGGCAAGCTCGGAAGAAGAAGAGGAAGCACCAACTTAGCTCGTTTGGCGCGAGGTCATGCGCTCGTGAGACTCCTCAAAGCGATCTACAATCTCTACTCTCTGCCTCACTAAGGCGGCTGTACCCGGGGCTAATCTCTTTAATCGCTCCGCCTTATCCACCTCCTCAGTGTCGGAGTCTTCATCATCCAGGGAAATGGGGTTGTTCAGTTCTACGCTCTCAACGGCCCCACTCTCAACGGCGGTCAGTAAGAAGGGTAAATCAGGGGATCCAGTCTCCTCGTCACTAGAGACGACGGCGCGGCCAATATTACCCCTTCGAGTCGAGGGTTCAGGCATCGTTACGTCGCCTTCGAGGCCTATGGCGAGCCAATCAATGTCCTCAGCAGTTCTAGCCGCCCGGGAAGCCAAACGTTTGGCGAAATCTTCCATATCTACAAAATTAGGGAAATAGGTTAAGACGGCGCAAACAAAAATCCCTAATTCTTTCTCACCCCCCAAAACCCTAACTCGTCTACCCGCCGGAATAATTAGGGGCCCGGGCTCCCACAACCGGGGTAGGGTCCAAGAGCCCCATGAGTATACCGTAGAAATCACTCGCAATATATCTAACTTAAGGCGAACCCACCGATAAACCACCCGTTGATAAATACCGCCGGTGGAAAGACAGACAGTGTAAGAAGGGGGAAAGAGAAGAAAGAGCAAAATCAAAGCCTAAAGACAAGATAAACAAAATTAAGAACTACCTGATAAGTGATCGGCTGGATATTTCGGAAAGATTATCAAGCTTTGACAGACGAATTTGAGAAGGCAAAAATTTCTCTAAGGGTCTTTTGAAACGCAAGAAGTTGTAAAAAGTGAGAAGTTGTGAGCTGGACTCTATTTATACGAAAGAAACGAGTCGGTTCAACCTGTAGATACCCTGGGGGTGACCACGGCCTTAGGCTGGAGCGCGCGGTGTTATCCTAGGATGTCTAACTTGTTTTTAGAGTCGCCACCTATGTTTTGAGGAACATAAGAAAAACCTATTGATTGTAGCCTAAGTTTGATTACGAAAACAGAGATTCTTTGTTTTGAGGTCCGGGGGTTAGATTACGAGATGGGAAGTACCGAAACACCCATCTCGCCCAACTTAAGTTGGTCTTGCTTGATCAAAATCTACATGAATGAAAATGTTCTTCTTCTTCTTCTTTAAGTCATAAAAGGGGGTTTAAAATAAGATTTGGAATGTAGGAGATAACTCCTTAACCAACCTCAATGAGATGAGGTGATCATTAGAGTCATGTCCCAAAATGATTTGGGTGATTGCACATTTGATTAAAGTAAAAAGAGAGAGGAGATGAAGTAGAAAAGGAAGGAAAAGATGGACTTTTACCTACAATTTGAAGACCTTCCAATATTTCTTGATGAAATCCTTGGAGAACCTTTAGAAAGTGATTTTGGTATAGTTTTTGTAAGTTCAATTTTTGGTCCTTGAAAATGGAGGTAAAGAGAGGTTTTTATAGGTGAAAGAGGGGTGTTTTTGGTGCCAAAACTCAGTCACCAAGAAATCCTTCCCGGGTAAAATCCTGTAAATTAAGCAAGGGAGGGAATCCTGGCCAGAAATCTGTAACTGACGCCCAGAGGCGCGCGCTTCCTGCTTTGGGGGCGGGAGGCGCGCGCGCCTGGCTCCTAGTGTCGGAGGCGCGCGACTCAGAGAAGGCAATTTTGACAGAATGGACTAGAAAGTCAGCCCTGTCATTCAGTTTAGTCCCTGGACTTAACGAAGTCAGTCAGGAACTTAACGGAAGTGACAGAAACTAACGAGAAACACTTAGAATGGGGAGAAACACAAAATCAAATGTGCAATCGGGGTGAGCGGTCCAAGGCGGGGTGTCTACAGAGCCCCTCGGCGACGTGGATTGCAAAGCAAAATGCGTCGACGAAAGTTAAAAACACCCGCCGAGGACATCACCAAAAAAAAGGCAAAGACTCGATGAAAGCAGGAATTTGAAATTGCGAGAGATAGTGGTGCGCTCCCTGTGTGAGCGGCTTTTGCTGGAGTGTTGTATTGGAGCTCATGTGAGCTTGTCTCGATATGGACCGAGTTTGTTGAGTTGGGGCTCATGGGAGCTTGTCTCGATATGGACCGAGTTGCCGACTTGGAGCTCATGGGAGCTTGTCTCGATATGGACCGAGTTGCCGACTTGGAGCTCATGGGAGCTTGTCTCGATATGGACCGAGTTGCCGACTTGGAGCTCATGGGAGCTTGTCTCGATATGGACCGAGTTGGTTGACTTGGAGCTCATGGGAGCTTGTCTCGATATGGACCGAGTTGCCAACTTGGAGCTCATGGGAGCTTGTCTCGATATGGACCGAATTGCCGACTTAGAGCTCATAGGAGCTTGTCTCGATATGGACCGAGTTGTCGACTTGGAGCTCATGGGAGCTTGTCTCGATATGGACCGAGTTGCCGACTTGGAGCTCATGGGAGCTTGTCTCGATATGGACCGAGTTGTCGACTTGGAGCTCATGGGAGCTTGTCTCGATATGGACCGAGTTGTCGACTTGGGGCTCATGGGAGCTTGTCTCGATATGGACCGAGTTGCCGACTTGGAGCTCATGGGAGCTTGTCTCGATATGGACCGAGTTGTCGACTTGGGGCTCATGGGAGCTTGTCTCGATATGGACCGAGTTGCCGACTTGGAGCCGCATCTGCTTACGTTGTTGACTTTGTGGGGTGTGGGCACGGTTGAATGTTTTGGATGAGGCCGTTAGTGAACCCTTGTTGACGAATCCGTTAGTGAATCCGTTTGATGAAATATTGCTTTGAAGTCTCGTGCCATTTGGAGTCACGCTTGACTTTTTTATTTTTTTTTGAGTTGTGGGGTACGGGCACAGTTGACCGTGACCAGAAAAATGTTCCTGCTGGGGATGAAATGTTGAGATTGACTCTTGAGGGGGGTGTGGCACCCGTGACAGAACTTAGGGAGTTTGGAATCCGTGGGGAAACCTTGATACGATGCATGGATTTTTGTATGGGAGACTGATCCTGACTGATGATGGGAAGAGCGCGCGTCCGAGGCGCGCGCCTGGCGCATACGTTCAGCATATTTAAACAGGCTGTTTGCTGTTTTCGGCCATTTTTCAAAAATTTGAAGAACCCTCCAAATTCCAAGCCCAATTTTCGTAGAGAAATCACCCCAAAACACTTTCTTACTGCTCTAGGATCAATTCCGTCAAAGAAACGATGTCGGATCGTCAGCAATCACCTCCGTTTGAGATGCCACAGGGCGAGGAGCCCGAAATTGGGGTTGAAGCTATGGACCCGAGCTTGCTTACTTTTCGGCCTCATACCCATATTTCTCACTTCGTGACTTCGGGTTTGGTAAGAATGCCTCACCTTTCTTGTCGATTTCGGGTTTCATGAAGTTCTGTTTTCTTTACCCGAAATATTGCTGCAGCAGCTTTATTGATCATTCTTTGCATGTTGTTTGTTGTTGCTGATTTGTTGTAAGGAACATATTGGGATGTCCATTTTCACGTTCGCACACTTGCTTGTACATTGTTCTGCCGTTGAAATCTCTGTGTTGAGTTCATCCGTTTTCTAGCAGTCGTGCTGATGAAATTTTTGATGTTCCTCTTTTTCCTTTCAGGAGTGGACCCGTTTGACAGAGATTCGCGGTGGGGCTCATGGGCCCATCTCTATATGGAAGAGGTTGCCCGAGAATGTTCGGGCCCGAGTCACAGGGACTCATTTTGGTCTTTTTGTCACTAGCCTCCCAGCTTTGAAGAATAACCCTGATGTGGTTCAGGCATTGAGGGAGAGATGGTGGGATACCACCCATACCTTTCATTTACCCATGGGCGAGGTGACTATGATGCCTACTGATTTCACAGCTTTGACGGGCTTGCCGTTCATGGGGGTGCCTGTCCCTTTTGGTTTGAGAGGGGCTGCTCGAACTCCGGACGAGTTACTGGCCTTGGTTGACTGCCGGTTCGAGGTTAAGAATTCTCGAGTGACATGGGGGAGAATCCGGGCTTATTTCAGCATCTTGATGGCTGAGGCTCGAGGTGTTACTGCTGATCGGGTTGATGCTGTGGCCCGTTGCTTCATTTGGTACTTGTTATCCCACACTCTGTTTGCCAATGGGGGATCTTCGGCCTCTTTGGCTCTGCTTGACTTGTTAGTGGACTTGGACCAGATCGGCCAGTATAACTGGGGCGCAGCGGGCTTGGCTGCTTGTTATCACGGCATGGATTTGACCAGCCGCTCGACTACCAGCTCTGTTACGGGCTTCAGCTTGTTGTGGGAGGTATACCACTTACTGTCCTTTTTATATTCTCCTTGCCTTAGTCATAACTGCCTTTTTCGTTGACTGTCATTAACTTTGTTTCCGCCTCTTGTCTACAGCTTTGGGCTTTTGCTATCTTGAATCTGAGGGACTTCAAGATTGCCAAGGAAGGCCAGCCTCAGTATCCGGACTGCGCACGGTGGGCGTATAAGGAGAGGAATGTGAAGACTGGCACGAATCCCATTAGTCTTACTTCGGCCCGACGGCACTTGGACACCCTGAGGCCTGAGTCTGTTGCCTTCTCTTTGTATCCGTGGAGATCAGTTCAGCACTGGTTTGAGAACACTCTTATTCCTACCCGTTCTCGGCTTTTGATGAGTTCGGGTGAGTGCATGGCTCTGTACTTGGGAGATAGAGTATTTTGGCAGCACGGTACCCAGGTGACAGACTTTTACACCCCTCCTCGTCCTGCAGTTCCAGACATTCCTCCTTTCTGCCCTCGTAACTGGAGGTCGCTCCCAGAGGCTGATCGTGCAGCATATATGGTAGGGGTTGATGCCGTCCCTTATATTCACTTGGATCAGGATTATGGCCTCTTCAGGGAGAACAACTTGATGCAGGGCTTTATGTTTGCTGATCCGAGGAGATCACAGGCTGCTCCTTCGACCTCCGCTCGGTTTTATACTACCGGTGCCGGGTATTGTTTTGATCCTCCTTTGCCTCCTCCTTATTACACTTATTCCAACTTCGGGGTCTTTGAGGAGCAGAGGGAGATTGTTCCTGAGGATATGTCACCGGAGAGAGAGCCTCCCGCTCAGGCTGATGTGGTATGTTTTCCTGACCATCTTTGCATTTTCTCAGTTCCAGTCTTGTTTTTCTGTCCCTTTGTAATTTCTTTTCCCTGTCCTTTGTTGCAACAGGTGCCCGTAGCTGCTTATAGGCACTTGGGTAGGCAGAACAAAGGAATGAGGCGGAGGCTCCGTCAGCTGGAGGAGAGGGTGCTGGAGCTGTGCAGGGATATTGCTGCCATGACTAGAGATGCTGCCGGTGCTGTCTCTGGTGCTGCGAGAGGAGCTGCCCGAGGTGCTCAGGGCATGGGACGAGGCTGCAGGGATGCTGCACTGGACATTGATAAGGCTGTCTCTTCAGCGAGGCAGTCGCTGAGCAGGAGTCTGAGCCATAGTAGGAGTCTGAGTCGAGAGGGTAGCCAGAGCCGGGGCGGCGCCAGTTCATCAGGGAGAGCTGTCAAGAGGACCCGTCCTGATGTTGTGATTGATACATCTGAGTCTGAGGATGATGATGACGATGATGATGATGAGGATGATGATGACGATGAGGAGACCGAGAGCGGTAGCAGGGGGTGAGCACAGTGCTTGTGATGATGTGCCCGAGCTGTTGAGGCTGAGAGGATGAGGGATTGAAACACTTTTACTTTTGCCTGTAATAACATTTAACATGTATTTACAATCCTATCTATTTTACTACTCATTTTTATGTTCAATTAGCGACTCGACCTTAGATGTCGACTCTTTACAAACAAATGTGTGCCCAAAGGATGCTTGTTGTCGATGCTTGAACTCCTTTTTGTTGCTGGGATTTGATTTTGCTGCAGGTTGGATATGTTGAAGCGCTCGGGTTCTGTTCTGAACTGACAAGGGTTGTTTCTGTCTGAACTGCTGTCAAAGGCGCGCGCGTCGGGCCTTGCTTGTGTGAGGCGCGCGCGTTGTGCAGCCCTGGTCGGAGGTGCGCGCTTCTGGCTTGCTGAATTACAGCCCCTTTCTTTTCTGATCAGAATGTTCCAACAGCTATAAATTTGAACCATTTTTCGACCAGAATGGCCACACAGCATTCTTTTGCAAACACTTTCTCCTCCTAAATCACAAAATTCTTGTCATAATGGCCCCAATGACTTTCTCCTTTGAAGTTAAGGTTTCCGTCCCCGAGGGTGAGAAGTCTGTTCCAATGGTGAACGCCGTTCCAACTGTAGGGTCCGTCTCGATGGTGGAGAAACGTCCGAGCGTTTTTGATCGTTTGGGAAGGCCCAATGACGATGTTGTTGACCCCGTGAGACCGGTGGTTCATGTGCGGGACTATAGACCCCGTCATTTTCCCAAGAAGAAGAAAGGTAAGGGAAATTCCTCATATGTGTGGAAGCGTCCCATGGTCGTCCCCGCTAAGGTTCCGCTTGATAAGGGTAAAGGGAAAGCCGTTGATGAAGCTCCGTCCCGTCCTAGCGTTTTCTCCCGTCTTGGCGGTCCCAAGAATGTTCCGTCCCCATCCAAGAAGACTAAAGTACATAACAAGAAGCAATGGGTTCCCAAACCTAAGAAAGATTAGATTTTTCTTTGTACCCCAAGAGATTGCAATTAGACCACTTTGTTTTAGGATTTAATATTTTGATGTCTTTTGTTTCTCAATAAATCCGTTGTAATGGTTTGAATAATTCATTGAATGAATAAAAATTGCATTTTGTTATTTGAAGTGAATTGGGTATTTTTGATATGTTTTAGACCGCACCCGAAGGTTGCCTACGTTCCTCCAGTTGGGAGGCTCAGGTCTTCGTAGTTCAAACAAACAAAGACCATTTTTTTTTTTTTTTTTTTGTGCACCCTGTTTTTTGCCTAGACCGCCCTTGCGGGTTTTCAATCTAGCGGGCTTCTTTTTTGCACGTGCTCTAATTTTTGCCTAGGCCGCCCTTGCGGGTTTTCAACCTAGCGAGCGATTTTTTTTTTTTTTTTTTTTTTTTTTAATGGTCTTTGTTTATTAAGCGTAGAACCTCTTGAGCTTGTCGAGGTTGACCTCTTTTGGCAGCTGGTCACCATCTAAATCCACGAGCCGGACTGCACCACCGCTTAGTATCTTTTTGACCACGTACGGACCGATCCATCGGGGTCCCCATTTCCCCAGGGGATTCATGGCATTAGGAGGGTGTTGTTTTAAGACCAAATCTCCCACATTGATGTTTCGAGGCCTCACTTTTTTGTTGAAAGCTCTTGCCATCCTTTGCTGATATGCCCTCGTGCGTTCGAGTGCTCTTAACCTTTTCTCGTCGAGTAAGGCTAGCTGTTCGTATCGACTTTGCATCCAGTTGACCTCGTTGACTTGATTCTCGAGGAGGACTCGTAGAGATGAGACTTCAAGTTCGATAGGGAGTACGGCTTCAGAACCATAGACCAATGCATAAGGAGTTTCTCCTGTTGCGGATCGTATTGATGTGCGGTAGCCCCACAATGCTAATGGTCACTGAACACTTTCCCCCTGACGGATTTTAGTGTGACGTAAGTGATATCATAGCCAGCGAGCATGAAGTACCATTTGGCTATTCTTGTTGACATGAAAGGCTTCTCGAAGATGTAGCGGAGAGGGTCCACCTTTGTTACTAGCTTGATCGGAAAAGCTTCCATATAGTGTTTGAGCTTTTGAGTGACCCAAACCAATGCTGCACATGACTTCTCTAAAACAGAGTAGTTCTTTTCGCCTCCTTGGAATCGGCGACTGACAAAATAAATGGCGTTCTCCTTTGTGGACTCTCGTTGCTCTTGTGCTAACATAGCCCCTAGGGCTTCATCATTGACAGTGAGATAAAGCAACAGAGGTTTCTCCTTATGCGGCGGAACTAGAACAGGAGGGCACGTCAAGTAATGCTTTACTTGATCGAAGGCTTCTTGGCACGCGTCGGTCCATTCTAGAGCCACATTCTTCTTGAGTAGCTTGAAGATTGGCTCGCACATGGAAGTGAGTTGGTGCACAAACCGACTGATGTATTGTAGTCTTCCCATGAAACCTTTAATCTCTTTCTGCGTCTTTGGAGGAGGCATGTCAATGATTGCCTTGATTTTGGAGGGGTCTACTTCGATTCCCCTTTCAGTGACCATATAACCAAGAACTTTGCCTCGGATAACCCCGAATGTGCACTTTGCAGGGTTGAGCCTCATCTTGTGTTGACGAAGCCTTTCGAAGAACTTGCGGAGATCGATTAGGTGTTGACCATCGGTTCCTTTGGAGTGAATGATCATGTCGTCCACATAGACCTCGATTTCTTTGTGAATCATATCGTGGAACAAGTCTGTCACGGCTCTTTGGTAGGAAGCCCCAGCATTTCTTAACCCAAACGGCATGACTGTGTAGCAAAAGGTACCCCACGGTGTTGTGAAGGCTGTCTTATGTTGATCTTCCTCGGCCATGAGAATCTGATTGTACCCATCGAACCCATCCACGAATGAGCGAACCTCATAGGCAGCAGTGGAGTCGACTAGCATGTCGATATTAGGGAGTGGAAAATCATCCTTTGGGGAAGCTTTGTTTAAATCCCGGAAGTCTACACAAACTCGAACCTTGCCGTTCGCCTTCCTGACTGTCACAATGTTGGCTAACCATGTCGGATACTCGATAACCTTAATGAAACCCACACTGAGGAGCTTCTCAATCTCTTCTTTGACCTGCAGAGACCATTCTGGCTTGATCTTTCGGAGCTTCTGCTTTACTGGCCTGACATCTTCTTTGATCGGAATCCTGTGCTCCGCTACCTTTCTGTCTAAACCCGGCATGTCTTTGTATGACCATGCGAATACATCCACGAACTCCTGTAGTAATGCAGTCAACCTGTCTTTGTCGTCCCCCTTGAAGAAGCTTCCAATCTTAGTTTCTTTTGGCTCTTCTTCGGTACCCAGATTAACAACCTGCAATTCTTCGTCAGCCTTTGGACCATTCTCGCCACGACTACGGACTTGTTGAGCAAGTTCATTTAAGTATGTTGTGTTTTCGTGGTCTATTTCATCATAATTTGAATCGTTATTAACTTGTTCATTAAGTTTATTATTAGTTAATTCATCATTTATGATGTTTGCAATCTCAGGGTACTCAGAAATATCAAATTTTTCATTAGCAAAGAAAGGAAACACACGCTCGGCTATGGCCTCCAAATCCTCTTGGGTGAGGGTATTAGAGACACGCTCGGACTCGAAAGTAAGTGTGAGCTGCTCTTCCTTTGTTGCTGTGCGGGGTATGCAACCCATTTTTTTGGACTAAGAATTCCTCGGATACCACGGGCCCTTTTGTTGAATACCAATTGTTGATCGGCTCGGAGCTTGGCGGGATCTCATTGATAGTTTCGTTCATGATGACGGTGTCATGGATGGCGTTGACTTGGCATTCATTCATTACGGCAAGCTCTTCGAACATGGAGGCTAAATCTGTCAGTTCTTCCCCCACGGTGATTTCTGTCTCGGACTCTATAGTCACCTTCCTTCCCCACCATTCACGGGGCGACATGGGAGTTGGTTCCCTTTCGGATATCTGGATCTCACAATCGGAGAAGATTTCGAGGCCAGGCTTTTTGACACCTTTATTGTTAACCCACGGCTCGGGAAAGATCATGTATGGAACGTCTTCCCCTTGGCGGACAAAATAGCCATTCAACGTCTTGCGGTAAGGCCTTAGGTTAGGGACTTCATACCGACGGCCTTCTTTACGAGCTCGGGCCTTTTCATTCTTGATCGCTTGTTCTTGCTTCAAGTCTTCTTCGGAAGGCTCGTACCCCAAGACGAAGGTGTTCTTGACAAATGAGACTTGCACGGGATGTAGGATTCCTTGTTGATATCTCCCTAAGCCTAAACCAGGGAAGTAGTTCATATTCCTCATCATGCGGAGGACTTTGTGATTGCTGGGCGTCCATGATCCGTTTCTCCTTTCTTCGTCAATGGCGTTGATTGAGACGCCGGAGAGAGTGGAGTCTGGTAGACCATGCTGAACTTGGTGGACGGGCTCACCTTTTCTGTGGATAGTAATGTTTTCAGCCATTACAGTCACTATTTCATCACCATTTCGGATCTTGACACATTGGTGGAGAGTTGACGGTACGGCATTAGCACTTTGAATCCATGGCCGACCCAACAGTAAGTTGAACGAGGCCGGGATATCAAGCACTTGGAATGGAACGGACATGACCATGCTCCCAAACTCAATGTCTATATCGATCATACCCATGACTGTACGGGCGGTGCTGTCATAACCTCGGATTACTTGAGTATAAGGCTTCAAATCAGAATCCTTAAGTCCCAGTATGCCCATGATTCTACCAGGCATGAGATTGAGTGCGGAACCACCGTCCACTAATACTCTTGAGACGGGCCTCCCCCTTGCTCGTACCTTGAGGTAAATAGCTTCGTTGTAGTCGGAACCAAACGGTGGAAGGTCCATATCGGCAAAGGTGATGACGTTGCCAAAGTGAATGTGACCAATCATTGCCGTGAGGTCCTCGGGAGAAACTGAGGTATCATCGAGATTGCGGATGACGAGATCTCGGTGTTTCTTCGAGGATGCAATGAGGTCCCAAATAGAGATGTTGGCTTGAGTTTTCTTGAGTTGGACAAGTAGAGGATCTTCGGGAGCGTTGTGAGCTTGCGGCTTTTGAGAAGAGGAGCTCGGTGCGGAAGTGGAAGGGTTGCTTGCTATGACTCGACCGGATCGAGTTAGCATGTTGACGTTCCCATCTTGCTTCTTTTTCCTATTCTCTAGTACTTCCCTCATTACCTCATCGTAAGTCACTACATAACAAGAATTGTCAAGTTTATTCATAACATTGGGGCCCCCATTCACAATTGGGATTGAATGGGTGGTCCCCTCAAATTCTCCTATCTCTATTACATTGACATGCTCGTCATTAGTCACTACAAATTCTTTCTTATCTATGAGATCTTGAATGACATTGCGGAGAATGAAGCATTCCTCGGTGGTGTGGCCACTATATTGGTGGTAGCCACAATATTTGTGGTGAGCATGATTGGAGTTGATCGTCTTGGGTTGGTACCCTTGCACGGGTGTGACTTGACCCTTTGCCTTGAGGACCTCGAACACTTCGGTTTGAGTCATGCCTTGGAGAGGCGTGTAGACACGGTCACTTCGGGACTTTTTCCCTTGAGGTGGAGGAACCTTTTTGTAATTCCCCTTGTCAATAGTGACGGCGTTGACCGAGGCCTCTTTTGTGGAGTTGGAAGCGGCCTTGTAGCGGTAAGTAGGAGTGGTCTTCTTAATCTCCTTGAGCAAGTCATCCATGCGTACCCCCGCCTCATACATTTGGGAGAAGTCGGAGTAGCAAGCCCCACTTAGGTGAGTGCAGAGATCAATCTTGAGACACTTGAGAAATATGTCCATTTGCTCTTTTGTGTTCGGCCTCTCAATAATTTCAGAGAGTTTGTCATTCCATCTCCTTATGAAGTCGATGAAGGACTCATTGTCTCGTTGAGTAGTGTTCTCTAGCTCTTTCCTTGTGGGCCGGTGAGTGGTGTTGCCTTGGTATTGGTTCTTGAAGGCAAGCATGGCGGAGTCCCAATCAAGACGGACAGTGAGCGGGAGAGTAGCATACCAATCTTTTGCCGCCCCCTCGAGAGTGAGAGGAAAGCATTGAGCCATCACCTTGGGGGAGACCTTCTTTGGAACCATTGCCCAAATATAAGTCTCAATGTGAGCCATAGGACAAGAGTTGCCCTTGAATTTGCTTATGTCGGGCATCTTGAACTTATCGGGAAGAGCGGCCATAGTACTCATGGATGATTGATAAAGGCTTGTGTCGGAGCCTTTCCCCATGTTGAGCCCATTGAATTTTTGGTCGATGTAGGCCATGATAGAATCCACCATTTTGGGCTCATTGTTCTCGGAACTTGGTTCCCCCATTTTCTTGGTGCGGGTGTTGACATAAGGACTCTTGAACAAACCCTCGGTCCATTCGGATTCATCATCATTGTTCTTGTTCTTTCCCTTGGCAAGGTTGGTGAGCTTTTCTTTCATTAGCTCCATTTCGGCCTCGTGGGCCTCCCTTTGGCTGTCGAGGTGGGATTGCCAAATGTCGTCTTTGCTTTGTGCCTCCTTGTTAAGGGTGGAGACTTGCTCTTGGAGGAGTTGGACCATGGTTGAGAGCTGTTCGAGAGACATGGTGTTGCTGTTGCCGGTCATGGTTGATGTTGGAGCTGTTGGAGTGATCTCTTCACGGACTAACCGATTTGCTGAATCCCGGTAGACTTTGTAAGTACCAATTGAACCTATATTACAGAAGAGGCCCTTGTCAGTCTTGAGTAACACTTGCGGTCCACGAAGAGGTTTAGAACACACAGTTGGGCACACGACTCGAACCACATAAGAAAAGACTCTTTTTTTTTTTTTTATAAGTCGGAGGGCATGAATCCCTTTTGGGGTTTCTAAGAAAATAATGGAATCGTCACACTAGTATATAGACCATCTCGCGGTCCCATATACTCATCGGATTCTATCGCGCTTGTGAATCCTACATGTATCGGGATTAAACTAAATTAATGTAGTAAAGCATACATGCGGGGACGGATTTTTATTTTCGTCCAAAATAACCACTTTTGGGGACGGATTTTTATTGCGTCCATTTCAACAAGTTGGCATGTATGATTTGAAGACATTAGTTTAGGGAAATCTCGGTACATGGAAACCGACTTGAGTCACGGAGTGTTAGACCCTAACTAGAATTGTGTGGTTTGTGCTCGGCTTGAATATGAGGCTCAAAGGTCACCCCCAGCATGTAGTCTTGAACTACGCCATGGGCTGAGGTTTACCGCTTCGAAAGAGTCAAGGTCTGGTGGAGCTTGAAACTTTCTAGGACGGCCCTCGACGGGTTTGGGGTTGGACTTGTGCGACTTGATAGTGAGCAGTTCATAGGAATATGTGCATGTAGTGTGAGGTCTAACAAGTGACAAAATTTTCTCTTTTTTTTTTTTTTTTTTTTTTTGAAAAGAAAGAAAAACACACAAAACACATAAGCACATAAAATTACAACTCCCGAATCACCCGTGTGACCGGTAAATAAAACACAAAATTAAAACAGTCCGAGGGTTCAATTCTGTTCTGATGCAGGCAACTGTGCCCACACCCCACTGTTCTGCTCAGTCACTGAAACCTGTTTCTGTTCTGGAAACCAACCCAGAAGCGTGCGCCTCTGAGTTCCGATGTGGGACGCGCGCGCATGGCGCAATGCGTATGGGAGGCGCGCGCTTCTGGGGAACACCTGTCAGAATGTCAGACTTTGGACTCAGGGGATTGCCCTGGTCCCATGTTCATATTGTAACCCCTGCAGAAGTGATTAGTGCAGAATAACAGAAGAAGAAGATGAAGAATATGAAGAAGTGGGCGATTCTGGTTCTTGATGCGGGATGCGCGCGCCTTAGGCTTAAAAGGCCAGACGCGCGCGCCTCCCCCATCAGGAAACAGAATGCCCAGAAAAGATGTAGATTTTGATCAGAATGCAAGTTTAACCCTCAAATATCCCCAGCGGAGTCGCCACAGTAGATACCCCGGGGGTGACCACGGCCTTAGGCTGGAGCGCGCGGTGTTATCCTAGGATGTCTAACTTGTTTTTAGAGTCGCCACCTATGTTTTGAGGAACATAAGAAAAACCTATTGATTGTAGCCTAAGTTTGATTACGAAAATAGAGATTCTTTGTTTTGAGGTCCGGGGGTTAGATTACGAGATGGGAAGTACCGAAACACCCATCTCGCCCAACTTAAGTTGGTCTTGCTTGATCAAAATCTACATGAATGAAAATGTTCTTCTTCTTCTTCTTTAAGTCATAAAAAGGGGGTTTAAAATAAGATTTGGAATGTAGGAGATAACTCCTTAACCAACCTCAATGAGATGAGGTGATCATTAGAGTCATGTCCCAAAATGATTTGGGTGATTGCACATTTGATTAAAGTAAAAAGAGAGAGGAGATGAAGTAGAAAAGGAAGGAAAAGATGGACTTTTACCTACAATTTGAAGACCTTCCAATATTTCTTGATGAAATCCTTGGAGAACCTTTAGAAAGTGATTTTGGTATAGTTTTTGTAAGTTCAATTTTCGGTCCTTGAAAATGGAGGTAAAGAGAGGTTTTTATAGGTGAAAGAGGGGTGTTTTTGGTGCCAAAACTCAGTCACCAAGAAATCCTTCCCGGGCAAAATCCTGTAAATTGAGCAAGGGAGGGAATCCTGGCCAGAAATCTGTAACTGACGCCCAGAGGCGCGCGCTTCCTGCTTTGGGGGCGGGAGGCGCGCGCGCCTGGCTCCTAGTGTCGGAGGCGCGCGACTCAGAGAAGGCAATTTTGACAGAATAGACTAGAAAGTCAGCCCTGTCATTCAGTTTAGTCCCTGGACTTAACGAAGTCAGTCAGGAACTTAACAGAAGTGACAGAAACTAACGAGAAACACTTAGAATGGGGAGAAACACAAAATCAAATGTGCAATCGGGGTGAGCGGTCCAAGGCGGGGTGTCTACACAACCCGAAATCAGCCGCCACGAAGGCGCACTTTATTGGAAAATGAAAAGGCGGGAACAATTATTTTGAAAGTCATAAATGCTGGTAATAAATGCCCCCTTGAGTGACACGTGTATTTCACTACGCTCTCAATCCAGCTCGGCGAGTTCATCAAAACCCGAAGGGTTACTCCTCGCTCTAATCATAAATAATTACGAGCTCGGAGTAAGGGGCCACTGAAGAGCCCATACCAGATGGACCGGGCTCAGAAGATAGACCGGATACTAGCAGACTGGAGTCGTTCCAGAACCGGTTCAGTACGAGCAAGTACAGTCAACGTCGTCTCCTCTATGGCGATATCTGTTAGTGTTGGTTCCCTAGGCACATTTAATAAACGTTGTAATTGTTTATCATTTATTTCATATTAATAAAGAGATGTTTTGATTATTATTGTTGTTCATGTTTACTTATAATAATCTCCGTCCCTAGTACTTGTTAAGCACAAGTATAAAGGCTAAATGGTCATGGGATGATCATGTTAGATTTATGAGTACTTGTTTGGTACTGGATATGACCCGCTCTATGAGATTTATGTCATGGTCAATGTCATACATATATCTCATATTAGTTGTGTCATTTGAATCCTTAGATATGAAGTTATTATGGTCTTCCACTTGATGAACATTATGTTTGACATATTCAAACGCTACCTTTAACCGGCTAGTCATAAAGGGTATGATTGGCATAATCGGATTCATGTAGGGAAGAATAAAAAGCTAAATGGATTTGTCCCTCTTCGGAGAGAGGTCAAGCTTGGGCCTCTCGAAGGAATGATGTTGATGAAAATGTTCGGCCGGACTCAAATGAATTGATAGGATCAATGTCATTTGGATTATCAACATATTCGGAATAGAGAAAGTATTGAACAAAGGCAAGTTGACTTGTTGACCATGACTTGTGTTCAATGACATCGTGGACAAAAGGATTATGACATATTCTAAATGGAATGCGAACTTGTATCTAGTTATACTATTTGGGTAGGTATGACGGTTTGCTAGAACCTAATCATATCTTATGGTTTCATATTTGAACCCATTGCCAACTTAGTATAATCCTAGAAGGTCACACACAATAGAACGAATCCTTAAAAAGGACTACATTAGAATATTGGGTCGAATGACCATTAAGGGATTTAAAGAATTAGAAGAAGAAAAGTGGAAACGGGGGAGGTCCGGGCGGACCAGGAGCAAGACCCGGGCGGACCTGGCATGGTCCGGTCGGACCACTTGCTATACCCGATCGGACCAGTCGGTTTCGGCAGGAACCTTCCTTAATCCGTTTTCTTGCGGGTTTGGACAATTGTTACCTATTTGGAATAGGTCTAACAAGTATTTAAACAGCCCTAATTCGCCAAAAATCAGGACCTAAGTTTGCGCAAGCCTCCAAAGGGTTTTAAAGAGAATTATTTTGTTCTAAGAAATCCCTAGATTGAAGAACAAAATTATACACAATTTATATTCCATATAGTTCAAAATAATTGTGAAAACGTGTTTCACAATTTGGTCTAGCAACCAAGATCAAGAAGCTCATTGATATTCGTTCGTGGTGTGGATACCGCTAGAGGGTGAAGCTCATCATCTTCAAAGTTCGTGTTCTTACTTGTTCGTGATCAAGCTTCGATTTCTCCACCAAGATCAAAGGCTAAAATCAAAGGCCTCAAGAGTTAGTATTCTAGTATTCATATTGTATGTATTTGATATAATCATATGAACGGATCTATGGCTTTGGGTTTCTATTAAATTTTAAATGCTATTTTCCGCTGCGCATGTTACTCCGAAACCCAACAGTGGTATCAGAGCCCCGTTCATGTTGATTATTTCAATACTAGATCATGTTGTGTGTATGTAAATTGTTTGTTTATATGTCTAGCATGATATGAATATTGAATTATGATGTTTATGTGTTATTTGATTTTATGTGGTTTATTGTTTTATAAACTTTAATCACACTATTCAATCGCAATAAAATTGTGTTGGATTTAAAATTGTTTGGGTTATCAAATTCTGATTGGATCAAAGTTTTGATAATCGGGGAAAAACAATTTTGAGACTAATTTTCGAACTTTAAAAATTCTGGATTTTTATACGTAGGTCCGACCGGACCAGAGAAAGCACCCGACCGGACCCTCGGGTCTGGAGCGGGGATCGGGCGTCTGGTTTTGGGTCTGAACTTTTAAAAAATCTGGGTTTTTCAGAGGTGGGTCCGACCGGACCAGAGCAGGCACCCGGTCGGACCTTCTGTTCTGGAGCGGGTGTTTGGCGTTTGGTATTGGGTTTGGATCTCGGGGTTTGATTTTCTTATTTGTTTTGATCTTGTGATTCTGAGATTGGATCAGAGTTTGGATGGCTAATCTACGTTCATCGAGATTGTGTTTCTCAAACTTGATCGCAATCAAATTTTCAAAGATAAAACGAAGTTAGAATTATGAAGAGTTCATAATTGCTAAAATTGAGAAACAAAGTTCTTGATTCAAAGATTGGAGATCTATGTGGAATTGTGGATGCAATTGGCCTACGTTCATCGAGACCATCTATTGCTTAGTTTTGGCCACATGGGCTACTTTCTTGGTCTCTTGAATTAGTGCGGAATTGTGGATGCCTTATGGCTTAGTTTCGGTCGCACTTCTTGTTGTCTTGATTTGGAGATAATAACCAAAGTTGAAATAGTCTCATCCTCATAATTATAGAGAAACTAATTACACATAAATATTATGCTTAAATTAATGACTATTAATTTAGTGGCTAAACTTGTTGTATAACATGTTTATATTATGTGCTCATAAATATGTTATATGCTATATGTGATAAACCTTCAAAGAAAGTTTTAAGTTCATTTTGCCATGCCATGATTAAAACACTTGTTAGTATATGAATAATTTCAATGTGGATTCGTCTCCATGAGGTACATTGACTTTATTTATATATGCGCAAGATAGATAATGTGGGCACGCCCACGCGAGGCACATTGACTATGCGTTTAAAATGGTTGAACTTAATTAGGCGTCAAAACAGTTTTGGGCCTAGGCAAAGATGAGATTAAACATGCTTTTTGAAATTGGATTTCTTAAAGAATATCAGAAAAGGATCTAAGAGTCATATGGGATATGATTGACATGATCGTCTACCTAATTAATTTAATTTTGTGTAATCAGCCTACGCGAGCTTGAAATTAAATTAAAGTTGGATCTTAGCCCATGTAAATTATATTATAAATTGTATGTATAAGAAGGTTGTATAATTTAGTGGGAGTATTTTTGGAAAATACATTGTTTATTTCTTTAATGAAAAATTGGTACTTATTAAATTTTTGAAATTTTGCATAATTGTAGATAATGACTACTAACACTCAATAAATTTCGTTGCGATCAATCCTTGAGAAGGATAAGCTCCAAGAGAATGGTACGAACTTTATGGATTGGATCCGTAGCCTAAGAATAGTTCTTAGGCAAGAAGATAAGTTGTACATTCTCGATGGGCCTCTTCCTGTTGAACCAGAAGCCACTGCCCTTAGGACAGAAAGAGACAGTTACAAGAAACATCGTAATGATTCTAGAGGTGTAAGTTGTCTCATGCTTGCTACTATGTGCTCAAAACTCCAACAAAGTTTAGAACATTTTGAAGCCTATGAGATAGGCGTGGAGTTAAGAGCAATGTTTCAAGAGCAAGCTAGGCAAGAGAGGTAAAAGACCATTGTTGCATTCACTTCTTGCAAAATGAGTGAAGGGCAACAAGTGAGTCCTCACATGCTTAAAATAAAAGGCTATGTAGAGCATCTTGAGAAACTTGGCTATCCAATCCCATTGGAGTTAGCCCCGGATCTCAATCTTAATTCATTGCCTAAGTGTTATAATCAGTTTGTGATGAATTATAACATGCATGGAATGGATAAGAATCTCTCCGAGTTGCATGGTATGCTTAAAACTGCGGAGATGAAGATGGTGGAGAAAGGTTCTCCTGTGCTCATAGTTCAAGATGGGAAGAAGGCTAGTGCCAAAGGAAAGGGTAAGAAAGTTGTCAAACCCAAAATAAGCAAGGCAAAGGTTGCTAAGGCTCCAGAGGCAAAACCCGATTCACAAAAAGATGCAATTTGTTTCCATTGTCAAGAAATTGGTCATTGGAAACGTAATTGCAAGGCTTTTAAGGAAGAGCAAAAGAAGAAGAAGAGCAGTGGGACTGCGTCAACTTCATGTATCTATATGATAGATATTCTCCTTTCTACCACTGATTCTTGGGTATTGGATACTGGATGTGGTTCTCACATTTGTTTAAATGTGTAGGGACTAAAGAATAGGAGACTACTTAAAGAGGGTGAAGTGGACCTACGCGTGGGGAATGGAGCAAGAGTTGCTGCATTAGCCGTGGGGACTTATGAAGTCACTTTACCTTCCGGTTTAATACTTGTTTTGAACAATTGCTATTATGTACCGGATTTAAGTAGAAATATTATTTCAATTTCTTGTTTGGATAATGAAGGTTTTAATTTTCTTATTGACAATAAAAAAAATTCTATTTATTTAAATGATGTGCTTTATGGTATTGCTAATTCATTTAATGGCCTTTATGTCTTGGATGTCAAGAATGAAAATAATGACAAGTCTATCACGTAAATAAGAAATCTAAACCTAATGATGTAAATCATACTTATTTGTGGCATTGCCGTCTTGGTCATATTAATGAAAGGCGTATCTCAAAACTCCATGGGGACGGTCTTTTGGGTTCATGTGACCTAGAGTCATATGATACTTGCGAGTCGTGTCTTCTTGGAAAATGACTAAGACACCTTTTACCAAGCTAGGTAAAAGGGCAAACGACTTATTGGGGTTGATACATTCTGATGTATGCGGACCATTAAGTAGCAATGATATGGGAGGATTTCAATACTTCATAACTTTCACTGATGATTATAGTAGATTTTGGTATGTTTACCTAATGAAACATAAAAGTGAAGCGTTTTAAATATTTAGAATATTTCAAAATGAAGTTGAAAAACAACTTGGCAAAAGTATTAAGGCACTTCAATCGGATCGAGGTAGAGAATACTTGAGTCATGAATTTGATGATCATCTAAAGAATTGTGGAATAATTTCACAATTGACTCCGCCTGGAACACCACAATGGAATGGTGTGTCTGAGAGGAGGAATCGGACTTTGTTAGACATGGTTCGATCAATGATGAGTCAAGTTGATCTTCCTTTATCCTTTTGGGGTTATGCTCTAGAGACTGCCGCTTTCACACCAAATCGTGTTCCAAGAAAATCGGTTCAAAAGACTCCATATGAGATGTGGAGCGGAAATAAAACTTGTTTGTCTTTCATGAAGATTTGGGGTTGTGAAGCTTTTGTCAAAAGACTTGTCTCCGACAAGCTAGCACACAAATCTGATAAATGTATTTTCGTGGGATATCCTAAGGAAACTAGAGGATATTACTTTTACAACCGAGAGGACAACAAGGTGTTTGTTGCCCGAACTGGTGTCTTTTTAGAGAAACAGTTTCTCTCCAAAGAAATCAGTGGGAGTAAAATAAATCTTGAAGAAATTCGAGACCCAGAAAATGACATTGAACCGATAGTGGAACAAGAACCACAAGGAGTTGTGGAACATGTTCATTGATAATGATGAACCGACCACCTACCAAGAGGCGATGTCTTCTCCTGATTCGAAGAAGTGGCTTGGAGACATGGAATCCGAATTACAATCCATGTAAGATAATCAAGTTTGGAACTTGATTGATGCGCCCGAAGGTGTAAAAACTATAGGATACAAATGGGTCTTCAAGAAGAAGACCGACATGGATGGGAAGGTGCATACTTACAAAGCTAGACTTGTAGCGAAAGGTTATAGGCAAGTTCATGGTATTGACTATGATGAAACCTTTTCACCCGTAGCAATGATCAAGTCTATAAGAATTTTGCTTGCCATTGCCGCATATCATGATTATGAAATATGGCAAATGGATGTCAAAGCCGCTTTCCTAAATGGAAAACTACAAGAGGATGTGTATATGACACAACCAGAAGGTTTTGAACAGAATTCTAAGGTTTGAAAATTGCAAAGATCCATCTATGGATTGAAGCAAGCTTCTAGGAGTTAGAATCTCCGTTTTGATGAATCGGTCAAAGAGTTTAGCTTTATCAAGAACGAAGATGAACCTTGTGTATACAAGAAGATTAGTGGGAGCATAGTTCTATTCCTTATCTTATATGTGGATGACATATTGCTCATTGGAAACGACATTCCCACACTTCAGTCTGTAAAGACTTGGTTAGGAAAGTGTTTCGCAATGAAGGATATGGGTGAAGCCACATTGGCATTAAGATCTACAGAGATAGATCTAGGAAGCTAATTGGTTTAAGCCAAAGTACGTGCATTGACAAGGTCATTAGAAGATTTCGCATGGAAAATTCTAAGAGAGGAACCTTGCCAGTGTTACATGGAGTTTCTCTAAGCAAGACTCAATGTCCTAAGATAAAAGATGAGTGTGAGAAAATGAATGATGTTCCATATGCTTCGGCAATTGGGTCCATCATGTATGCCATGATATGTACTAGGCCGGATGTATCTTATGCTTTGAACATGACTAGTAGATATCAATCCGACCCTGGTGAAAATCACTGGATGGCTGTAAAAGCGATTCTTAAGTACTTAAGAAGGAATAAAGATTCTTTTTTGGTCTATGGAGGAATGGAAGATGATCTCGTTGTAAATGCTTACACGGATGCAAGCTTCCAAACCGATAAAGACGATAGTTGATCGCAATCAGGTTTTGTGTTTATGTTAAATGGTGGAGCTGTAAGCTGGAAAAGTTCCAAGCAGAGTACAACCGCTGATTCCACAACAGAAGCTGAGTATATTGCTGCATCGGATGCTGAAAAGGAAGCTATTTGGATTAAGAAGTTCATCACTAAACTTGAAGTGGTTCCTAGTATTGCTAATCCAATAGACTTTTATTGTGATAATAATGGTGCTATTGCTCAAGCAAAGGAACCAAGAGCACATCAGAAATCCAAACACATACTTAGGCGTTTTCATATCATTCTAGATAGTTGATAGGGGAGACATGAATATATGCAGAGTACCTACTGATGACAATGTCGCAGACCCGCTAACAAAGGGACTTCCACAAGCTAAACATGATGGTCATGTTAGGTCCATGGGTATTAGATACATGGGAGATTGGGCCTAGGGCAAGTGGGAGATTGTTGGTGTTGGTGCCCTAGGCACATTTAATAAACATTGTAATTGTTATCATTTATTTCATATAAATAAAGAGATGTTTTGATTATTATTGTTGTTCATGTTTACTTCTAATAATCTCCGTCCTTAGTACTTGTTAAGCACTAGTATAAAGGCTAAATGGTCATGGGATGATCATGTTAGATTTATGGGTACTTGTTTGGTACTGGACATGACCCGCTCTATGAGATTTATGTAATGGTCAATGTCATACATATATCTCATATTAGTTGTGTCATTTGAATCCTTAGACATCAAGTTATTATGGTCTTCCACTTGATGAACATTATGTTTGACATATTCAAACGCTACCTTTAACCGGGTAGTCATAAAGGGTATGATTGGCATAATCGGATTCATGTAGGGAAGAATAATAAGCTAAATGGATTTGTCCCTCTTCGGAGAGATGTCAAGCTTGGGCCTCTCGAAGGAATGATGTTGATGAAAATGTTCGGCCGGACTCAAATGAATTGATTGGATCAATGTCATTTGGATTATCAACATATTCGGAATCGATAAAGTATTGAACAAAGACAAGTTGACTTGTTGACCATGACTTGTGTTCAATGACATCGTGGACAAAAGGATTATGACATATTCTAAATGGAATGCGAACTTGTATCTAGTTATACTATTTGGGTAGGTATGACGGTTTGCTAGAACCTAATCATATCTTATGGTTTCATATTTGAACCCATTGCCAACTTAGTATAATCCTAGATGGTCACACACAATAGAACGAATCCTTAAAAAGGACTACATTGGAGTATTGGGTCTAAGGACCATTAAGGGATTTAAAGAATTAGAAGAAGAAAAGTGGAAATAGGGGAGGTCCGGGCGGACCAGGAGCAAGACCCGGGCGGACTTGGCATGGTCCGGTCGGACCACTTGCTATACCCGGCCGGACCAGTCGGTTTCGGCAGGAACCTTCCTTAATCCGTTTTCTTGCGGGTTTAGACAATTGTTAGCTATTTGGAATAGGTCTAACAAGTATTTAAACAGCCCTAATTCGCCAAAAATCAGGACCTAAGTTTGTGCAAGCCTCCAAAGAGTTTTTTGAGAGAATTATTTTGTTCTAAGAAATCCCTAGATTGAAGAACAAAATTATACACAATTTATATTCCATATAGTTCAAAATAATTGTGAAAACGTGCTTCACAATTTGGTCTAGCAACCAAGATCAAGAAGCTCCTTGATATTCGTTCGTGGTGTGGATACCGCTAGAGGGTGAAGCTCATCATTTTCAAAGTTCGTGTTCTTACTTGTTCGTGATCAAGCTTCGATTTCTCTACCAAGATCAAAGGCTAAAATCAAAGGCATCAAGGGTTAGTATTCTAGTATTCATATTGTATGTATTTGATATAATCATATGAACGGATCTATGGCTTTGGGTTTCTATTAAATTTTAAGTGCTATTTTCCGCTGCGCATGTTACTCCAAAACCCAACAATATCGAGGTCATTCAGACATTACGAGCCGAGATGAGCTCTCAGACTAGCTCTCAGCCCCCCGGGACCGCCACCTCGGCGAGATCGACATCCTCCTCGGCGAGTCCGGAATAAAGGCAGCATTAATGGCCTGTGCAGAGTCATCTTGTCGCCATAAATGCCCAATGGACTTCCTTGACCATCTACCATGCACGGCGCCGAATATGTCACATCACGACATCCCTCGATCAGAAGCCTGACAGGTCCGAGGTGCCGACCTATCACAAGGCGACACATGGCCAAGTTGGTAAAGTCTACTCTTAGGCCTGCGGTCGGACCGTTGTGTAAAATGAGGCATATATAAGCCTTTTTCTACCTCTCTCAGGTATGAAAAAACCCCGTACACACACTAAAAACACATAGAGAACTCCTTACTTCTCTCCCAAGGCATTCCACGCGTTGTTTTTAGACCTTCAAGAGAATCTTACTCTTACGCCCGAGGGTCTAAGATGGGATCAAACCCGGCCTTGACCTTGACAGTTTCATTTTCTTTCTTGTGTTAACAGGTGAACCGTTGAATAAAAGCCAGATATCCATCCCTTATATTGACCCCGATTTCCGTGGCGTCATCAACGAGCGATACGGGTTATCTTCACTTGCTCCCTAGCATGCATTCAGCTTATTTGGTGTTAACTGTGGTTGGGTTCATTACGATACAATTTGCGTTGTTTTGTTGGATGGAGTGGGGATCAAATGGGTTAAGCGGATTGAATTTTTATCAAAAAATTGTAGGAGTGTTATTTCAAACTGTGAATACCAGACATTCGGGCGAAACCATTGTCGATATCTCTACTATTGCCTCTGCCATCTTGGTGTTGTTCATAGTTATGATGTTAGTTTTCTCTCTCTCTCCAAGAAACGCTTGATCAATTATTCACTGCCAACATATAATAATACTCCATCCGTCCCATTCGAATTATGACAAATTTCTATTTTGAGTGTCCCATTCGAAAAAGACAATCCAAAAATGGAAATATTTTATTCAATGGGACCCACATTCACACTCACAACAACTTTCCACTCATTATTCTCTACCCCACATTTTCTCTCCTACTTTACTTTTTATACTCACAACACTTACCCCACTAACACTTTTTCCTTAATCCCATGTTCAGCCCAATTCTTCTATTCCTGATTCCCCATTTACATTGGATAGTCTAGATTAGGGCTGTTATACGAACCGAGCTGGCTCGAGCTCGGCTCGGGCTTGGCTCGTGAAAGCTCGAGCTCGAGTGAGCTCGAGGTGAAGCTCGAGTCGAGCTCGAACCGATTGTCAAGCTCGTTTTTGTTATCGAGCCGACCGTGTTCGGCTCGTTTAGCTCGTTAAAAGCTCGAGTTCGGTTCGATAAGCTCATTAAAATTGAATTTTTGTTTTCGAATGGCTCGAACTCGGCTCGATAAGCTCGAATTCGGCTCGATAAGCTCGTTAAGACCATATTTTCTTTAAAAAATGTCTAAGCTTGAGCTCGGCTCGTTAAAACTCGAAAATTTGACCTCATGTTTACTTGAAAATTTCACATGATTACACTTTGTATACATAAGTACACATCCTAACAACAAAAATTGAAAGGAAAAGAAGATTCTGATGTTTGTATTTTATTAATGCTACATTATTTATCGTTTTCAACTCCTACGTGCGCAATTTAATTACTCCTCTGGTCCATAATATAATAACAGTTTTCAATAAAAAATTGTTACATTTCATATATAATGTTACATTAAGGAATATAAACTGTTACAATTGAGAAAAAAAAATGTTACATTCATTTTTTATAAAATGTAACATTAGTTTAGTTGTCAATCCTATGTTATTTTCGGAGAAAAAAAATGTTACATTTGAAAAAATGAGTGTTACATTCCCTTATAAAAAGTGTTACATTAATTTAGTTGTCAATCTTTATGTTATCTTTATCTATTGTAGCAAAATTGTGGTACATTTTTTTAAAAAAAAAGTGTTACATTTTGAATAAAAAAGTGTTACATTTTATTATAATAAGTGTTACTTTTGTTGGGAGGAAAAAAAGTATGGGTGGTACATTTGAAAAAAAAGTGTTACATTTGAAAAAAGAATGTTACATTCCTTTATAAAAAGTGTTACATTAATTTAGTCGTTAATTTTTATGTTATCTTTAATCTATTGCATCAAAATTATGGTACATTTTTGAAAGAAAAAAAAAGTGTTACATTTGAAAAACAAAAGTGTTACATTTCGTTATAAGAAGTGTTACTTTTGGTGGGAGGAAAAAAGGTTGTGGGGGCAAAAAAAAAAAAGGGCATGGTCGCGGTCGGCGCCGCCGCACCAGAGACCTCCTCTTTTATTAATGCTACATTATTTATCGTTTTCAACTCCTACGTGCGCAATTTAATTACTCCCTCTGGTCCATAATAACTATCACTTTTGGTCAAACAGATGTAAGTTTGACCAATAAATTTAAACCAAAAATAATGATCCTAATAAAAATCTAAAAATTGTTATTAAAAGTATTATTAATTATGATACAACGACAAATTTTAGAATTTTTATTAGTATCATTATTTTTTATTTAAATTATTGGTCAAAGTTACACATGATTGACCAAAAGCGATAATTATTTTGGACCAAGGAGTATCGTATAGTCAACTTTATTGACAGTTTTCAAGCCATGTTATTGCCGAAAATCAAATTTGATTTAATGTGACAACCCAAGAAAAAGCCACTGGCTCTTAATGTTAGGGAGTATAACAAGACAAAAACTATGATAAAATTTTATTGTCAAACCCCTCTAGATATACCTTTCTATAGGTTTAGCAAATTGGCTGGAAATAAATTTAGTAAAATTTTACTGTTGATATAAGTAATGTACAACTTAAGTATAAATAATTTTTTTATAAAATTTAATTTGTCAACTGCAATATTTATTATGAAACGAACAAATAATTAATCTTTGTTAATAAAACATTGATCAATTTTACTTTGTGCAGGTACCTCCCTCCATACACCTCATTCCTACCAATAAAAGATAATCAAGAAAATGGAATAGAAAATAATGGAAATGGAACGGGAGAACTAGCGAAAAATCTAATATTCTCACAACTTTCTTATTTAGCCATTTTTATCATCCTCATTTCTATAACCGAGAGGAAAAAGACGAAGGAGGATCCTCTAAACTTTAATGTTTTGAATATCGTAGTCGAGGTCATAAGGTACAATCTCTACCTCACTTATAATTTGCTACATTTTCTTGTTCTTGTCATTTGCGCCAGTCCTAATTCACTTTGTACAATATATTATTATAGTCGATAAATTTAGATTTAAAATAAAAATATAAAAGATTTTTATTAATTTTATATCAAAATAATCACTTTATTTACTCATATTTTAATTTCACGACTTTCTTGCGGTGCTTATGGAAATGTGGGGTTTACGACTGGTTATAGTTGTGATCGTCAGCTTAAACCAGATGGAATTTGTGAAAATAAATGGTTTGGATTCTGGGGAAAATGGAGTGATGAGGGGAAATTGATTCTAATTGTGGTGATGTTTTTTGGAAGACTTAAGAAGTTTAACATGGATGGAGGTAGAGCATGGAAACTCCTGTAATTTTGTAATTTTGGTGTATAGGAGATTTTATTGAAGGTATTTTTGCTTATTAATAAGAATTTTTTTAAGGTCCACAGTGAACTAAAAGGTATTTTTACTTATTTAACGGACTACTTGCAGATATTCTATCCCTTATCGTATTTTTTTCATATTCATCACTCTTATTTTTACTTATTTAACCGACTACTTGAAGATATTTTTACTGCATCTGGGTATTTTTACTGCATCTGGACTGCACCAAAACTGCTTGGCCGAATCTTCGCTGCTCCGTCTTTTCTTCGCCTTCTTCAAATTTCTGATTTATCTTTCAAAGTCATATCACTAATATAAGTGAATTTGATATTAATTTAATTATCTTAAAAATCTTGACATTAATATTTAATTAAAATTAACATGTATTAACTAGAAAAATACACTTTGTTATGAGTGGACAAGTGAGTGTATAATAATATGTACTAGGAAAAAGAAATGATGAGTGTATAATAATAATTACTTTGGCAGATAATACAACTATACAATAATTTTGAACAGAGAGAGTAAATTATTGTTATGAGTGGAGAAAATCGTTATGAGTGGACAATTTCTTTTTGTCTGAATTGCATGTAAAGTGACTTGAACAACGTGTCAATTTCTTTTCTCTTTTTAAAGTGTCAATTGCTTATAAATACAGGTGCTTATAAAATATACTAAAACAATTCACAACATCAAGCAGACTCGATTGGTATCGGAAAGTTGGATCTCATGAAGAGGAAGATTTGTCAATAGCCCTTTCAGTCCACGGTGGATATTTTTTCCGTCGATTTGGCATTTAATATACCAAACATCAAAAATGGCTGGAAGCGCAACAGAGCAGTTTAATGGTGGTCGTATCCCTTATAGCAAGGATGGCATTTCAAGCTGGAGTGAACCCTCTAGGCGGTCTGTGGCAAGAGTTTAAGAACAGCAACGACAACACGTTAGCATCCCCTCCAGCATCCCCTCCAGGAGGTTTTTATAGAGTGATCAAGACAAACAATCAAATACCAGGAACGTCAGCCTTGGCAGATTTATACCCACAAACGGTCCATAATATCCAACACAATAAGTATTATTTCTTCTCTCAGCATCATTCTCCTGCTTATAAGCGGGTTGCCAATCAAGAGGCGCGCATTCATGTTCGTGTTGATGATTATAATGTGGGTTGTCGTTTACCGTTACTGCCTTTACTTACACTTTCTTAATTGCAGCTATTGTGCCTTCTACTGAGTCCTATAACACACTATTCGATGTGGTTGAGGTGGCAATATGGGTGTGGGTAAGGTTAATGGGGGTGCTCATTTTGACTCACGCCATCCGCATCATTATCAAAGGCGTACGTACCATCCGTATCATTATCAAATGCGAACGTGAAGTGAGAAAATATTATTCCAAAAGAAGAGGATCATTAGAAGTGTAAGTTAGGTGTGAGTCAAGAAGAGTAGAGACATAAAGTTAGGGTTTTCGAAACCCTAAAAGAGAAATAGCTATGTACGTTGATTAACATGATTTTCATGATATCAGGTGTAATAAATACTGCTCTATCTTGTATATTATAGTTATGAATGAAATTATTTTTGTATACAAACAAAAAAGATGTTAGACTACTCCTTCCGGTCACAAATATAAGCAAAAGTAACTAAAATTACACTTATTAAGAAAGTAATTGAAGTCAGTTAATTGTCTTGATTTAATAATAAAAATATGTTAAAATTACTAATATACCTTCATATGAAATATGTAATAAATGTGTACTTGGTATGCTCCAATTTCGGTTCCATGTTAATGAGTAAATTTGTACGTTGATTCACATGATATTCATAATTATAGTTCTACTATAATATAATTATAATAATAATATTATTAATAATCAATTACATTAATACAATTGACTTCATTTATGCACTTTTGAATCACATGGACTCCTCTTATATCGTAATAGAAAACTGGAAATAATTTAGATTAACACCTTCAGCAGGGCCGGCCCAAGGGGGGCACGTATATACACACATATATTATCTTTATTTAAGAAATAATAGAAACAAAATTATCACTAATTTTTTCTTTAAAAAAAAAATCAGCTGACACATGTTATTAGTTCATTTTTAAGAAAAAGAGGCCCCAAGAAAATATATACACCAAAAAAAGAGGCCTATTTTATTTGAGGAAAAAAAAAAAAAAAACCAAGCCCCACTACGCATATAATTTTTAAGGCCTTCATATTTCCTCATTCATATTAAATTTGAGCCCTTATACATTGTTGCTTCACGTTTTTAATATTTTTGTTATACTTCCATGACATCTTAAAATGTCTTATTTGACTATTAAAATAAATGTTGATATATTTTCCTTTCATCATTATTCTTAATGGGAGTAAGAATTACATTCGTAGCAAATGACTATTTAAGCATTTTTGTGTTTTAATTTAGGAATTTCACTTATTTTAATAACTCAAAAAAAAAATATTCTTGTTAATAATATAAGTTGAAATAAAAACATATTTATAAGACATGGATATGTATAATCTTCTGTGGAGTATTTTTTTTTTAGTCCTCATATTCTTATTATATTATTATATTTTTGGTGACCATAATTTAATCTTATATTTGCAAGAGTTTTTATGACTCTTTCATAATATATATCTATAATATGTTCTTTTGCAAATTTTGAGACATTATATGTAATTTTTTTTATCATATTTTTGTTGTACATATTTTTTTTATTTTATAATTTTACTAGGTTTTATATATTTTGTTACTATTATTTATGAAGAAAAAAAATTGTAGGTTTGATTATAACCTTTAATTTATCTGTTATTACGCTAAGTTCAATCAATTGATCTTACAATTATTTTATACTTCAATACAACCTAAAAGTACAAGTTAACAAAAAGCAAAAAATTGCTACTAAATACAGGAGTTTTGAAAAGATAAAAATCATTTATAAAGGGCCAATCATTGTTTCAAAAAAAGAAAAGGCCTCTTATTGAACTTTGCCCAAGCCCCCCAAAAAGCTAGGAACGGCCCTGACCTTCAGTTTACTCGTGCCGGCTACCGCTAATTATTGATGAGTTGACCATTACTAATAAATTTAAGACAAAAACTTGGGTGAGAACACTCCAACCCGTCTCATGGGTGAGACGGGTCATTTTTTTGACCCATTACCCGACCCACAACCCTGCTCCAGGACCCATGGGGGACCCTGCCACGTGGCAGCCCCTCATTGGCCCAAAAAAAATTTTTTTTTTTTTTTTGCTTTTTTAAAAATTTTTATATTTTTTTTTTTTTTTTTTTTTTTCGGTTTGTGAAAAGTAATAGTTACCATCTCTTAAAGTAATAGTGTTTTTCCTATGTTTTCTTCGTTTGCCAAAAGTAATACTTATTATAACTAAAATGTAACAAACGTGTTATTTATATGTAATAGTATTTGTACATAATTGTAATACATATGTATAGATATCTATATGTTTTTAAACAATAAGTTACAATGGGGTCAAATTTATCATGATACATGTAAAAGTATTACATTATCTATAGAAATCTGTTACAATTTCGTCAATCAAAGTGTTACATTTACTTGTATAAACTTACTATTACATTCATATACATAAGTTATTACTTTTCAAATGGGTAAAAACGAGTTTTTGTTTTTTTAAAACAAGTATTACGTTTACTTATGAACAATGTTACTTTAAGAGATGGTAACTATTATTTTTTGCTAAACCACTGAAAAGCCGGAAAAAAATATATAAAAACTCAAAAAAAAAAAAAAAAAAACCCGGCCAATGGTGGGTTGCCACGTGGCGGGTTCGGCCCATGGGTCATGGGGCGACCCGTCTCATACATGAGACGGATCCCCTTGTTCTCATGGGAGACCACCTCTAAATTTAATGTAAAACCTTGAAAACAACGGCGATCCATTCATTGAATTACTTTATGTAATGAATATAAATAACAAATTAATTTGAACACTTAACCACCGAATAATAGAAATGCTACACCAACTTTGTTTATAGTAACGGGTTATGTTTGACGTTCAAACTTTTTGTGTTTTTTTTTTTTTTTTTGTAAGATAATCGTTACTCCCTCCGTCTCAAATTAGATGTCGTTTTGGAGTGTTTCTGAAAGAAATCAGGCGGCTAGGACTGTTCTGGGAATTGACCAACTGTGTGAACAACTGTGTATTCAAACGTGCCAACAGTTGTCCAGACAGTTGTCTTAACAGTTATCAGATTTGCAGCGGAAAATAAAGAACTTAATAACAATTAAAACTTCAGCAAGAATACTTGCTGGAAACTTTCATATATTAAAAGCGATTTGCAGAGTACAAATAGAATGAAAGAAAACAAAAATATCAACAGAACAAATTGATCTAAAACTCTAGATCGAATGAAAACATCCAACACTTTAGAGTTCTTTTTCACGAAAACTCTAAGAAAAAAACAAGACTCTCTCAAGAACTTAATTCCCTCAATGTATTGCGTAGAATCAGTAGTCATCAATGAATGAGTCGGCTTGTATTTATACATATTTGACCGCACCCTTGCACTTCAAGAGATCCTCCTTTCCATTTGAGAGTCTTCCTAAAATAAAACACCTAAAAATATATCCACTTACCAAAGATAAGTATTAGTATGTTAGTCAAATAAATCAACCTTAAACTTACCTAAATATTTACACTAACTAACAATATAAACAAATCAGAATCACAAAGATACTTAAAGAAAAAGACGAGTATGCCCATACTCTTCAATCTCCCCCTATCTTTGTGGTTCTGAACAAAACCTGCAAAAATTAACAAAAACATATTTCCCAAGAATAATTTATAACCAGCTAGAGCAGAAATAAAAAAACTGTCAATGTTTTTACAAACCCAAAAAATAAACAAAAATAAACTTTAAAGTCCAGAATATAGGTCTTCTCCAAGAACTTCATCGTCAACCGCAGTGGCTATGTCCCTTTCGAAAGAAAATTCTAAATCATCATCTTGAGTCCCACTTGGACCAGCAACAATTATAGCCCCTGCATTTTCTCCCCCTGCATTTGTACCAGCAGCTGCTCCCCCTTCATGCGAGCTTTCTCCCCCTTTTTGTTTAGAACCATGCAATGCTCTGCGAAGCTCAATGAGAGTGTGTTCCAATCCAGAAACAATAATCTGTTTGGCTAAAATATCTGCCTTGTGTGCAGCAATCTGATCACTTACTGAATCAATTTGAGCCTGCAGAATAGCTTGGGAGGAATCTGATGGATGAACTGGAGGGACAGATGCACTGGCAGATGTCCTGTCAACAGGAGTGTCAACTGGCATAGGCCAGTCATTGAAACGATTTGGAGCAAACATGGTTTTGGGTTGGACAATTTTAGGAGGAAGAGAGATGAAATCATCATCTGGATTAGCAGAAATCCCATGAACACCCAATAGGGCTGAAATCAAGCAGGGATGAGGAAGGCGGTATGGAGAATCAGGAGTTTCAGAATAACTCACAATAGTCTCAAAAATTTCAGAACCCAGATTAAACTTATTTACCCCAATTTGATACAGAAGGAGAGCCTGCTCTTTAGTCACAATAGAAGGTTGGGATGAGGGTTTCCAGTTTGTGACCATGATGTGGTGAAGACAATTGAAACGACGGGAAAGGGAAGTGGACCTAAGATCAGATGGCCAAGATAACACAGAATGACCAGTAATGGTCCTAACAGCCTCATCCAGGTCAGACGGAATATCAGAGAGAGGAGTGGATGGGGTTTCAAGAAAAGCATTGATTGACTGAGGTGAGAATTCTATTACCTTATCCCTAATAAAAGTGCGATGGAAATTTGGTGATTCTGACAGAGCCACATCACGTGAGAGATTGGCATAAAACTCAGTCACTACTTGACGAGAGAAGGCTTTAGCAAACGATAAGGACTTGACCAGTTTTCTTTCACTCAGAAAATCAATCAAAAACAACTTCCCAAAACTACGATCATCCTTTACCCTTTCAACAGAAAATTTTCTTTTAAAATATTTTGCAAATCGCTCAGCAGAAGAAGGATAATAAAACTTTGGATCATGGGGAAGGTCTAGATTAAATGGGACACTGGGAATAAGAGAAGAGAATTTTCGTACCCTTTTTGATATTCCAGCCGAACCCTTTGACTGTCTAACTGCAGGCTGAGATGAACCTACAGTTTTCCTCACAGTTGACCTGTCAGATGCCTTGACCCCAGAAGATGCATACTGACTAACACGGCGTGGGCCCTCTTGCTCGGATGGGGTTTCCTCAGAGTCAACCTCAACATCTTTGTCACTAGAATCGTCATGCTGAGATGTGGACCCCTCTTCTTGCATGGAAGTTTCCAGACCCTTCCTTTTAGCACTTCGGGTTTGCACCCTAGGAATTTTCGGAGATGTTGTAGACAGAGGCGGATTTTTGAATGGAGTACCTTTTCGCGCCCTTGTTGCCCGGAATAGAGTCACCACCGGCACATCTTCATCAAAATCGTCGGCATTGGTTGCCGGTGCCGGAGAAGACGGAGGGTCTTCTTCCTCTGATTCTGCTAAAATCAACCTTCGACGGGAACCACTTTTAACTGATGATTTCGCCTTTCTTGCCTCGGCATCCATGGTGGCACGAACCTCATTTGGTTTGAAAGACCCAGAAGAGGCCCCTGTTCCCAATTTTTCAAGACGGCCGGAACGGCGAGACCCGGGAGCCATGACTTTGCGAGCTTTGGACAAGGCTGAGACCTGGAGAGAGTTGTCGACGTCGATTGCATGCTCCGGCAACCCTAGAAATCGTGGATCGACCGCCAAATCGGATTGTGGGACATTGATTAAGTCGGCGACACTGGCGACACAAGAGGTGAGCGCCGGAGCTGGTGAAGACGAAGCTGCCATGGAGATTTTCTGCACAAATTATAAACACAAACCCGGTGTAATGAACTTTGAACAGCAAATGTTAGAGAGAAAGAAGAAAAATGAGAAGAAATATCTGAGGAGGAGGGAAGAAAGTAGTTGACGGTACTTATGAGGAGGGAGGTGTGCCCTTCCAGTTGACACGACAAGAGAGATATCCAGGAGGGAAAGAACTCAGACACAACCCGGTGCACTGAATGAGGGAGAAAATGATTTGTGGCTCCTTTTTAGTGCTGGACACCCTTTTAAAAAACCAAATAAGACTGGGATTGTGATTTCTCAAGAGAGATCTTGATAAACATTGTGAAAAATCTCAGTTACTCAAAATAAAACTTGCCATAATACCACAGAATCCTTCATACCACAAGAAAAAAAAATTCACTCCCTGCATGAAACTTGAACATCACGTTATTGGATTATCGATGAACACATGAAATCACTAAATCTGTAACAAGAAGGAAAACAGTTCAATTTGCTGATATAAATACAAAAGAAAAAAAAAACTTAAGGAAAATATGCCTAAACACACAAGTGAAGATTGTCTCAATTTGGGTGTGACAAAGTATGATCAACTCAGTTCTTGACTCGGTCTCAACTCACAAGAATTCAATGAGATTACACCTTCAATCATGTAGCTTTTAGAACACCCCCTTTTTTTTAAAGGCATATCTCCAATGAATCTGTTACGGGAAGAGCTATTCACTCTCACAATACAGTGTTACCCTTGATCTCAAGTTATGTATTTAAACACTTCAGCTTTTTGCCTAAATGAGTAGTAACTTCAAAGATTGGAGGCAGCTTGTTCTTCCCGCAAGCTTAGATTTGATGTCCACTCCATGATAAACAACACGAAGGAATTAACAAGATAATTTTATTATCAAGTCAAGAAGGGTCTCACATTCACGGGTTAAAACTCGGAGTCAAGGAACTAAAGAAGAACAAGTGATCACAAGAGACAATCGTGCAATAATGAATGCATTTTTTTTTATTTTTTTTTTATTTTTTTTTATTATTTTTTTTTTTTTGTGTTAACTGTATTATACCATTATACAGAAATGCAGACAGTTGTCCGCACAGAGGTGCAGTCAACTGGTAACACACAATCCGAGAGACTTCTTAAGAGAAGAAAATCTCTCGAAATCCAACGCTTTAGTAAAGATATCAGCAAGTTGATCCGTTGTACTTACATGTTCCAAAGTAATGATTTTTTGTTCAACGAGATCTCTAATAAAATGATGTCTAATGTCTATGTGCTTGGTTCGAGAGTGTTGTACAGGATTCTTGGCAATGTTCTGAGCAGTTAGACTATCACAATATACCATCAAGGTTTCACTTTTAAGACCATAATCTTTTATCATTTGATTCATCCACAATAATTGGGTACAACAGCTACCAACTGCGATATATTCAGATTCAGCAGTCGATAAAGAAACACAGTTTTGTTTCTTACTAAACCAAGACACAAGATTATTCCCAAGATAAAAACACCCACCCGTGGTGCTTTTTCTATCATCAGTGCTCCCAGCCCAGTCTGAATCACTAAACCCAACTAGATTCGTGTTTGTGTCCCTCGTATAGCTTAACCCTAGAGTTGTGGTACCACTCACATATCTAATTATACGTTTAACTGCAGTTAAGTGGGATACCTTGGGGTCAGCCTGATACCTAGCACAGAGGCAGACACTAAACATGATATCGGGGCGGCTAGCTGTAAGGTACAGCAAGCTACCTATCATACTTCGATAGAGTGTTTGATCAACACTCTCTCCATCCTCGTCTTTAAACAATTTTTGAGAGGATCCCATGGGGGTTTTTAAATGAGAGGCATTCTCGAGGCCGAATTTTTTAACCAAATTTTTGGCATACTTTGATTGGGAGATTGACATTCCTTCATTAGTTTGAGATATTTGTAATCCTAGAAAGAATTTCAATTCCCCAACCATGCTCATTTCAAATGTGGACGTCATACTCTCAGTAAACATATCAAGCATAGTTTTAGAAGTGGATCCAAAGACTATGTCATCCACATAAATTTGGGCCACGAGAATATCCCTTTTGTTTTTCAAAATAAATAAGGTTTTATCAACCTCTCCCCTTTTAAAGCCAATTTGAATGAGGTGCTCTGTCAGTCTTCCATACCAAGCACGTGGGGCTTGTTTCAGACCATAGAGTGCCTTATTTAACTTAAAAACATGATTTGACTTATGGGGATCCTCAAACCCCTTAGGTTGCTCAACAAACACTTCCTCATTTAAAAAACCATTTAGGAACGCACTCGTTACATCCATTTGATGTAGAGTGATCTTTAAATAGCATGAGATTGCTAATAGCAGTCTAATGGACTCAATGCGGGCTACCGGGGCAAAAGTCTCATCAAAGTCCACACCCTCAACTTGAGTGTAACCCTGAGCCACTAGACGTGCTTTGTTCCTTATAATTTTGCCTTGTTCGTCAGATTTATTCTTAAATATCCACTTGGTCCCAATAACATTGATATTAGAAGGCCTAGGGACCAAGAACCAAACTTCATTCTTTTCAAATTGGATCAATTCCTCTTGCATGGAGTTGATCCAATTATCATCTTTCAAGGCTTCAGACACGTTTTTGGGCTCATAATCAGCCACAAAGCAACAAGAGTTTACCTGGTGATATGCGGAATTCATGCATATTAAGCCGGCCAATTCCCGGTAATTGATTCTCTTACCTCTTGTTTTTCTTTCTGTGTTCACCCCCCAATCACCTGGGAAGTTGGATGGTCTTCCTGAATCCTTGAAGATGGATCTTTGCCATTGCTCACCTGATCTCTTTCGATTTCAGAATCTGAACCAGAATCGACTGCTGTTTGACCATCTGATAGGTCAACTGACTGTTCATCCTGTCTGTCAGTTGTTCTCACAGTTTGTGTTTCTGTAGATTCGTTGATAGTCTGTGGTCCAGATTCATCGTTAATCTGCTCGTGCTCCCAAGTGCACCCTGAAACATCATCCTCAGCAGATTTGACATTAAGATCAGTAGCATCATCAAATATAACATTTATGGATTCCATAATAGTTTTGGTTTTCAAATTATAGACTCTATAGGCTCTACTATTCTGAGAATATCCGATGAAAATGGCCTTGTCACTTTTAGAGTCGAACTTGGAGAGATACTCACGGTCATTTAAAATATAGCAAATGCATCCAAAGACATGGAAATATTTGACTGTGGGTTTCTTTCCAAGTAAGATTTCATAGGGTGTCATGGTACTTCCAATTCTTAGAAAGACACGATTCCATATGTGACAAGCCGTATTAACTGCTTCTGCCCAAAAATTTTTAGACAAGTTTTTAGCACTCAACATGACTCTGGCCATTTCTTGTAATGTACGATTCTTCCTTTCAGCTACTCCATTTTGTTGAGGAGTTTTGGGGGCAGAGAACTCATGAGTAATTCCCTTTGAATCGCAAAAAGAGGAAAAAACAGAATTTTCAAATTCAGTACCATGATCAGATCTAATCCTAATGGCCTTTAAACCATAGAGATTTTTCACTTTCTTGTACCAAATTTTAAATTCTTCAATAGTGTTGGATTTTTCTCTCAAAAAAATGACCCAAGTATAACGAGAAAAATCATCCACACACACAAAGCAATATTTCTTTCTAGATATGCTTTTGACTTCCATTGGACCCATTAAATCAGTGTGAATCAATTCCAAACACCTAGAAGTTCCAAAAGTCTGAACCTTTTTGTGACTTGACTTTATTTGTTTTCCCTTTTGACAAGGTCCACAAACACCTAATTTTTTCAAATCCAATTTTGGCAAATCTTTGGCTGCCCCGAATTTAATCAACTCACTTATTTTTCTTTCACTGGCATGTCCAAGTTTTTGATGCCAAATTTCAAGTTCATTTGATTTCGCAGAAAAACAAGATTCAGGTTCACCAATTTTATAGCAATTATCGGAAGATCGAATGCCTGACATAACACACATACTTTTGGAATCAAACACTTCACATTTAGACTTATCAAACCGAACAAACAAGTCATCGTCACAAAGTTGACTAATGCTGATCAGGTTTGACTTGAGACCATCAACAAGCAAAACATTTTGCAAGTTGGGCAAACCATTAACATTTAACTTACCTTTGCCGATTACCTGTCCTTTTGCACCTCCACCAAAGTTGACTTTTCCACCTTTGAATGCCTCATAGTCTTTGAGATTCTCACGAGCACCTGTCATATGGCGAGAACAACCACTGTCGAAGTACCATCCTTCTTCCATACTACTCTTGAAGGAGGTAAGAGCTACTTTGCACTGCTGAGTCTCTTTCTTTAGCCAAACCTTTCCTACCTGCGGCTTCTGTCTGGGCAACTGACTGGGAAACTGACTGTTATATTGTGCCCACAGTTGTCTGCTCAAGTGGCCGCTGTTCTTGTCCAGCCCGAGTTCCTGTTTCAATTTAAAACAAAATGGACGAATGTGTCCAGGGACGAAACAGTGATGACACACGAATCTTCTCTTGCTGTTTCTCCTATTTTTGTGAGAAGATACTTGATTAACACTCAACCTTTCTTTGTTTTTCGAAGTACCCTCACCCTCTTTGACAAACAATGGATCTCCATAGCCTATTCCTATTCTTCCTTGGTTTCCCATGTTCAGGACCTCTTCCAATTTAGCCTTGCCTTTGTTAAGTTTCATGAGAGTATTAGTTTCTTTTTCAAGTTCCATCTTATATTTTTCACTCTCATTGTCTTTCTTGGTAAGCATGACCTCTAACCTTGCTATGGAGTCCTTCTGAATTTCACTTTCACTTGACAACCTTTCATTCTCAGTTTTGAGTATCAAAATTTCAGAGGTGAGCTTTTTATTTACCTTCTTGAACTCATTTAGTTGTTCCATTCGCTTGGACCAATCTGCGAACAACTCAACATAGTTCTCATGTAGTTCCTCATACGAAAGGAAATCATCCTCTTCCTGCTTTGACTCATCATCTTTACCTGCACATGTGGAGTTCAAGCAAGTATATTCAGTAACTTCTTCTGTGCTGACACTTGACTTTTCATCGTCACTGTCAGATTCACTGTCGTATTCACTATCACTATGACTAGCATACACACACGATTTTCTTTCAGAATTCGAAGATGAAGGAGGTGATGATTTTAAAAAAGAAGTTTCATGAATAATTAATCTCCTTCTAAGTTCCATGAAACTCATATGTTCTAGATCATAGAATTCTTTTATCACAGAAATTATCCCATCAAAACCTCTTGGGATGGATGTTAACACCTTGTTTACAAGCCTAGTATCAGAAAAAGATTCTCCTAATACTTCCAACTCATGAGCAATTTTTTCTATAGTTTCAGTAAAATCAATCACAGTTTCACTCTCCTTCATTTTTATGTTTTCAAAAACAATGATTAACACCAAAAACCTTCTCTGTTCATAGTCAGTTGATCCGTCATCTGACTGCACAACCTCACTATCACTTTTACTGTCAGAGAGAGATGACAAAGATGAATGAAGACATGAGAGATTAGCAATCTCTTCATCATCATCTGAATCACTCAAGGTAGCAGTCAAGCTCATCCCTCTCTTTTTAAGTGTGTTAGCACACTCATTAGCATAGTGGCCGTATCCCTGACACGCCCTACACTGAACCGACTCAATCGGTTTTTTGCCTTCAAATCCCGGTTTTATCACACCGGAGTCCTTTTTGAATGGTTCAGCCTTGGTGGAAGGAGTGAATCCTTTGTTAGGAAATCTCTGTTGTCGTTTTTTATTCAACACATTTTTAAACTTTTGAGTGATCATAGCACACTCATCTTCCTCCAAGGTTGACTCATCCATGTCTTTAGACAGTTCCACAAGATCTTTGGACACAGTTAGAGCACTAGCAAGAGCAATTGAATTTGCTTTGCTAGTCTTTTGTACTTCAAGGTTTAGTTCAAACGTAGTAAGAATACTCAGAACCTTTTCAAGACTCACTGTCCTTGTGTCACAGGTTTCTTCAATAACAGAAACCTTGATATTAAACTTTTCTGGGAGAGTCCTCAAGACTTTACTCACAAGCCTAGCATTGGAAATAGATTCTCCTAATGCAAAGGATTCATTAGAGATATCCATTAATTTTGCAGAGTAATTTTGAATAGTCTCATCTTCTCCCATCCTTAGATTCTCAAACTCAGTCATAAGTCTTCTCAGTTTAGTTTGTTTAACACTATCTGACCCTTCACAGTGAAGTTGTAAAATGTCCCAAGCATTCTTAGCCACAGTATGGTTAGAGAATAACCTATACAGATTATGATCAACATGATCAGAGATTGCAGCCATTGCCTTAGCATTGAAGTTAGCAAGAGCAATCTCTTCTGCATTCCAGTCTTGCTCGGGTTTTGGAACAAAAATTTTATCTTTTTTCTCTTTATCAGATGCAGATGCTTTACCTTTTGGATCAACCCATTCCATAGTAGGGGATGTATATCCCACTAGAATGCTGACCCATGCCCGATGATCAATGTTCTTGATGTACATGATCATCTTAGCCTTCCAAATGGTATAGTTAGAACCATCCAGAGTAGGCGGCTTATTACGAGTATGAGAACAGTCCATACTGTCCATAACAGATCGATCTCAGTGTATCGAGACCAGGCTCTGGTGCCAATTGAAAGAAATCAGGCGGCTAGGACTGTTCTGGGAATTGACCAACTGTGTGAACAACTGTGTATTCAAACGTGCCAACAGTTGTCCAGACAGTTGTCTTAACAGTTATCAGATTTGCAGCGGAAAATAAAGAACTTAATAACAATTAAAACTTCAGCAAGAATACTTGCTGGAAACTTTCATATATTAAAAGCGATTTGCAGAGTACAAATCGAATGAAAGAAAACAAAAATATCAACAGAACAAATTGATCTAAAACTCTAGATCGAATGAAAACATCCAACACCTTAGAGTTCTTTTTCACGAAAACTCTAAGAAAAAACAAGACTCTCTCAAAAACTTAATTCCCTCAATGTATTGCGTAGAATCAGTAGTCATCAATGAATGAGTCGGCTTGTATTTATACATATTTGACCGCACCCTTGCACTCCAAGAGATCCTCCTTTCCATTTGAGAGTCTTCCTAAAATAAAACACCTAAAAATATATCCACTTACCAAAGATAAGTATTAGTATGTTAGTCAAATAAATCAACCTTAAACTTACCTAAATATTTACACTAACTAACAATATAAACAAATCAGAATCACAAAGATACTTAAAGAAAAAGACGAGTATGCCCATACTCTTCAGTTTCACACATATTAAGAAATATCATTAATGCATGTGAAAAAGACTCAAATACCCCTAAAGTAATTCAACTACCTAGGTAATTAAATGGTTAGGTAAGAGATAATTCACTATCATTATTAAGGGTATAATTTGTATATAGCAATAAAAAAGCTTTGAAAATAGTGAAACGACAAGTATTTTGAGACAAAATTTTACTCTTAAAACGACATCTATTTTGAGACGGAGAGAGTATATAGCAAACAAAAAAATAAAGCAAATTATCCATTTATTGGGGCATATTACGTCTAAAAAAAAAAAAAAAAAAAAAAAAAAACTATAAATGAAAATGCTTACTTGTAATACTCACACATGCCCAATCTATATACTATTACTAAAACAGAAGTCGCTGACATCATCAATGTCACATGGCGGCTAATGGTGCAAAATTTTCCCACCAAAACCACTTGCTTAACATCAGCAATCATTTATTAAGTCAATTAATTAAGTTACAAATAATTAATTCATTACTACCCGCATTAATTATTAGTCTTTTACAATTACTCTCTACATTATTTATTTTAATTATTCAATCCAAAGTTATTTACATACCCTAATAAACACAATTCCACACACTATAATTAAAATTTTGATGTTTGCTCTAATTTTTTAATAATTTGATTGAAATATTTGAACAATTGTTTTATTTATTTCAAAAAAAATATGTAAAAAAGTAAAACAAATCTCTGAATATAATTAAATAGTATGTATGCGTATAATAATTAGTGTGTATAATCCATCTTTCTTGGATGTCTTCCATTTAAAATTGGGAGGAGCCGTGGCAATTATGTTTTTTTTACTTATCCTCTAGGTGAAAAAAAAAACTTATTTTTCCTATAAAACATTAATATTATTATATATAATTTTGCATTAAAAAATCCACCTAAAATCATTATTTTCTTGTCATTCTTAGATGAATTGATTAAAATTTATAAATTCCTTTTTATTCAAATTTTTTGTGTAATGAATTCACTATTGAGCTGAATCAATTAGAGTCTACTCCCTTCGTCTCATTATGTTTGGCCACTTTTGACTTTTGATGGTCAACATTTGAGAACTTTAACTAAACGTTAATGTCAATTCAATTATCTTAATCAATTTCTAAAACTTGTTATTGATAAATCATTAATATATCTATCAATAACAATTTTTAGAATTTCTATAGAATAATTCATTTGACATTAATATGTAGTCAAAGTTCACTTGTGTTAACCATTAAAAGTCAAAAGTGGCCAAACATAGTGAGACGGAGGGAGTATAATTTTATTTTATTTTATTTTATTTATAGATAAATTTGTAAAATGATGAAGATATTGTAACAAGTAACAAGTTATTAAAAGAAAATTTCATAACAATCTTTAAGAAACCGTGTATCGCACGAGCATTAATCTAGTATAATTTATTATTATATTAACCATATTCTATTTATCACACTCACACAATTAAATCTCATTTATAAATACTACTTACTAATTATACTCATAACACCTTTCTCAATCATAATATTTAAAAATATACATACTCCCTCCCGTGTTCAATAGTAAGTGTGCATATTGAATTGTGACGGAGGGGGTATAAAATAAGTGCAACATAGTGTGTATAAATTTTCTCTATATACTTCTAGACTTTTATTTCTGCAATTACATTATAGTAGAAAATTTGTAAAATTATTTAGGGTCAGAAGTTCTTAAAAAATGAACAATCATTAGGAGTTTTAAGTAAAAAAATCATTTAGGATATTTCTTAATAGAATATTTATTTTGAACGAATGAAGTATATAAATGTCATGATGCATCATGATTACCTCCGTCTTAAGTACTGGTTGGTAGATGTCTAATTTCAATTTAATAGACATGTTATATAAATCTTGAAGCAAAAATGCATAAATTATCTAACTATCTACTCCCTCCGTCCCAAATTATCTGTCGCTTTAGACTAAATTGCACAAACCAAGGAATGCAGTAAATAACCCTAAGATTTCCCATATTGCCCTTTTGTAATAACCGCATTTTTTTTTATTATTTATTTAATTATTTTAATTGGTAACATTAATTTAGTTAAATAAAAAAATTAGAATTAATAAGTTAATTAATGAGTGGGCCGAAGGGAATGGGTTGGCCCGAAGGTTTTAATTAATAAACTCAACCCAATTAATAAACCATCCAAAGTATAAATACTTGGGTTAGTGAAATTAGGTTATTCTTTAATCATCAAAAAGAACAAAACACAAAAAACCCTAAACCTTACCTAGCAATAGCCGCCGGCCGAACCAAGGAGGGGGGGAGAAGGAATTTTTTTGTCATCGTTTTGGAATAAGTAATCCGATCATTCTCAAGGTAATGCTAAATCCTACTCTCCAAAATTTGTTTCATTGAATTCGGATTAATAAATCATAAGATATGCATGATTTAAGAATACAAATATTAGGGTTTTGCATGCTAGGGATTAATGATAAATTTTAAAAGGTTAATGGAGTTGATCTAAATGCTATGGAAAAATAATGATCTTAATACTAGTTTTATTTTAAGATTGATTTTATAATCATGATTGGAATTGATTTATATTATGCAATGCTTGGGAATTGAACATATAAATCACTAAGGTTGAATTGGGTTTATCAAAAGAAGAAAAAAATATGGAATCCCCCATGGTCACATTCGGCCGAATGGCCCTAGGCCATTGAAGATTTATTTTGTTGATTTAAATGATCCTCGTTAAGTGACTTGTGAATAATATTGATGTTTGGGAATTTAGAAAAATTTAAAGAATTAGAAAGATTGATCAAAATCAATGAATTTTAATGGGGTATGATTCGGTTTTGGCTATATGATTTGGGTGTTGATTCTTGATTGAGAATGTTAAGAATTGGGAAGATTGATCAAAAATCAAAGAATTAGAAATATTGTATCATCCTGGGAAGGCCAACAAGGTGGCAGATGCCTTAAGTAGGAAGAATCACGGAATGTTGGCTACGTTGATCTCTAAGGGGGTAAGCATATGGAAAGATGTCAAGCAGATGAGCTTGATAGTAAAAGTAAGCGGATACTTGGCTCGACTGACGTTACAACCTGCATTGTTGGGCAGAATTAAAGAGGCACAAGAGTTAGACGAGGAGAGAGAAGCTCTAATCGGAAAAGGGAAAACAAAGGATCTTCACGTGGGCGAAGATGGAATTCTGAGGTACTAAAAGAGAGTATGGGTGCCAAATAATGATGAAATTAAGAGAGAGATATTGAGAGAAGCTCATTGCTCAAAATTCTCTGTACATCCGGGAAGTACTAAAATGTATAGGGATCTTAAGGAGTCATATTGGTGGAATAATATGATGAATGACGTGGCAGAGTATGTGCATAGATGTCTGACTTGTCAACAAGTTAAGAGTGAACATCAGAAGCCAGCAGGGTTGCTGCAATCATTACCAATTCCCGAATGGAAGTGGGAGAATATTGCTATGGATTTCGTACGTGGGTTGCCAAAGACGGCAGGGAAGTATGACGCTATATGGATTATAGTAGATCGATTGACGAAGTCAGCACATTTTCTGGCAATCAAGAAGACTGATTCGTTGGAAAAGTTGGCCAAGTTGCATATCGACGAGATAGTGAGGTTGCATGGGATCCCGGTCACAATCGTGTCTGATCGAGATGCTAGGTTCACTTTGAAATTTTGGAACAGCCTACAAGAAGCATTGGGAACAGAGTTGACCATGAGTACGGCGTTTCATCCACAGACAGATGGGCAGTCGGAAAGGACTATCCAGACACTGGAAGACGTGCTGAGGGCTACTTCGTTAGATTGGCCCAATGCATGGGACGAACATTTACCTTTGGTGGAATTCGCATACAACAATAGCTTTCATGCCAGTATTGGGATGGCACCATATGAAGCATTGTATGGGAGGAAGTGTAGATCACCGGCATGTTAGGACGAAGTCGGCGAGAGGAGGTTAAATGGACCGGAACTTGTACAAGTCACGGCAGATAAGGTACAACAGATCCGGAAGTGGTTACAGACTGCACAGAGTAGGCAGAAATCTTACGCAGGCAATAGAAGGCGAGAACTGGAATTTCAGCCAGGGGATCGAGTATTCCTAAAAATATCACCCACGAAGGGAGCTATGCGTTTTGGGATTAAGGGAAAGTTAAGTCCACGATATGTGGGACCATTCGAAATTCTTGATAAGATCGGGGAAGTGGCTTATCGATTGGCGTTACCGCCGGTATTAGCTGGAGTGCATAATGTGTTCCATGTCTCCATGCTAAGGAAGTATATTCATGATCCGAGTCATGTGATAGAATACAAGCAGTTAAGAGTTCGGGCAGATTTGACGTACGATGAACGACCAATCAAGATCGTCGACAGAAAAGACGAGGTCGTAAGAAAACGTACGGTTCCCTATGTAAAACTGCAATGGAGCAATCACTCAGAAAGAGAAGCGACATGGGAACAAGAAAGTGAAATGCGCGAACTGTACCCGGACATCTTCTCGGATTAAGACTGGTCAAAGTTTGAGGACAAACTTCTTTTAAGGGGGTAAGAATGTAATAACCGCATTTTTTTTATTATTTATTTAATTATTTTAATTGGTAACATTAATTTAGTTAAATAAAAAATTAGAATTAATAAGTTAATTAATGAGTGGGCCGAAAGGAATGGGTTGGCCAGAAGGTTTTAATTAATAAACCCAACCCAATTAATAAACCATCCAAAGTATAAATACTTGGGTTAGTGAAATTAGGTTATTCTTTAATCATCAAAAAGAACAAAACACAAAAACCCTAAACCTTACCTAGCAATAGCCGCCGGCCGAACCAAGGAGGGGGGGAGAAGGAATTTTTTTGTCATCGTTTTGGAATAAGTAATCCGATCATTCTCAAGTTAATGCTAAATCCTACTCTCCAAAATTTGTTTCATTGAATTCGGATTAATAAATCATAAGATATGCATGATTTAAGAATACAAATATTAGGGTTTCGCATGCTAGGATTAATGATAAATTTTAAAAGGTTAATGGAGTTGATCTAAATGCTATGGAAAAATAATGATCTTAATACTAGTTTTATTTTAAGATTGATTTTATAATCATGATTGGAATTGATTTATATTATGCAATGCTTGGGAATTGAACATATAAATCACTAAGGTTGAATTGGGTTTATCAAAAGAAGAAAAAAATATGGAATCCCCCATGGTCACATTCGGCCGAATGGCCCTAGGCCATTGAAGATTTATTTTGTTGATTTAAATGATCCTCGTTAAGTGACTTGTGAATAATATTGATGTTTGGGAATTTAGAAAAATTTAAAGAATTAGAAAGATTGATCAAAATCAATGAATTTTAATGGGGTATGATTCGGTTTTGGCTATATGATTTGGGTGTTGATTCTTGATTGAGAATGTTAAGAATTGGGACGGAAAGTGAGTATTTCGTTAAGCTTATAATGAAAAGAAACCATAAGCTTTAATAGAATTGTTAGAAAGTTAGAAAACTAACTTGAAAGGATGTAATAATTACTTGGAAAACCTTGAAGGTTAGGAAGTTAACGGAAAGGAGGAGGATTAAAAGATTCCAGTTAGTTTCCTAACGGAAAAGGACTAAACTGAAAAAGTTAAAGTTAAAAGGAATAAAAAGGGAAAACCTTTAAAGTTGAAGGACTAAATTGCAATTAAACTAAAGTTAAAGGACCAATTTGCAATTAATCTAAAGTCGAAGGACCAAATTGCAATTAACCCAAAGTCGAGGGACCAAATTGTAATTAACCCAAAGTTGAGGGACCAAATTGTAATTAACCCAAAGTTAGAGGACTTAATTGCAATTATATCAAGTTAAAGGACTGACTCGTAAATCAAAGTCAGAAACTTAAACGTAAAGAAAGAAGTAACGAAGTAAATAAGTTAAAACGCATCTCTCAGTTAACTAAGTAGAAATAGTTAACAATGTGGAGAGTACTAAAGTAAATTACTCCGTGCCTTGTAGATTTTCACAGAGAGGAGATTGCGAGGAAAAGCAATTCAGGTAAGGGATTACGTTCCTTACAGTATTTGAACTCCTGTTTATTGGAATTCCGTATTTTTCTAAAGTTAGCTATCAGTATGGCATGATAGTATTTGAATGCACTTTGCGTTATTGAACGTTCCTTGAAAGAAGCTATACTTAGTGATGTCCCCATTGATCTACTAAGTATCGAAGTTTGAAACTTGTATCACATACTTGTACTTTGGTACGTTCTCATTTTAACTTGTAAGTTAACCACTTACTTGTTAGAGTGGCCAATGTCCAGTTAGAAAAGACATTGACGGGCAGTCCAGTTAGAAAAGACTCGTCCTTAAACTAGGGATTGCATGAGTAATCACATGCCTTCTCTCAGGAATTGTCTGATTACAAGGATGATTCTAGACCCCGAGCATATATGTGTGGATACCATATATGTTACGACCCACACTATTGGCTTGAGAAGCTAGGTGTACAAATTGTACATTTGGCATTGAGGTTATAATGTACGTTACCCTGGAATTGACGGAACTTGAATGAATCCCTTTGGATTGTAGTGCCATAATCCTTTGGAAGTAAAATCTTAAAAGTAATACGACTGTATTGTTCTGCAGTCTTGAATCCAAAAGTAACTGAACCTATATTTGTAAAAGTTATTCATAGTATTCGTTCTGGTCGTCTCTCCTTAGTAACCGGAGAGGCCACGTATGAACTTACTGAGCATTCGTTCGCTCATCCCTTCTCTATAAATTTTGCTTTCAGGATTTCAGTAGAAGGACAAGACAAGGAAAGCAGCCGTAGGAAGACGGTGGATTGAAGATTCTTAATTTGGTAGTTTTAAGTACGTTTATTTATTTTGATGTAAGTTGAAGTACATTGATGGTTAGGGTTGTTTACCTACTAAGACAAGTTTAAGTTACGCTTCCGCAATTGTTTTGAATTTATGATTTAAATAAGGGGCCGTTGTGAACCCTAAATTGAGGTATTTATTTTTGTTATTTAATGCCATTAAATGCTCAGATATTATAAGAAAATTCGGGGTGTTACAGTTGGTATCAGAGCAATGGCTTTAGGTTTACATGGGAGACTATAGAAGGAAGTTAAGACTATGAGGAGAAATAGTACTTAACGTAGATTGGACTTTAGAACTCTGATAAGGAAGATAGTACTTTTGGGGAAGTTACCATTTTAGGAAACTTACCTTTGAGGAGACTTTCTAAATTAGGAAACTTTCTAAGTTTGGGAACTTTCCATTTATAGAAACTTACTATTTTAGGAAAGAACCTAAGATAAGAATTCCTCAAGAGATATGAGGAATATAAGTGAACACTTTGGTAGTGAAACTTGAAGGGTTACACGAAAATGTCATCCTTTTAAGTTGCTTATGCAATTGATGATTACAGTCACATACCTTTAAGTATATGGTACTGATAACAAGTTATGTCCTGAATGTAAGTTATGGACGGACTTAGAAGAAACATGAACGTGAACGTGAAAAACAGAACAATTAAGAAAATAGTGATCCAGAGGTATACACTCAAGATTCGAAAGCTAAATGAAGAATTGGAAGTTCAAAAGGCAAGAGTGAATCCTACACTAGAGGAGTGAATGCGAGATAGGAAGACATTGCTAGACACTCGCAAGGAATCAGAAGAAATTAAGGAGATCATGAACCTAAATGAAAGGTACTATCGTGGAACCAGAGAAGAAGTCAATGGTTTCACGAATTGAAAGACTTAAAAGGAAGGAAGAGCTAGGGAGTCAGAATCAACCACCCCCGTAGGCAATGAAGCGCCAAAGGAAGATAATTGGTAGCTGAAGAAGAGATCGAGGAAGTAGCAATTAACCTTGGGGACAATGAAGCTACCCCAATTGTAATTCATGATGATGAACCACCAATGGTACCAGTTCGTAGGTCCAGAGGTAGACCAAGAAGCTCTAAGAAGACTCCAAGGGAGCCTAGTTGAAGACCTAGGGGAAGGCCTAGGAAGGTGTTGTCCCATGATTGAAAAGTGGAACATAAAGTTATTTTATGGGATTGATGATTTGTTCTAGTCTAGAGAGAAACGCTAGAATTTTGTTTTGCTTAAATTGATTCCAAAAGATTCTTTGCAATAAAAGTTTGATTATTTTAAGCAAATGACCTTGTTGACTGTTCGTTCTTAAATAATTAAGCGGTTGAACTAATCTAGAACGAGAAAGTATTGGTCAAGTGAAAAGACCATGAGTATAATGGGCTTATTGAAACGGCCAAGTGAAATTAGTTTTGGTCTAGTGAAATGATCGAAACAAGAATAAAGTGACCTATTGAAACGGTCAAGTAAGAAAGAATAAAGTGACCTATTGAAACGGCCAAGTGAAATTAGTTTTGGTCTAGTGAAATGATCGAAACAAGAATAAAGTGACCTATTGAAACGGTCAAGTAAGAAAGAATAAAGTGACCTATTGAAACGGTTAAGAGAAAGTATTTGGCTTAATGAAACGGCCAAGTAAAGTTAATTTTGATCCATTGAAGCGATCGAAACAAGAATAAAATAACCTATTGAAACGGTTAAGTATAAGAGTAATAGGCTTAGTGAAACGGCCAAGTGTGAATGAGAGTAGGTCTAGTGAATCGACTTATGATTAATAAGTAAATTCTAGTGAAATGACTTCCCTAAGTAGAACTGGTCTATTGGAACGACCAGAAATCTAGTAGACCGATCTTTTGTAAAAGTTACATCTTTTGGGGACGGCATATTTATGTGAAAGTATTAGGCATAGTACAATGCTTGGGTTGACGTGAGTAATAGTGTTAAATGTGCGAGTTAACCTGGAACAAGTAAGAATGGTTTATTGAAACGACCAATGAAAGTGATTATGGTCTATTGAAATGAATTATGAAAAAAGAAATGGTCTAATGAAGCAACCCATACGTCTAGTAAAGTTTACTAATGAAGATAGTGATGGTCTGTTGAAACGACCAGTGGTTTAGTGAATGACCTATAAATTGAATGTTAGTCTGTAGAGACGAGCTATAGTATGAGAGTGCGTGAAAAAGTCTCGTATTCATGATAACTAATGATAGTATCATATTATCCGGCAAGTGTTCGAAACGCCAGAGAGGTTAAGTTTATGATGCTAACTCAAGAAAGTATGACGGTGAGCGACTATGGTACTAGATTCACCGAATTGCTAGAATTTACCCTAACACTCTTCGATGATGAAGCGCAAAAGGCTCGAGGATTTGAAGACGGTTTGAGCAACCGAATCCGATATAGAATCACTCCATTAATACTACCAACCTAGGATTAAGTGTTGGATAGGACAAGGATAGTGGAGAAAGAATCTGATAGTTATCGCAGTAAGCGAAAAGAGAAGAAGAGTCAACTAAGAAAGTGTCGATTGAATCTAAAGGAAGGCTACTGACGATCGGGAAAAGGAAGGTAGTATAAGTAAGTACCAGAATAAAGGCTACGGCAATAGAAATGATGGTAATAAGAACGACGTCAAAGGTCAAGGTTCTGATAAGAAGTGCCAAATGATTGCTTGGCTAAGAATATGTATTTAATTCATGAGGCGTTAGAGAATTCTTTAGTTATGGGTATTCAAACTAGAGAATCGATCCCTATTACGTCTATATCTAGGAAGTATCCTTTGAAAATGGACGAGGAAGAACTTGAGGTTGATCTCATTAGTTTAGGACATCGAAGAATTTGATGTAATCTTGGGAATGGACTATAGTTGACTGCATACCATGCCCATGTGGATTGTTTTAAAGAAAGAAGTCCACTTTAGATTACTATCTAGAAAAGGGTGATGTTCTCAAGGAACGAAACCTAGAACCCGATCGAACCTTATATCTGTAATGAAGTCTCGTAAACTATTAAGAAAAGGGTGTGAAGGATTCCTGGCATACATAGGTGAAACAGAAGAGAAGGGAGTAACCTTAGAGTCACTTGAAGTAGTGAATGAATTTCAAGATGTGTTTCCTGAGGAATTACCTGGTGTACCACCAGTAAGGGAAGTAGATTCCTCCCTCGATTTAGTACCAGAAACCACACCTATTTCGAGAGCACCGTACAAGATGGCTCCAACAGAGTTGAAAGAACTAAAGGAGCAGTTGCAAGAACTGTTGGACAAGGGGTTGATTAGACCGAGTGTATCACCATGGGGTGCACCGGTGCTATTTGTGAAGAAAAAAGATGGATCTACGAGGCTATGTATTGATTATAGAGAAATGAATAAGTTGACGGTTAGGAACCAATACCCGCTGCCGAGAATTGATGATTTGCTTGATCAATTGAGGGGAGCCTGTTATTTTTCAAAGATTGATCTTAGATCCGGATATCATCAGCTGAGGGTCAAGGATGAAGATGTGGCGAAGACAGCGTTTAGGAGAGTATGGGCATTATGAGTTCGTCGTGATGCCATTTGGGTTAACGAACGCACCAGCTGCATTCATGGAGTTGATGAATAGAATATTTCAGGAGTACTTAGACAAATGTGTGATAGTATTCATTGATGATATTTTGGTGTACTCGAAGACAAAGGAGGAACATGCTGAACATTTGAGGATAGTACTAGAAATTTTGAGGAGACAGAAATTGTACGCGAAGTTTAAGAAATGTGAATTCTGGTTGGAAAAAGTAGCATTTTTGGGACACGTAGTGTCGAAAGAGGGAATTTATGTGGATCCAACAAAAGTGGAGGCAATAATGGATTGGGAAAGACCGACTACAGTAACCGAAATAAGAAGTTTCTTGGGTTTAGCTGGTTACTACAGAAGGTTCGTAGAGGGATTTTCAAAGTTATCAGGACCATTGACGAAGCTGACGCAGAAGGCAGCTAAGTTTGTTTGGTCAGAAGAATGTGAGAAAAGTTTTCAAGAATTGAAGAATAGACTAGTATCTGCACCAGTATTAACACTACCGACAGGGACGGAAGGTTTTGTTATCTACAGTGATGCGTCGTTGAAAGGACTAGGATGTGTACTGATGCAAAATGAGAAGGTGATAGCTTATGCATCTAGGCAGTTGAAGGTACATGAAAGGAATTACCCGACCCATGATCTAGAGTTAGCAGCAGTAGTGTTTGCCTTGAAAATTTGGAGACATTATCTGTATGGCGTAAAATGCCAGATTTTTACAGATCACAAGAGCCTTAAGTATATCTTCACGCAGAAGGAATTGAATATAAGACAACGGAGGTGGTTAGAACTTCTCAAGGATTACGACTGTGAAATATTGTATCATCCTGGGAAGGCCAACAAGGTGGCAGATGCCTTAAGTAGGAAGAATCACGGAATGTTGGCTACGTTGATCTCTAAGGGGGTAAGCATATGGAAAGATGTCAAGCAGATGAGCTTGATAGTAAAAGTAAGCGGATACTTGGCTCGACTGACGTTACAACCTGCATTGTTGGGCAGAATTAAAGAGGCACAAGAGTTAGACGAGGAGAGAGAAGCTCTAATCGGAAAAGGGCAAACAAAGGATCTTCACGTGGGCGAAGATGGAATTCTGAGGTACTAAAAGAGAGTATGGGTGCCAAATAATGATGAAATTAAGAGAGAGATATTGAGAGAAGCTCATTGCTCAAAATTCTCTGTACATCCGGGAAGTACTAAAATGTATAGGGATCTTAAGGAGTCATATTGGTGGAATAATATGATGAATGACGTGGCAGAGTATGTGCATAGATGTCTGACGTGTCAACAAGTTAAGAGTGAACATCAGAAGCCAGCAGGGTTGCTGCAATCATTACCAATTCCCGAATGGAAGTGGGAGAATATTGCTATGGATTTCGTACGTGGGTTGCCAAAGACGGCAGGGAAGTATGACGCTATATGGATTATAGTAGATCGATTGACGAAGTCAGCACATTTTCTGGCAATCAAGAAGACTGATTCGTTGGAAAAGTTGGCCAAGTTGCATATCGACGAGATAGTGAGGTTGCATGGGATCCCGGTCACAATCGTGTCTGATCGAGATGCTAGGTTCACTTTGAAATTTTGGAACAGCCTACAAGAAGCATTGGGAACAGAGTTGACCATGAGTACGGCGTTTCATCCACAGACAGATGGGCAGTCGGAAAGGACTATCCAGACACTGGAAGACGTGCTGAGGGCTACTTCGTTAGATTGGCCCAATGCATGGGACGAACATTTACCTTTGGTGGAATTCGCATACAACAATAGCTTTCATGCCAGTATTGGGATGGCACCATATGAAGCATTGTATGGGAGGAAGTGTAGATCACCGGCATGTTAGGACGAAGTCGGCGAGAGGAGGTTAAATGGACCGGAACTTGTACAAGTCACGGCAGATAAGGTACAACAGATCCGGAAGTGGTTACAGACTGCACAGAGTAGGCAGAAATCTTACGCAGACAATAGAAGGCGAGAACTGGAATTTCAGCCAGGGGATCGAGTATTCCTAAAAATATCACCCACGAAGGGAGCTATGCGTTTTGGGATTAAGGGAAAGTTAAGTCCACGATATGTGGGACCATTCGAAATTCTTGATAAGATCGGGGAAGTGGCTTATCGATTGGCGTTACCGCCGGTATTAGCTGGAGTGCATAATGTGTTCCATGTCTCCATGCTAAGGAAGTATATTCATGATCCGAGTCATGTGATAGAATACAAGCAGTTAAGAGTTCGGGCAGATTTGACGTACGATGAACGACCAATCAAGATCGTCGACAGAAAAGACGAGGTCGTAAGAAAACGTACGGTTCCCTATGTAAAACTGCAATGGAGCAATCACTCAAAAAGAGAAGCGACATGGGAACAAGAAAGTGAAATGCGCGAACTGTACCCGGACATCTTCTCGGATTAAGACTGGTCAAAGTTTGAGGACAAACTTCTTTTAAGGGGGTAAGAATGTAATAACCGCATTTTTTTTTATTATTTATTTAATTATTTTAATTGGTAACATTAATTTAGTTAAATAAAAAATTAGAATTAATAAGTTAATTAATGAGTGGGCCGAAAGGAATGGGTTGGCCAGAAGGTTTTAATTAATAAACCCAACCCAATTAATAAACCATCCAAAGTATAAATACTTGGGTTAGTGAAATTAGGTTATTCTTTAATCATCAAAAAGAACAAAACACAAAAACCCTAAACCTTACCTAGCAATAGCCGCCGGCCGAACCAAGGAGGGGGGGAGAAGGAATTTTTTTGTCATCGTTTTGGAATAAGTAATCCGATCATTCTCAAGGTAATGCTAAATCCTACTCTCCAAAATTTGTTTCATTGAATTCGGATTAATAAATCATAAGATATGCATGATTTAAGAATACAAATATTAGGGTTTTGCATGCTAGGGATTAATGATAAATTTTAAAAGGTTAATGGAGTTGATCTAAATGCTATGGAAAAATAATGATCTTAATACTAGTTTTATTTTAAGATTGATTTTATAATCATGATTGGAATTGATTTATATTATGCAATGCTTGGGAATTGAACATATAAATCACTAAGGTTGAATTGGGTTTATCAAAAGAAGAAAAAAATATGGAATCCCCCATGGTCACATTCGGCCGAATGGCCCTAGGCCATTGAAGATTTATTTTGTTGATTTAAATGATCCTCGTTAAGTGACTTGTGAATAATATTGATGTTTGGGAATTTAGAAAAATTTAAAGAATTAGAAAGATTGATCAAAATCAATGAATTTTAATGGGGTATGATTCGGTTTTGGCTATATGATTTGGGTGTTGATTCTTGATTGAGAATGTTAAGAATTGGGACGGAAAGTGAGTATTTCGTTAAGCTTATAATGAAAAGAAACCATAAGCTTTAATAGAATTGTTAGAAAGTTAGAAAACTAACTTGAAAGGATGTAATAATTACTTGGAAAACCTTGAAGGTTAGGAAGTTAACGGAAAGGAGGAGGATTAAAAGATTCCAGTTAGTTTCCTAACGGAAAAGGACTAAACTGAAAAAGTTAAAGTTAAAAGGAATAAAAAGGGAAAACCTTTAAAGTTGAAGGACTAAATTGCAATTAAACTAAAGTTAAAGGACCAATTTGCAATTAATCTAAAGTCGAAGGACCAAATTGCAATTAACCCAAAGTCGAGGGACCAAATTGTAATTAACCCAAAGTTGAGGGACCAAATTGTAATTAACCCAAAGTTAGAGGACTTAATTGCAATTATATCAAGTTAAAGGACTGACTCGTAAATCAAAGTCAGAAACTTAAACGTAAAGAAAGAAGTAACGAAGTAAATAAGTTAAAACGCATCTCTCAGTTAACTAAGTAGAAATAGTTAACAATGTGGAGAGTACTAAAGTAAATTACTCCGTGCCTTGTAGATTTTCACAGAGAGGAGATTGCGAGGAAAAGCAATTCAGGTAAGGGATTACGTTCCTTACAGTATTTGAACTCCTGTTTATTGGAATTCCGTATTTTTCTAAAGTTAGCTATCAGTATGGCATGATAGTATTTGAATGCACTTTGCGTTATTGAACGTTCCTTGAAAGAAGCTATACTTAGTGATGTCCCCATTGATCTACTAAGTATCGAAGTTTGAAACTTGTATCACATACTTGTACTTTGGTACGTTCTCATTTTAACTTGTAAGTTAACCACTTACTTGTTAGAGTGGCCAATGTCCAGTTAGAAAAGACATTGACGGGCAGTCCAGTTAGAAAAGACTCGTCCTTAAACTAGGGATTGCATGAGTAATCACATGCCTTCTCTCAGGAATTGTCTGATTACAAGGATGATTCTAGACCCCGAGCATATATGTGTGGATACCATATATGTTACGACCCACACTATTGGCTTGAGAAGCTAGGTGTACAAATTGTACATTTGGCATTGAGGTTATAATGTACGTTACCCTGGAATTGACGGAACTTGAATGAATCCCTTTGGATTGTAGTGCCATAATCCTTTGGAAGTAAAATCTTAAAAGTAATACGACTGTATTGTTCTGCAGTCTTGAATCCAAAAGTAACTGAACCTATATTTGTAAAAGTTATTCATAGTATTCGTTCTGGTCGTCTCTCCTTAGTAACCGGAGAGGCCACGTATGAACTTACTGAGCATTCGTTCGCTCATCCCTTCTCTATAAATTTTGCTTTCAGGATTTCAGTAGAAGGACAAGACAAGGAAAGCAGCCGTAGGAAGACGGTGGATTGAAGATTCTTAATTTGGTAGTTTTAAGTACGTTTATTTATTTTGATGTAAGTTGAAGTACATTGATGGTTAGGGTTGTTTACCTACTAAGACAAGTTTAAGTTACGCTTCCGCAATTGTTTTGAATTTATGATTTAAATAAGGGGCCGTTGTGAACCCTAAATTGAGGTATTTATTTTTGTTATTTAATGCCATTAAATGCTCAGATATTATAAGAAAATTCGGGGTGTTACAGTTGGTATCAGAGCAATGGCTTTAGGTTTACATGGGAGACTATAGAAGGAAGTTAAGACTATGAGGAGAAATAGTACTTAACGTAGATTGGACTTTAGAACTCTGATAAGGAAGATAGTACTTTTGGGGAAGTTACCATTTTAGGAAACTTACCTTTGAGGAGACTTTCTAAATTAGGAAACTTTCTAAGTTTGGGAACTTTCCATTTATAGAAACTTACTATTTTAGGAAAGAACCTAAGATAAGAATTCCTCAAGAGATATGAGGAATATAAGTGAACACTTTGGTAGTGAAACTTGAAGGGTTACACGAAAATGTCATCCTTTTAAGTTGCTTATGCAATTGATGATTACAGTCACATACCTTTAAGTATATGGTACTGATAACAAGTTATGTCCTGAATGTAAGTTATGGACGGACTTAGAAGAAACATGAACGTGAACGTGAAAAACAGAACAATTAAGAAAATAGTGATCCAGAGGTATACACTCAAGATTCGAAAGCTAAATGAAGAATTGGAAGTTCAAAAGGCAAGAGTGAATCCTACACTAGAGGAGTGAATGCGAGATAGGAAGACATTGCTAGACACTCGCAAGGAATCAGAAGAAATTAAGGAGATCATGAACCTAAATGAAAGGTACTATCGTGGAACCAGAGAAGAAGTCAATGGTTTCACGAATTGAAAGACTTAAAAGGAAGGAAGAGCTAGGGAGTCAGAATCAACCACCCCCGTAGGCAATGAAGCGCCAAAGGAAGATAATTGGTAGCTGAAGAAGAGATCGAGGAAGTAGCAATTAACCTTGGGGACAATGAAGCTACCCCAATTGTAATTCATGATGATGAACCACCAATGGTACCAGTTCGTAGGTCCAGAGGTAGACCAAGAAGCTCTAAGAAGACTCCAAGGGAGCCTAGTTGAAGACCTAGGGGAAGGCCTAGGAAGGTGTTGTCCCATGATTGAAAAGTGGAACATAAAGTTATTTTATGGGATTGATGATTTGTTCTAGTCTAGAGAGAAACGCTAGAATTTTGTTTTGCTTAAATTGATTCCAAAAGATTCTTTGCAATAAAAGTTTGATTATTTTAAGCAAATGACCTTGTTGACTGTTCGTTCTTAAATAATTAAGCGGTTGAACTAATCTAGAACGAGAAAGTATTGGTCAAGTGAAAAGACCATGAGTATAATGGGCTTATTGAAACGGCCAAGTGAAATTAGTTTTGGTCTAGTGAAATGATCGAAACAAGAATAAAGTGACCTATTGAAACGGTCAAGTAAGAAAGAATAAAGTGACCTATTGAAACGGCCAAGTGAAATTAGTTTTGGTCTAGTGAAATGATCGAAACAAGAATAAAGTGACCTATTGAAACGGTCAAGTAAGAAAGAATAAAGTGACCTATTGAAACGGTTAAGAGAAAGTATTTGGCTTAATGAAACGGCCAAGTAAAGTTAATTTTGATCCATTGAAGCGATCGAAACAAGAATAAAATAACCTATTGAAACGGTTAAGTATAAGAGTAATAGGCTTAGTGAAACGGCCAAGTGTGAATGAGAGTAGGTCTAGTGAATCGACTTATGATTAATAAGTAAATTCTAGTGAAATGACTTCCCTAAGTAGAACTGGTCTATTGGAACGACCAGAAATCTAGTAGACCGATCTTTTGTAAAAGTTACATCTTTTGGGGACGGCATATTTATGTGAAAGTATTAGGCATAGTACAATGCTTGGGTTGACGTGAGTAATAGTGTTAAATGTGCGAGTTAACCTGGAACAAGTAAGAATGGTTTATTGAAACGACCAATGAAAGTGATTATGGTCTATTGAAATGAATTATGAAAAAAGAAATGGTCTAATGAAGCAACCCATACGTCTAGTAAAGTTTACTAATGAAGATAGTGATGGTCTGTTGAAACGACCAGTGGTTTAGTGAATGACCTATAAATTGAATGTTAGTCTGTAGAGACGAGCTATAGTATGAGAGTGCGTGAAAAAGTCTCGTATTCATGATAACTAATGATAGTATCATATTATCCGGCAAGTGTTCGAAACGCCAGAGAGGTTAAGTTTATGATGCTAACTCAAGAAAGTATGACGGTGAGCGACTATGGTACTAGATTCACCGAATTGCTAGAATTTACCCTAACACTCTTCGATGATGAAGCGCAAAAGGCTCGAGGATTTGAAGACGGTTTGAGCAACCGAATCCGATATAGAATCACTCCATTAATACTACCAACCTAGGATTAAGTGTTGGATAGGACAAGGATAGTGGAGAAAGAATCTGATAGTTATCGCAGTAAGCGAAAAGAGAAGAAGAGTCAACTAAGAAAGTGTCGATTGAATCTAAAGGAAGGCTACTGACGATCGGGAAAAGGAAGGTAGTATAAGTAAGTACCAGAATAAAGGCTACGGCAATAGAAATGATGGTAATAAGAACGACGTCAAAGGTCAAGGTTCTGATAAGAAGTGCCAAATGATTGCTTGGCTAAGAATATGTATTTAATTCATGAGGCGTTAGAGAATTCTTTAGTTATGGGTATTCAAACTAGAGAATCGATCCCTATTACGTCTATATCTAGGAAGTATCCTTTGAAAATGGACGAGGAAGAACTTGAGGTTGATCTCATTAGTTTAGGACATCGAAGAATTTGATGTAATCTTGGGAATGGACTATAGTTGACTGCATACCATGCCCATGTGGATTGTTTTAAAGAAAGAAGTCCACTTTAGATTACTATCTAGAAAAGGGTGATGTTCTCAAGGAACGAAACCTAGAACCCGATCGAACCTTATATCTGTAATGAAGTCTCGTAAACTATTAAGAAAAGGGTGTGAAGGATTCCTGGCATACATAGGTGAAACAGAAGAGAAGGGAGTAACCTTAGAGTCACTTGAAGTAGTGAATGAATTTCAAGATGTGTTTCCTGAGGAATTACCTGGTGTACCACCAGTAAGGGAAGTAGATTCCTCCCTCGATTTAGTACCAGAAACCACACCTATTTCGAGAGCACCGTACAAGATGGCTCCAACAGAGTTGAAAGAACTAAAGGAGCAGTTGCAAGAACTGTTGGACAAGGGGTTGATTAGACCGAGTGTATCACCATGGGGTGCACCGGTGCTATTTGTGAAGAAAAAAGATGGATCTACGAGGCTATGTATTGATTATAGAGAAATGAATAAGTTGACGGTTAGGAACCAATACCCGCTGCCGAGAATTGATGATTTGCTTGATCAATTGAGGGGAGCCTGTTATTTTTCAAAGATTGATCTTAGATCCGGATATCATCAGCTGAGGGTCAAGGATGAAGATGTGGCGAAGACAGCGTTTAGGAGAGTATGGGCATTATGAGTTCGTCGTGATGCCATTTGGGTTAACGAACGCACCAGCTGCATTCATGGAGTTGATGAATAGAATATTTCAGGAGTACTTAGACAAATGTGTGATAGTATTCATTGATGATATTTTGGTGTACTCGAAGACAAAGGAGGAACATGCTGAACATTTGAGGATAGTACTAGAAATTTTGAGGAGACAGAAATTGTACGCGAAGTTTAAGAAATGTGAATTCTGGTTGGAAAAAGTAGCATTTTTGGGACACGTAGTGTCGAAAGAGGGAATTTATGTGGATCCAACAAAAGTGGAGGCAATAATGGATTGGGAAAGACCGACTACAGTAACCGAAATAAGAAGTTTCTTGGGTTTAGCTGGTTACTACAGAAGGTTCGTAGAGGGATTTTCAAAGTTATCAGGACCATTGACGAAGCTGACGCAGAAGGCAGCTAAGTTTGTTTGGTCAGAAGAATGTGAGAAAAGTTTTCAAGAATTGAAGAATAGACTAGTATCTGCACCAGTATTAACACTACCGACAGGGACGGAAGGTTTTGTTATCTACAGTGATGCGTCGTTGAAAGGACTAGGATGTGTACTGATGCAAAATGAGAAGGTGATAGCTTATGCATCTAGGCAGTTGAAGGTACATGAAAGGAATTACCCGACCCATGATCTAGAGTTAGCAGCAGTAGTGTTTGCCTTGAAAATTTGGAGACATTATCTGTATGGCGTAAAATGCCAGATTTTTACAGATCACAAGAGCCTTAAGTATATCTTCACGCAGAAGGAATTGAATATAAGACAACGGAGGTGGTTAGAACTTCTCAAGGATTACGACTGTGAAATATTGTATCATCCTGGGAAGGCCAACAAGGTGGCAGATGCCTTAAGTAGGAAGAATCACGGAATGTTGGCTACGTTGATCTCTAAGGGGGTAAGCATATGGAAAGATGTCAAGCAGATGAGCTTGATAGTAAAAGTAAGCGGATACTTGGCTCGACTGACGTTACAACCTGCATTGTTGGGCAGAATTAAAGAGGCACAAGAGTTAGACGAGGAGAGAGAAGCTCTAATCGGAAAAGGGCAAACAAAGGATCTTCACGTGGGCGAAGATGGAATTCTGAGGTACTAAAAGAGAGTATGGGTGCCAAATAATGATGAAATTAAGAGAGAGATATTGAGAGAAGCTCATTGCTCAAAATTCTCTGTACATCCGGGAAGTACTAAAATGTATAGGGATCTTAAGGAGTCATATTGGTGGAATAATATGATGAATGACGTGGCAGAGTATGTGCATAGATGTCTGACGTGTCAACAAGTTAAGAGTGAACATCAGAAGCCAGCAGGGTTGCTGCAATCATTACCAATTCCCGAATGGAAGTGGGAGAATATTGCTATGGATTTCGTACGTGGGTTGCCAAAGACGGCAGGGAAGTATGACGCTATATGGATTATAGTAGATCGATTGACGAAGTCAGCACATTTTCTGGCAATCAAGAAGACTGATTCGTTGGAAAAGTTGGCCAAGTTGCATATCGACGAGATAGTGAGGCTGCATGGGATCCCGGTCACAATCGTGTCTGATCGAGATGCTAGGTTCACTTTGAAATTTTGGAACAGCCTACAAGAAGCATTGGGAACAGAGTTGACCATGAGTACGGCGTTTCATCCACAGACAGATGGGCAGTCGGAAAGGACTATCCAGACACTGGAAGACGTGCTGAGGGCTACTTCATTAGATTGGCCCAATGCATGGGACGAACATTTACCTTTAGTGGAATTCGCATACAACAATAGCTTTCATGCCAGTATTGGGATGGCACCATATGAAGCATTGTATGGGAGGAAGTGTAGATCACCGGCATGTTAGGACGAAGTCGGCGAGAGGAGGTTAAATGGACCGGAACTTGTACAAGTCACGGCAGATAAGGTACAACAGATCCGGAAGTGGTTACAGACTGCACAGAGTAGGCAGAAATCTTACGCAGACAATAGAAGGCGAGAACTGGAATTTCAGCCAGGGGATCGAGTATTCCTAAAAATATCACCCACGAAGGGAGCTATGCGTTTTGGGATTAAGGGAAAGTTAAGTCCACGATATGTGGGACCATTCGAAATTCTTGATAAGATCGGGGAAGTGGCTTATCGATTGGCGTTACCGCCGGTATTAGCTGGAGTGCATAATGTGTTCCATGTCTCCATGCTAAGGAAGTATATTCATGATCCGAGTCATGTGATAGAATACAAGCAGTTAAGAGTTCGGGCAGATTTGACGTACGATGAACGACCAATCAAGATCGTCGACAGAAAAGACGAGGTCGTAAGAAAACGTACGGTTCCCTATGTAAAACTGCAATGGAGCAATCACTCAGAAAGAGAAGCGACATGGGAACAAGAAAGTGAAATGCGCGAACTGTACCCGGACATCTTCTCGGATTAAGACTGGTCAAAGTTTGAGGACAAACTTCTTTTAAGGGGGTAAGAATGTAATAACCGCATTTTTTTTTATTATTTATTTAATTATTTTAATTGGTAACATTAATTTAGTTAAATAAAAAATTAGAATTAATAAGTTAATTAATGAGTGGGCCGAAAGGAATGGGTTGGCCAGAAGGTTTTAATTAATAAACCCAACCCAATTAATAAACCATCCAAAGTATAAATACTTGGGTTAGTGAAATTAGGTTATTCTTTAATCATCAAAAAGAACAAAACACAAAACCCTAAACCTTACCTAGCAATAGCCGCCGGCCGAACCAAGGAGGGGGGAGAAGGAATTTTTTTGTCATCGTTTTGGAATAAGTAATCCGATCATTCTCAAGGTAATGCTAAATCCTACTCTCCAAAATTTGTTTCATTGAATTCGGATTAATAAATCATAAGATATGCATGATTTAAGAATACAAATATTAGGGTTTCGCATGCTAGGGATTAATGATAAATTTTAAAAGGTTAATGGAGTTGATCTAAATGCTATGGAAAAATAATGATCTTAATACTAGTTTTATTTTAAGATTGATTTTATAATCATGATTGGAATTGATTTATATTATGCAATGCTTGGGAATTGAACATATAAATCACTAAGGTTGAATTGGGTTTATCAAAAGAAGAAAAAAATATGGAATCCCCCATGGTCACATTCGGCCGAATGGCCCTAGGCCATTGAAGATTTATTTTGTTGATTTAAATGATCCTCGTTAAGTGACTTGTGAATAATATTGATGTTTGGGAATTTAGAAAAATTTAAAGAATTAGAAAGATTGATCAAAATCAATGAATTTTAATGGGGTATGATTCGGTTTTGGCTATATGATTTGGGTGTTGATTCTTGATTGAGAATGTTAAGAATTGGGACGGAAAGTGAGTATTTCGTTAAGCTTATAATGAAAAGAAACCATAAGCTTTAATAGAATTGTTAGAAAGTTAGAAAACTAACTTGAAAGGATGTAATAATTACTTGGAAAACCTTGAAGGTTAGGAAGTTAACGGAAAGGAGGAAGATTAAAAGATTCCAGTTAGTTTCCTAACGGAAAAGGACTAAACTGAAAAAGTTAAAGTTAAAAGGAATAAAAAGGGAAAACCTTTAAAGTTGAAGGACTAAATTGCAATTAAACTAAAGTTAAAGGACCAATTTGCAATTAATCTAAAGTCGAAGGACCAAATTGCAATTAACCCAAAGTCGAGGGACCAAATTGTAATTAACCCAAAGTTGAGGGACCAAATTGTAATTAACCCAAAGTTGAGGGACCAAATTGTAATTAACCCAAAGTTAGAGGACTTAATTGCAATTATATCAAGTTAAAGGACTGACTCGTAAATCAAAGTCAGAAACTTAAACGTAAAGAAAGAAGTAAAGAAGTTAAAACGCATCTCTCAGTTAACTAAGTAGAAATAGTTAACAATGTTGAGAGTACTAAAGTAAATTACTCCGTGCCTTGTAGATTTGCACAGAGAGGAGATTGCGAGGAAAAGCAATTCAGGTAAGGGATTACGTTGCTTACAGTATTTGAACTCCTGTTTATTGGAATTCCGTATTTTTCTAAAGTTAGCTATCAGTATGGCATGATAGTATTTGAATGTACTTTGCGTTATTGAACGTTCCTTGAAAGAAGCTATACTTAGTGATGTCCCCATTGATCTACTAAGTATCGAAGTTTGAAACTTGTATCACATACTTGTACCTTGGTACGTTCTCATTTTAACTTGTAAGTTAACCACTTACTTGTTAGAGTGGCCAATGTCCAGTTAGAAAAGACATTGACGGGCAGTCCAGTTAGAAAAGACTCGTCCTTAAACTAGGGATTGCATGAGTGATCACATGCCTTCTCTCAGGAATTATCTGATTACAAGGATGATTCTAGACCTCGAGCATATATGTGTGGATACCATATATGTTACGACCCACACTATTGGCTTGAGAAGCTAGGTGTACAAATTGTACATTTGGCATTGAGGTTATAATGTACGTTACCCTGGAATTGACGGAACTTGAATGAATCCCTTTGGATTGTAGTGCCATAATCCTTTGGAAGTAAAATCTTAAAAGTAATACGACTGTATTGTTCTGCAGTCTTGAATCCAAAAGTAACTGAACCTATATTTGTAAAAGTTATTCATAGTATTCGTTCTGGTCGTCTCTCCTTAGTAACCGGAGAGGCCACGTATGAACTTACTGAGCATTCGTTCGCTCATCCCTTCTCTATAAATTTTGCTTTCAGGATTTCAGTAGAAGGACAAGACAAGGAAAGCAGCCGTAGGAAGACGGTGGATTGAAGATTCTTAATTTGGTAGTTTTAAGTACGTTTATTTATTTTGATGTAAGTTGAAGTACATTGATGGTTAGGGTTGTTTACCTACCAAGACAAGTTTAAGTTACGCTTCCGCAATTGTTTTGAATTTATGATTTAAATAAGGGGCCGTTGTGAACCCTAAATTGAGGTATTTATTATTGTTATTTAATGCCATTAAATGCTCAGATATTATAAGAAAATTCGGGGTGTTACACCTTTATCTGTTTTCTTAAATGTTAAACTGTTCGGGCTAATTATTCTCCCAAAAAAAAAATTGTCCAGCCTAATTATGAGTGGTTTCTTAATTGCACTTGTCGTTTGAGATGCCTGGCTCATGTCCAAGAAAATTTCTCAATCCATGTCCACATGAGTCCACCAATGAGAAGTCTCCATAGAACACATTTAGTCTTATTGCTCTTCACCTTCTTTGTTCATAGTATTGAAGATACTGGTATGGAATATGAAGAGTTTTTTTTTTTAAAGACATGAGAGGCGCCTGGGTTGGAGAAACGAGAGATGAGAGATAGAGAGAAAAGCTGAGAGTAGGTATAATATTAATGAGACCTACAAGGGGTAATTTCGTCCAAAACAGTCAAAAACTCCCTAAAACGACAGATAATTTGGGACAATAATTCATCCCTAAAGCGACACATAATTTGGAATGGAGCGAGTACTTTGTAAACTCTAACTAGTATATGTGTCCGTGCCTATGGCACGGTGGCAATATGAAAATATTGAGGGGGCACTGATTTTATACAGATCCAACAGTAATGTAAAATGCACCAGCAAAAGTTAACGATATGAAATATAGAGTTGAGAGTTAGTTTGATGTAAAGAAGATTTGAGGAAAACTAACTAAGTGGTCATTCGTGAATGGGAATGCGGTCGACAAGAGGAGCGGTCGAGTAGAGGTTGAGAGATTGAAAGATGCGTCTTAGTAGTTTGGTTAAAATGATAAGTTGTCAGAAGTGTAACTTAGTCAATGTAGAATAACAAACACAAGTTGCTTAAAGATTGTGAATAAGATCAAACACTAAGAGACAAATAAAGATTAGGAAAAAATACAAAAAAGTACCTCAATTGGTCACTTTATGTATGTTTGGTACCTAATGTTATTTTTGTTGCTAAAAAAATACCTCAAATGGTCATGTGTGCACTTGAAGTCATTAGCAGTAACTCCGTCCATTTTTTACCGTGAAGTGGTTGTGCGTATGACACATAACTAAAATTATAAGAAAATTTGGGTAAATAACGTCAAATTTGTCATTATCTTAATTTGGCACAAGTAGTCAACTTTGCATGTAGATTGATTTTTATATGATACTCTTACTTGTTAAATTTTTTTTTAATTAGTGAAAAAATGAATAGTGATCAATATATAGTAAAAAGGTATTAATTGATGCCGACAGAAAGCGATGAAGTTTTTGGGGTCATTTGAGCGTGTGCGCGGAAACGGTCGTAACTTTTGACTCCAGATCAACCACGGAACGCACTGCATATCAAATCGAACGTCGAAGCGAGACAAACAAAAGTCATTACCTTTAATTTGGTAAAAGTATTCAACTTTGCATGTAAATTTATTTTGTGTTGGTCCCAAAGACACAACAAGGGTATGTATGAAAAAGAGGGTAAAAGAGGGTGGATAGCTTATTTAAAATTTCAACTCTTTTTCAAAATTCAACTGAAGGCTTACTTTTTTTAATTTTGCGATCAAGAATAAAATGTGCGAAAGTTTACGATAAAAAAATATAGAGTTGAGAGTTAGTTTGATGTAAAGAAGATTTGAGGAAAACTAACTAATTGGTCAACCGTGAATGGGAATGCGGTCGACAAGAGGTGCGGTCGAGTAGAGGTTGAGAGATTGAAAGATGTGTCTTGGTAGTTCGGTAAAAATGATAAGTAGTCAGAAGTGTAGCTTAGGCAATGTGGAATAACAAATACAAGTTGCTCAAAGATTGTGAATATGAAAGATCAAACACTAAAAGACAAACAAAGATTAGGAAAAAATGTAAAAAAAAAAATGTGAATTGGCCACTTTGTGTATGTTTGGTACCTAATGTTATTTTTGTTGCAAAAAAATACCTCAAATGGTTATTTTGTGCACATGAAGTCATTAACAGTAACTCCGTCCATTTTTCACTGTGAAGTGGTCATGCACAAAATTAAGGGTTCAGATTATGGATACAGTGGATATACTTTGATATAGTACCTAATTTTCAAAATACACTTAGATACAGTAGTTATTTAGCTACTGTATACAAGTACAATATTCAAAATTTAGGTAACGTATCCAAGTGTATATACTGCATCTATAATCTGGACCCTTGATTTTATATCTAATCCAATGGTTATGTTTGGTTCTCACGGTTCTCATTTTAAACGGTTCTCATTGGAGCAAGACCATATATATATATACACACACACACACACACACACACACACACACATATATATATATATGAAGGTGTTCAAGTGAGAACCAAAATAAAATGAGAACCGTGAGAACCAAGCATAACCACTAGATTAACACAAAATCAAGGGTCCAGATTATAGATACATTGGATACACTTGGATACAGTATCTAATCTTCAAAATACACTTGGATATAATAGTTATTTAGCTACTGTATCCAAGTACAATATTCAAAATTTAGGTATTGTATCCAAGTGTATCTATTGTATCTATAATCTGAACCCTTGATTTTGTATCTAATATAGTGGTTATACTTGGTTGTCACGGTTCTCATTAGAGCAAGACTATATATATATATATATATATATATATATATATATATATATATTCTGATTTTCATTTTGAGACGGATAGAGTATAAAAATTAACGATATAACCCTTCAACTTTTAACTCTTACAAAAAAAATTCAATGTTCATTATAATATCCATACTTTTTTCAAACTTTTAAGCATATTTGCAATTTTATCAAAGTTTAAAGGGTCAAAATTATATATATATATATATATATATATATATATATATATATATATATATATATATATATATATATGTACTTATTTAAAGTTGAGGGGGTCAAATAGCATTTCTTTAAAGTTTAGGGGCTCTAGAAGGGCTTCGTCCCTGTAAATGACCATTTTCGTTAAAATTCTAACGTTCGTTAGGATTTGAGGGAAAGTGACATAATATTAACATGAAATACTATTTCGATATAAATTCCACGCGAAAGTGCAAAGTAAAATTTGATATACTATACTTTTTATGATGGTAAAGATATTTTGGCCCTAACTTTACATGTTAATGATATCGCAAGAAATGTGACAAACGCAACATTATTGTAACCCCCTTCTTCACCCTCCCTACAATGTGACTACGAAAACATGTCACAAGACGTTACATTACAAATTCCTTCTAATCTCTCTCTCTCTCTCTCTAACCATTTCTTTCTATAAATCAGAGCCTTTGAGCAAAACCCAAACACAAGGGTGGCTAGCTAATATTTCTGTGCTCTCTCTTTATCTGTCAGTTTATTTCTTTCTACTTCTTCAATGGCTTCTTCTTCAATGGCTTCTTCAAACGACAAGTCGTCATTGAAGTCTCATCTCCTTCTCTTTTCTTCCCTTTTCGTCCTTCACTTTTCCACTATTCCCGTTCTTTCCCTCAAGGTTGGTATCCAAGCAAATGCTAATCTCTCCGCGGTCAGTTCATGTTCTTTCTTGTTTTCAATCTTCATTTTCTCCTCTTTCATTTTTCTAATATTTTTAGTTATACATTTATTTATTTTTCTCAGAGTAAAGAGTGTAGTAGAAAATGTGAATCATCCTACTGCAAAGGTATGCTCATTTAAATTCACATTTAATTTTTTAATATTTTTTTTTTTTTTGGATTGGGAGTTTAATATTTTACCAAAACTTATTTTATTGATTTTATTGAAATTAATTCTTTTTTTTTTAATTTAAAAATAACAGTGGCACCATTTCTAAGATATGGGAAGTATTGTGGGATATTATACAGCGGGTGTCCTGGGGAGAAGCCTTGTGATGGCCTTGATGCTTGTTGCATGAATCATGATGCTTGTATTAATTCCAAAAACGGTGCGTTTGTTACTAATTCTACCTTTCCTTTTTAATTTTTTTAATTTTTATTTATGCTTTCATTCAAAAAAAAAAAAAATTACAAAACCAAATGAATATTAATTTGAACATCCAACTGATCAACTTGTTTATTTGATATTAATTAGGTTGTCTTGTTTTACACTTTTGGTTTAATCACGATTAAGAGGAAACTTAACACCTTTATACTCACTGAAAACAAAGTTGCACCAAGAAGATTCATTTCGATTAAATTAAACCATTTGGTCCAGTATTTATTTATTGTCCATCTTTTTTACATTACTACACTCACTAAGTCAATTAATTTAAAGGTAAGCATGGAACTTTCACCATTAATATACCTTAATAATTGCATTTCTTAATCTTTGTGAAAAATCCAAAAAGAACTGTTATTTTGGACCGGAAAAAGTAATAAATGAACTTACTGCTATAAATATAGGGCAGGCGTTAGAAAAACGAATGTAATGAAAGTAAGGTAAACCTATGCTCCCTCCGATCCAAAATAACTGTCGCTTTGGATTAAAATTTTGGTCCAAATAACTGTCACTTTTAAACTAAATGTCCTTCTTACCCTTGCATTAAAACTTCTTGTGTTTAATTAATTGTCTTAACGTGAGATATTACTATAAAAAGATGAGGGTAAACTTGGCAATTTAGCCTTTAAATCATGATAATAATTGATTTTCTTAAAAAAAAAAAAAAAAAAAAGTGTGCAAATGTCAAAAGAGACAGTTATTTTGGATCAGGTAGAGTATTCTAAATTTGCATATTTATCATCTTCAGTTTTATAATGGTAATTAATAACAGTCTGTTAATGTTAATGTTAATGTTGGTACATAATTAATGCATTCATGGTGATTAATTTATTTTCTTGTGAATATGATGAGTTAACAAAATTAAAAATAATTAAATTCATGCAGATGAATATTTGAGCCAAGAGTGCAATGGGGAGTTGTTGAAGTGTATAAAGAGGTTCAAGAAATCAAGAAGTAAAACCTTCCATGGCAACACTTGCAATATTCATGATGTTACCAAAGTCATCTCTTCTGTCATGAATGCTGCTCTGTTTGCTGCCAGATTTCTTCACAAACCCTAACCCTAATTTTTAGGATTTATCATATCTGCATGTCTTTAATTCCAATCTACAGTAATTTCTACAGCAGATGAATATTTCACCTCCTTTTCAATTGTATTGCCTCTCTTTGTTGTATCAAACTATCATTTTGACCAGACTATACATATACAAATACATGATATTATATTAGGGGTGTAAACGGTTCGGTTCGGTTCGGTTTGGGGGTTTTTAGAGACCAAACCGCTAGTCATCGGTTTGGAATTTTTCCAAACCGAACTGAACCACAAAAACGTCTAAACCGAACTGAACCAAACTATCATAGTTCGGTTTGAACCATGGTTCAAACCACGGTTCAAATCAAGGTTCAAACCGAGGTTCAAACCGAGGGCCCAACCGAGGTTCAAACCAAGGTCCAAACCGAGGTTCAAATGATTTAGCCAGTTCACTTTTGGCTTCACCAGCAGCACCCTACCTCATATTTATATCCACTTTCCCCCTTTCCCTTTCTTTCATTTTCGATGTGGGAAATATATCTTACTCAAAAAAATTCAAGTTCTAAATACACTCTTCCTGCCATTGACCAAAAAAAAAAAAAAAACAAATCTTAGAAACCAGTAACCCTCCCCTCCCCATCTCCACCGCCATGCCATCTTCTCCGGCCGACCAGCGCCCACCTTCACCCACCACCCCGCCCCCTTAGATCCACCCCCCTTGACCCACTCATTCAACTGCAAAGAGCCTCATCCCTCTCCTCCCTCACAAACATCTCCCTTCTGCTCGTTTTCTCATCCTCCTTGATTTCTGTAAAATCGTCCACCTTCTTTGTTTTTGTGATGGGTTTTCGATTCTGACGGGTGGAGATGCGTGTGGGGCTGCAAAGCGGGTGTGTTGGGGAAGATGGCAGGGAGAAATGGAGATGGTGGTGGGGGTGACGGATCTGATTGGCCCTCCATCTCTTAATTCCCTCAATGGGGGAGAGATTGGGGAAGGGAGGCTAAAGAGAAGATTTATGTGTATTGAAAGTAGAAGATGAAGTTAGTTTTGGTTTAGTTTGCTTTGATTTGCACATTGTATGGAAGAGTGATTTGGAAATACATTTCCCACATGGAGAAACAGAATAAAGGGGAAAGGGAGGAGGTGGATACAAATGGTCTGGCTATGGTTCGGTTTAATGGTTTAGACTGCGGTTCGGTTTCGCAGTTCGGTCTCGCGGTTCGGCTTAGAACGGTTTGGTTCGGTTTGTCCAAATCGTAGACCAAACCGAACCAAGCGGTTTGTCAAATTTTGAAACCGAACTGAACCATTAATGCTAAAAAACCGAACCAAACCGCATGGTTTGGTTCGGTTCGGTTTCGAACCGCGGTTCATACCGAACCGCTGACACCCCTACATGATATGTCCTCCGTCCCGGAATGGAATAAATATCATACTTTCTATTTCGGTCAGTCCCAAAATAAATGTCACATTTCCAAAAAAATAGGATATAAAGTTTTGGCATATCCCTAAACTCCCCTTTAAGGTAGGTTCTCTCAGGTCTTGTACAGAAAAGGCACATTGTACATAAAGTCAAAAGCACAGTCAACGGATGTGTAATGCTTGTAATGTTACTCTCTTTCTTATCAAGTGGATACTCATGGGGGAAACTAGAAAAAGGCTGAGGGCGATTTAGAAAAGAAAAAAAAACATTGATTAGTCAACTGTTATATTTATTCTGTTATATTTATTCTGGGCCCGATGGAGTGTATATAAACCACATGCATATTCAGAGAAAGCCCACATAAAGATACTAAAAATGCATGGATGCAAGTTTACACGCAACTTACCAAAGTAGCTGTTCTTCAAAAGCAAAAATTACAGATATGAACTTCCTGAAATCGAAGTACATGTTGATAAAGGCACCAAAGTTAGTCTAGAATAAAGAAAACAGAGTGTTCCAAACACGGAAAGAGGTATTCTTACTGGTTCCATTCCCTTCACCCGAAAATTATTGTTGATGGAGGTTTTGTAGAAATCACATGAACTTCCTTCACTCAAAAAGCTAGATGCCGAACTTCCTGTACGGCTTCCCATTATCTTCGTCTTGCATATGCTGTCACAATGATAATCAATAATCAGTCTTAACAGGCCTAAAAAAATGCAGGTCCCAAACCTGCTGAATCTTAATCATCTACTACCTCCATCCCAAAGGATAGTCCTATTTATTTTTTCATGGTCAACACAAGCAGTATTTTGACCAAACATTAATGTCGATCTAACCATCCTAGTGAAATTCTAACAAATTTTAGACTTTCATTAGGACAGGGCGGTTCTAAAATGTCCTAAATTTTAGGAAATTTTAGGGACACTGTTCAAAATAATTATCTACACCCTAAAATTAATTACAAATAACCCAAATATAATAATACTATTCCCTCCGTCTCAAAATGAATGCCCTTAAAATTCTTAATTTTGCTCTCAATCAAGAGCAAATTTGAAGTTTCTTTAGTCATTCATTTTGAGACGGAGGTAGTTGTCGGGAGTGGAGTGGAGTCCTAAAACCATGAAGAGACGGAGGAGAAAAGGAACTAAATCGTTGGGGAAGTTTGGTTGAAATTGAGTTGTAATCCAGGAGGAGAAGGAAACCGAAATCAGCCCAACAGGGGCTGCACAAGCACAGCTGTGCTAGGTGAAGCACGCGGCGGTGCAAAGGCTGGACAGAAGGCATGCCGAATCTAAGGCTAGTGCACGGCCGTGCAAGTCGGCAACAGGGGTGATCATGGTCCGGTCTGGTCCATTTATTGACAAAAAATCATAGAACCAGAACCGGAACCAATACGCTGGTTCTATAAAAATTTAGAACCGGAACCAAACCAGTACTTGTTAGAACCAATACACTGGTTCTGGTTCTACTGGTCTGGTCTGGTCCGGTTCTAATCACTTGAAGTTTATTTGTTTTCAAATAAACCAATATTTGGGAGGGAGAGAGGCGGCGCAGTTGAAGAATCGAAGACTAAGGTTTCACTCTTTGGGTAAATTGAAAAGAGGATATGAATTATGAAATATAAAAGTTGAAAAGTGAAACTGAATAAGGATTAGGAGTCTAGGACTTGATGGTGATTTGGGACTTTGGGGCTTGGGTTGGGTACAAAGTTACAAATAATTAAATGAGTATTTTTTTTATTAAGCAATTTAAATGGATCTTTGAAAAATTATAATACAAAAATAAGTATATAATTTTATTAACTATATAATAATACATATAAAATAAATATATGTAGAATATATGCACAACTGGTCCGGTCCGGTTCTAACCGGAATTAATTTTACCAAGAACCAGGACCGAACCAATATACTGGTTCTATAATATTTTAGAACCGGAACCAAACCATATGTACTGGTCTGGTCCAGTTTTAGCTAGTCTGGTCCGGTTCCACTGGTCCGGTCCGGTTCCATAAATTTTTTGCTCACCCCTAGGCAACAGTCATATTCTGGTTTTGTTTCCTATTTCAACGAGATCTCTTCCACGGATAGATTTAGGGTTTCTCCTACACTTGTATAAACATAGTTTCGTCTAGAGTATTGTGTGCTTGCTTTGTGCTTGTTGGAGAGTGCTAGGATACACAAAAAGGAGCCACATATAGTGTCAAGGAGGGAGAGCCATGTGGGGCGATCCTACAACCCGGCCATGACCGTGCTGTATGTGTTCTTAGGAGGGGGGGATGAAAAATATATATGAGGGGTTGTTCTAGAAGAGTAGCCATGTTTAGATCTTAGTGATTGCATGTGCGCAGTTGTAACAATCTTCATATATTATTATAATGATATCATAGCTTGGTGCCCTCGGACGTAGTTCATGTGTTGAACGAACCAGGTTAACAAATCTTGGTGTTATTCTTTCATATTATGCATGTGTTCTTTATTCTTCCCATGTTAAGGATGTGGAGATCCCTCAAATCCCCTACAGTAGTAGTATAAGAAATCATTTAAAAAGTAGGCCTTTCAAAATTGGTGGCCCTGAGCGGTTGCTCACCTCGCTTATGCTAAAAGTCGCCCCTGAGGATGATTAAAATGACATTAATATTTAGTCAATGTTCACTTGTGTTGACCACCATCTGGGACTATCTTTATAGGACGGAGGGAATACTAGTTAACAAAAGCTGTTTACCAAGAACTGCATAGATGGAGCATCAACAATAAACAATCTAAACAATTCTAATTAATCACTAAACCAATGATAGGTCAAAAGGAAAGACTAATAGAAGCCAGAAGCAGTGGCGGAGCCAGGAAATTTTGTCAATGGGGGCAAAAATTGCACAACATAAATATTTTAACTATATGTTAGTCAATGGTGGCAAAAAAAAAATCTAGTGTATTATTATTTGTATCTTAAAGGGGGCAAATTTCAACAAATTGCACTAAACTCCAAAAATATTATAAATTTTGCACTAGTAAATTTTTATTTTTTAAAAACCAATGGAAGCAATTGCCCCCCTTAGCATACATGTAGCTCCGCCTCTGGCCAGAAGTACATTTTACAAATTGAAGATCAAGGAAGATGGGGGCATTCAGTTTTCAAGTCCTACAGCAAGTCAAATTAGCAAGTTATATTATGCATGCCTAAAAATAATGGAAGATGGGTATTAAAAAGAAGATAAAAATGTCTTGTTGTTCCCATCCTATATACAAATCTACATGCAATCCGGTAAAGGAAGTTCACAAACTAGCTACGCGTGACTGCTAACCAAAAACAACAGTAATATTTTCACAGAAATATTTACATGTCAAATAAGGCAAATTTTAAAACCAAACAACGAGATTGATCCTGTAAGATATGTGTATCCTTGACTAATAAAACTTTTTATACCTGATTTCATGGAAATAATGATGAAGTAGTCTCGTGAAAATCACACTTTATATACATGATTCTCCTTCAAATGCTTATGGGGTCACACAATAATTCTACACTTCTATTTCTCTACTCTCCTCCATTAACGCCAGAGAACTGAACAAGCTTGTACACCCAAGCTTCCTCAGTTCAGACCGAGTAAAACATTGAGATCCGTCTGCTGGAAATCAAAATATGTATACCTAATTCCCCAACTGCTTATGCGACCACAGTAATACAAATTACTACACCTCAATTACTTCTCTTCCCTCCATTACTGCCAATGAGTTGCAAAAAGAAAAAATGAAAAAACAATCTAAAAAAATAAACCAACTTAAGTTCCCTGCCAAAAACAAACCATCTCTCCTCATTCATTAGATCAATGTTCATCAACAAACCCATCTTCATTACAAAGAGCATTTCCTTCTTTGAAATTTCAACACGTCTCTTCCATACCATTTGAACCAGTTTGCAATTTCCTTTTCATCGCTCACCTCACGTAATTAAACGAACAAAGATAATAAGAAAACAAATCCCCAAATCAGTAAAAGTCACAGAGCTTTTTGGCTAGTTATGAAACTCATGGATTTTAAGTTCTCAACAATTTTAATGCAGCATATACATATAGTTACCCTGTTAGGGTCCAAATTAAAATTGCAACTGCAAATTGGGCCGTAAAATTGGCAAAGGATGATTCAGTAACTATAATTCAAAAGGAAAACACATTTGGGGACAAATTGATTTTGAAGGGAACTCATTTGGGGACAGATGAAACACTTTGAATGCCCATACTACCCAAAGAAGGGAAACAAGTTTACCTATATCCAATAATTTAGACTTATTCTGGTTCAGTATTTAAATGTAGTTCTTGAAGCCCTAGGTTATCACCGTAGATGCTCCAAGTTAGTACGGATATTTTTGGATGGCGAAATTATACTCCCTGTCTCTAAGTGAATGTCCATTTTCAAGAAATTTTTGTCCCAAACTGAATGTCGTTTTTGGAAGAAAAAATAAAATGAAATTGTCCCTATATGTTGTTTTACCAATTTCTTTTCAAAAGTCTCTTTATACTTGCTAAACTAAATGCTCAGAAAGAGAAATACAAGAATATATACGAAACTTTGCCACTAAATTGTAAAAAGTACTCCCTTCATCCCATACTTATCGCTACTTATTTTCATTTTGGGCGTTCCATACTTATTGCTACCTACCCAAAATGTTCACTTTTCTCACTCCTATCTACTCACAACAACTATCCACTAACTTATTTTCTCTCTCCTACCCACTCACAATAGTTACTTTTCTAACATATTTTCTTAATCCCGTGCACTCCCATTTGGTAGCAATAAGACGGAGGAAGTAGAGATTTCCATAATGTCCCTAAGAATGAATGAGATTTGGACATTCATTTACGGACGGAGAGGGAGTACTTGTTAATTAATGCAAATTGGGCAACCACCAAACAAAAAACACTCCACTTAATTTATCAAAAATGAACCAGAATCTAACATCAATGAGCATTATGAAATTAGAATACAAATGATCACATATTAAGCCGATTGAGACTAATCAAAACAGTGAAAGCCGAAATTTTAAGTATATGCATAGGTAGATAATCAAAAGAAGAACAAACTGGAATGTATGTAGGGCAGATAAAGAGATACGATCGATTGAATAAAAATGTATAAATAAGGATGATGACGCCCTAAATTTCTGGGGTCACGGAGGTAGAACTCCAATATAGCTGTCTCTTGATCCTGACCACAACACAAACAAGAACACCGTTAAGACCAAGGCCGGGTTGGAATCCGGCTTAGGCCCTCGGGTGTGAGAGTAAGATCTCTGAGGAAAACCTAAGTAGAAAGCTTGTGAAAGCCTGGTGTGTGTGAGTAGGATAGAGCACGTACCTGGCCCTTTGGGGCGGATAGGAGTATTTATATGAGTAGAAGGAGGAGGTAGGTTTAAGGTACTAACCGCCCTTGTACCGGATGTACACGCGGCAGGTCCTCATTGGTTCGGCCAGGGGAGTGGCTGGGAACGTGGCGTGTTGTCAGGGAAACATGGTTCCACCACCAACCGTTATGGTGTGTCAGGTACGAACAGGTAACGTCTGTAGTACGTTTGTGACAGCTGGCTGCTGCGGGCTCCGGGCAGGTGGTTGAGTGATCAACACGGGACCCTAAGAATAGCGGGAGGCAGAGCTACCTCGGTTACGGTTATCATGAAGCCCGGGTCTCTCGGGCTTACAAGCTTGCGGGCTTATCCGGTTTGATGTGGTCGAGCTCGTGTGTACTGGCTTTGAACCGGGTCCGGTCCGGTCTGCGATGCTCGGTCTTATCAGTGGCCCCTAACTCCGAGGGTCAGCTTATTTATGAGCGGCGCGAGGAGTTACACTTCCGTGTCTCGGCCCGGGCAAACTGTAGTAAATACGGGCACGGAATATCATGGGACGGGAGTCTTACAATGGTGGTTGACGACAGGACAGTGGGCCCCACGAGTCAGGCTAGTGACGTAGCTGTCAGGTCCTTGATATGACAAGGAGCACGCTCATTAAATGCGAACCGTCATTGGAGTTCGAAAAAGCTGGTTCCCGCCTCTTCATTTTCGGGTCGTATGCCGGTTCAAAACTGGATCTGGGGCAAGACCCGACCCGTATTGGGGGTATAAATAACCCTAACTGGCTTCGTTCAAACACTTTCGCCATTTTCAGAATACTTGCCTTTGCTTTCCTTTGCCGCCTTTGCTTGCAATCTCTCGTGATTCCGCTTTCGGTGCTTCTTCTCTCAGCCGGTCATTCAGGTAGTGCTTCTATTTTCTTTTGCTCGTTGTTAATTTATTGGTTCGTTCGTCCTGGGTATTTAGAGGCCCTCCTTATTGTCTTTTTGGGGTAAGCCCCTTAGCACCAGTTTTTCAGATTCAGGGAAAGAGTCCTTAGGTTTTTGATTAAACACCTAGCCCCTTTCTCTGGAGCCTCGGGTCCTTGCCTTTCTCAGAATTTTCGGGTCCATTTATTTCTTTCTAACAGGGATAATGGACGAACTGGACCTGGGGCGCAATCTCCGTCCTGACCTTTTTGGTTGTTGTCGACGAACGGGAGGGATTTATCGATATCTGATAAATGTCTGGAAAAGGCTTTCTTTGGATGCCTTCAAGACCATAGGAGTAGTCTATAACTGGGATCCCTGGATTCTACCCTTGCTGTGGGAAACAGGTCCTCGAGTTCATTATGACTCAGGGAGGATGAGAGTTCTGGGGGGTGAGGAGCAACTGGGCACTTTTGTTAGGGCCGTTTTAACCCGATTCCCTGATAATGTAGATATGACCGGGAATGCTAGGCGATTAGTAAGGCAGGGCGGAGACCGTGTGTCCTCGATTGGTCTGAATCCCTTGACTTGGATGGATACTCCTTTAAGTGATGACTTGCTCAGTACCGAGCAATCGCAGGATATCCCGGCGGCCCCGGGCGTTGTGGAACTGTCTAGCGGGGACGAGGAATTGGAACCGATCGTTGAAGGTGACAGTTTCTTGCTGGAATATCACGCTTCGGATGCCGGGGAGGAGATCAACATTGGTCGCGGGCTTATCGACGAGCCCGTATCTTCCGGGACTCCCACGGACTCTCGCGGGCCAGATGAGAGGCTGGCCCCAGATGCTGCCCGAAAGTTGAGTTTGAGGCGCTCACCGGTCAAGATAGTGAGTTCTTTCCCTAAGGGGCCGGACAACCGTGCGGTCAGTCAGATGGGGGCGTCTACCTCAGGCGCGGCCTTACCGGATGAGGGCGAGGGTGATTCTGACGATGAGTTCCGGTCTCAGTATCATGTCGACCCAAAGGTTTATCTTGTGAGTGGTCTAGGTGAGTATGCATCGCCTACCGGAGGCTCCAAAATGACTTCTACTTTGGTCCGCGCAGAGAACTTAGCTTGTGTTTTTTATCCAGTGCAGTTTGAAAATGGGCTTCGACTCCCTCTTGACCCGTTTATTTGCGAATTTCTGAACTTCGCTCAGTGTCTGCCTATGGACCTGACTCCCAATGCCATTCGCTATTTGGTGTCTTTCATCGTGGTTAGCCGCGTCCTCGGGTTTGAGCCCTCGTTGTCTGCCCTCCATATTTACTTTACTCATCAAATAACGGCGAGCTGCCTTAGTTTGAAAACAAAACCGCGCTCCAAGAATATTTTTTCTGCCGCCTCAAACAAATTCGACCAGTGGCAAAGGTATCCTCTCGTGATCCAGAACCGACTGGGTTGGCCTTTTCCCTATCCTGAGAACATATCTCCTATCTCGGTTTCTCGAAAAAACTTTTCGGATCCGGAAGAGGGCCGCGAGTTGAGCGAGGCCATGGAGTCTTATCTTGCTCGCCACGCAAGGAAGGTCATGGGGAAAGATGGGACAGTGGAAGCCGTGGTCCCTCAGGTCTTTGATGTGCAGGCCATCATAGATGATGAGGACCTTTTGATTTATGCTGGGGTGGCCCCGAGTCGTACTCCTGATCGCGGGTCTAGGGTTGATATGGTCCCCCTACTGAGAGATCCCGATTGGAGGGTTCATCAGTCTTTTGTTTTTGCTTCGGAGTGCTCGTTCTGTAACCATGGGGACTCGTGCTCTGACCCTGGTTTAACCGGTCTCTCTTTGTTATTATTTCTCTTGTCTGTGCTCATTTTGTTTCTGCTATCCGGAAGGGGCGCTAAATTCCCTTTGATTTTCAGGTCCCGACGATACAATGCCTCCCAAGAGCGTGGCCGCCCAGAAGCAAGCGGCAAGGGCACAACTGGAACGGGAGAAGAAAAGGAGAGGGGACAACCTAAATAAAACCGAGGCTCCGGGTATTAGGCTCCCGCTTATGGACAAAACAGATAAGTCCGGGGTAGCGGTGTCCGTACAGCCTGCCCTGACTCGTAACCTGCCCCCTAACCCCCGTCACGCAGTTGGGAGGGGTAAAGGATTGATAGGCACCGGTCACTCACAGTCTTCCTCCGACGCGGGCATAACTACCCCGGAGCCGCAAAGAAAAAGATCTGCAACGGGAGACCCTTCTTTGCCTCCCAAAGATAAACAACAGAGGACCGATGCCCCTTCGGCTGAATTTGCCGTGGTGTCCCCTGCCCGAGGTGGGATGTATGCTTCTCTTTTCCCCGTGGAGCTTATTGACGATAGAGAGCGGGCAAAGGAGTTTGGTCTTAAGGTTGCCCGAGCTCCCGAGCTCTTTGGGGTTGACCTACATAGCCGCCGCAGCAATAACGCCTATGTTGGGGATGGGTTGTTACGTCGGCTAAACTTTCCAGACTACCAACAGAGGGTTCTATCTACCTCCAATCCTGCAACCGCAGTTGGCCACGCCGGGCTGGCCCTGACCGAGGTTCGCGTTTTGCCTCTGAACCGAAATATCCCACCTTCGTTCGTTATCTTCCTGATTTTCTTTACTTCTTGCTTGCAGATAGCCAATGACCTCCTCTACTTAAGCGCCCAAGCTAAGTCCGATGCTTCCACCATTGCCACCAGGAATAAGGAGGTTATGGAGGCAAAGGAAGAAGCCAGCAAGTGGTCGAAAATTGCCGAGGGCTTACGCACCGAGCTCAAAGAGAAAGATGCGGAGGTCATGGGCGCGGTTAAGGAAGTTTCCCAACTGAACAACGATTTGGCCGCGGAGCGGGGAGCTAAGGAGCGCCTTGAAGCCGAGAAGCAGAGTCTCGAGGCCCGCTGTGCTGAACTACAAAAGCTTTTGGATGAGGGGAAGGAGACCATCGATAGGTTGTCAACAAAGGTGGATGAATTGGATGGACAACTGCTCGATCGAGTGCGATTTGATACTGACCGGGAGCGGGTGCTGTAGGAGGAGTGGGAGAAAAGCATAGAAGCGTTCAAAGAGTCCGGCGAACAGTCCGTGATATTAACGGACCAATACAATATGGCTGTTCATGCCGTAGCTAGGAATTTGGCTGCCACGGGCAAGTATACGGCGCAGGAAATAGCCACTTTATGTTCAATCTTGCCTTCCGACCCGGAGTGCTTTTCCGGCCATTGCCTAGTGCCATTTTCGGACGACCAACTGCTGGATCTCCCGGAGACCGCTCGTACTTTACTTCATCCTGTCCTTCCGGTCACGGTCCCTGAGCTACTGACCGCTATTGATGATCTGCGATTTCCTGCGAGCGGGAATGGTGTCCCTTTGGCCGCGGCATTGGAGAAGGTTTTTGGCCCTGGCGGCCCCTTTGTTGAAGGTATGGTTCTTCCCTTCTCTACTTTTGCCTCTGCTCTCGCCGAGGCCTCGAAGGCTCCGCTCAATTTGGCTGTTGATCCTGACGCCTCTACTGCTTCTGTTCCAGAAGTGGAGATCAATCCTCCTCCGGCCAGCTAAAGATCAGACCGGGCTGCGCCCTGGGACTTTTTGTAATAATTTTGGATTTAGCAGATTTGAACATTCACTTGTACTTTGATTCGGTTTTGTAATGTATCTTATTGCTCTTCTTTTGATCCCCATATCTCATTTATTTTCGCTATATTTTATTGCTCATGGAATTGCCAAGCATTTATTGTTCTTTCTTAATACTTTGTTTGTTTTTCATTATTAACTCCCGTGGCGGGCTTACGGTCTAGCTCGAGGGCGTATGACCGCGCATCGTTCATAAGAGTTCATGCGACGGTATCTCCCTTGGCGGGTTTACGGTCTAGCTTGAGGGCGTATGACCGTGCATCGTTCATGAGAATTCATGCAACGGTATCTCCCTTGGCGGGCTTACGGTCTAGCTCGAGGGCGTATGACCGTGCATCGTTCATGAGAATTCATGCAACGGTATTTCCCTTGGCGGGCTTACGGTCTAGCTCGAGGGCGTATGACCGTGCTTCGTTCATGAGAATTTAGGAAGATCTTTTATTTTAATGGGACAAACATAATATTATTGATCTTTCATCTTTTTTCCGCTCATGGAGCCGTACATCAACATTAAAATGCATAAGGTAGAAATTAGGCGGATTTCTAATAACAGGGGGGAATACAATCTTCAAGGGTAATACTTCTTCAGGTGGTCGCTGTGCCAAGCGTTTTTCAAGTCCTTCCCTTCTTTGGTGAGGAGTCTGTAAGTCCATTCTTTGATTATGCGGGCGATCTGATAAGGCCCTTCCCAGTTGGGCGAGAGCTTGTTATACCCGGGCTGTCTCCCCGTGACTTCAACTTTTCTTAAGACCCAGTCTCCCACGGAAAATGACCTCTTGTTCACCCTTTTGTCGTGATGGATTTTGGCCTTTTGTTTATAATTGACCATCTTTGCCCGTGCTTCCAACCGTTTTTCTTCAAGAAGGTCTAAGTCTTTTCTCCGGGCTTCCTCATTCCTTGTCTCATCAAAATGGGCGACCTTGTAGGTGGGTAGGGCTGCCTCTACGGGCGCGACCGCCTCTGATCCATATGTCAAGGAAAAGGGGGTTTCTCCTGTTGAATTCCTCGTTGTGGTTCGGACAGCCCATAGGGCAGTACTGAGCTCTTCCATCCAGTGACCGCTCCTTCCCTTCAAATTTTTGTGCATGGCGATCATAAGCAACTTATTTGCGGCCTCGGCCTGTCCATTTCCCTGCGGTCTTGCGACAGATGATTGCCGATGTTCTACGTTGAGTCTCTTGCATTCCGCCGTAAACTTGCTTTGGAACTGGGGTCCATGATCGGAGACGATAGCCCGGGGCAAACCAAACCGGCAGAATATATGGTCGTGGATGAACTTGATAATACTTGCTTCCGTCGTGCTAGTTAGCGCCTTGGCCTCTACCCATTTTGTGAAATAATCTACTGCGACCACTACCATTTGCGCTCCGCCGGGCGCTTTGGGATAAGGCCCAATCAAATCTGTTCCCCACATGTCGAATGCCCAAGTTGGGACTACCAGGCTCTGCTCCGTGGATGGCTGCCTTGGTATGTTGGCGAATCTTTGGCATTGATCACATTTGCGGACATATTCCTCTGCATCTTTTTTCATTGTCGGCCAGTAATACCCGAGGAATCTGATTTTATCGGATAGTGTTCGGGCACCGGGATGTCCTCCACACACGCCTTCGTGAACTTCGTACAACAAGTTGGTGACTGTTTCGGACTTGACACACCTCAGCAGTGGTTTGGTGAAGGATCTCCGATAAAGTACGCCATCAATGATCGTGTATCTGGCGGCTTGTCTTCTCAAAACCTTTGCCCGATCCGGATCGCTGGGAAGGATGTCCTTCTCTATGTATCCCATAATCTCGTCTACCCAATCTTTCTCGGACTCCCCTATCTGGTGGATCTCTACCCTGTCGATGGCCGGGCGTTCCGTAAATTCTATCCAACAATCGATACTAAGCTTTGCGATGTCTTCGTTCGTGATTCTTGAAAGCAAGTCCGCCTCGGAGTTTTCAGCCCGGTTAACCTGGGTCAGCTCGTGGTACTCAAACTCCCCCAATAGGTTTGCTGCAAGTTCCTTGTATTTGAGCAGCACCGGGTGATTTGTCTCATATTCCCCTTTGATCTGATTTACCACTAGCTGTGAGTCGCTCTTTACGATCAAATTTGAGACCTTCATGTCCCGGGCTAATTCCAAGCCCGCTATCAATGCCTCGTACTCGGCTTGGTTGTTGGAGACCGCGAACTTAAATCTCAAGGCTCGTTTAAACCTTTGACCTTCCGGGGCGATCAATAGGATTCCGGCGCCACTAATAGTTTTTCCCGACGATCCGTCGACGCTCAACGACCAACAATTCTCCGGTCTTTCCCCTGCATCCATGGCCTCCTTGCCCCGCTTTTTCTTTGCTTTATCGGGCTGGACTTTGTCCGCTTCGCTTTCCTTTACTTCAAACGTAGTTTCTGCCACAAAGTCCGCCAGTGCTTGTGCCTTAATGGTCTTTCGCGGGGAGTAAGTGATTTGGAACTCAGTTAGCTCTATCGACCATGACAGCATTCTTCCCGAGGATTCGGGCTTATGGAGCACTTTTTTCAGCGGGGTATCCGAATAGACCGTGATCGGGTGGGCGATGAAGTATGCCCGCAGCTTCCGAGTGGCTATGAGCAAGGCGAAAGCCAGCTTCTCAATGTTCAAGTAGCGCCCTTCTACCGCGGATAGTGCTTTGGAAACATAGTACACGAGCTTCTGGAGGTCGTTCTCTTCCCTTACCAAAACCGCAGCCACAGCGTGATCTGTTGCAGCCAAGAAAACGTAGAGTTCTTCACCCAAAATGGGACTGCTCAACAGCGGCGGTTTTCCCAGGTAAGCTTTTATTTGCTCAAAAGCATTCCGGCAGTCCTCGTTCCATTCAAACCCCTCCTTTTTTCCTCCTTTCAAAGTTTTAAAGAAAGGCAGGCATTTTTCTGCTGACTTGGCGATGAACCTCCCCAAGGCCGTGATGCGGCCATTCAGCTTCTGTACCTCCTTAACACATCTGGGGGGTTGCATGTTTATTAACGCCATGATCTTCTCCGGGTTTGCCTCTATCCCTCTCTGGTTCACCATGAAGCCCAAAAACTTCCCTGCCTTTACTCTAAAGGCGCATTTGGATGGGTTAAGTTTCATATTGTTTCTCCGGAGGCTAGTGAAAGTTTATGTCACATCAAGGTCGTGAGAGGTCTCCTTGGTCTTGATAACCATATCGTCGATGTAAGCCTCCAGGTTCCGCCCTAATTGATCATCGAAGACGATTCCTACCATCCTTTGATACGTACCGCCCGCATTTTTGAGGCCAAACGGCATGTTGTTAAATGTGTAGGTTTTGCCCGCGGCATAGAAAGCGCATGACGGAATATCGGCCTCCTTCATTTTGATTTGATGATAGCTCGAGTAGGCATCTATAAAGCTTAATACTCTATGGCCGGCGATAGAGTCTACTAATTGATCGATCCGGGGAAGAGGGTAACAATCCTTAGGGCAGGCCTTGTTCAAATCGGTGAAATCCACGCACATTCTCCACTTTCCATTTGCTTTGGTCACCATGACGACGTTGGCTAACCACTTCGGATATTTAATCGGGCTTATGATTCTGTTGGTCCCAAAGGGCAACAAGGGTATGAAAAATAGCTAGAGGGGGGGGGTGAATAGCTGTTTTAAAAATCTTTTCGTACCCTTGAAAAACTCAATTGCAAATGCGCACTTTATCAAGTAAGCGTAATGAAATGCGCCCAAGTGAGTGAGTGAAATGCACAGCGGAATTTAGTAATGAAAATAGGCGCAAAGTGATAAAGGGAGCGCAACACACACACTAAGTATTTTGGCTCAAAGTGAGTGAAATAAGGAACTAAGGCAAATGTTTTAACAAACACAACACAATTCAGTTCAATCAATCTACAATGAGTAAACAATCAAATAGTGAGTGAAAATAATAACTTGAAAGAAATAACAAGATAATAACACAAGCTATTTGGAGAGGTTCGATCAATGAAAGATCTACGTCCTCTACCAAGATGGTTAGTCTTGGATTTCAAATCGAGATCTTATATAATGAGTGAGTGTTACAAATTACAATGTTTGAGCTTATACACTAACTCAAGATCTATTACTATGAAAGAACAAATCCAAAACAATAACCGGTGTATCTCTTAAAGAAGAATCTAAATGATTAATCTTAAAGAGGTGCGTGTGTGTTCTTAGTATCAAGGCTCTTTAGATCTTTGAGATGGAGAGCACAAGAAACTAAAGTGTTAAGGCTTTGAAGATCTGGGCTAAGGATGAAGGTATGAAGATGTTCTTGAGAAATCTGGAAAAACGAAGGCAATCTTCAAATCTTCAACAAATGCTTTAGAGAGAGAAATTCTTGAAATTCTTAGCAAAACTCAGCAACTTCAAAATGTTGAAGTTATGGGGTATTTATAGTGAACTTCAAAAAAAACTAGCCGTTGGAAATCCTTGTGGATAAGATGAGCTGTCGCTCGTTGATTGGAGCATGCATATATTATGGCCATTTTGACACTCAACATAAATGTGACCGTTGTGGACACGTGTCAATAGATTAGGCGCATATGTATCTTTTAACCACCGTTGGATCATTGGCGTAATTTGAATTCTCTTCAAGTCTTCGAGTCTTTAATAAATCACTGAGTTTGAATAAACACTTTGAGGCGCGTTTGAGCCAAGAGGCGCATTGAGCCAAGAGGCGCACAGACGCGTGCGCTTAAAACAAGGGGCGCAGAGGCGCGTAACATAGCTTATGAAGAGAGCCTTATGCGCGCGCTCTAAATGGCGCATGGCGCGAATGTGGAAGGCGCGTGGCGCGTGGCGCAGGAGGCGCATAAGCGCGGCTGAAACTCACTGAGTGATTTATCTTGAAACTTGATCTTCTTGCCCTATTTCTAAGCCTATTCTATATCAATGGACAACCTAAAAAAATGAAGTATAAATACTTCTTACATGTGGGTCTAAAGTCCATGAAATAAAACTTAGGTGATGGATCAATCAAATCTAATCAATCCTAATACATTAAAATTTAGATATGTGGGCATACCCAACAGATTCCTGCTTTCAGCAGCTTATCTACCTCGACCTTGATCGCCGCTTTCTTTTCCGGTGAAAAGTATCTTTCTTTCTGGAGGACCCTGGTAAATGTGGGATCGATATTCAGTTCGTGTTCGATCACCTCTCTGCTTATCCCCTCCATATCATCTACGGTCCAGGCGAACACGTCTAGGCTTCTTCTCAGTAATTCTATCAACACCTTCCTTTCCTCCGCGGGGATCTCCAGCCCGACCTTTATTGTCTGCTCGGGGTATGCCGGATTTATGACCACATCTTCCAAAGCATCATTAGGGCGGATATCTGCAACTTCTCGGTCAGGCAGTGAATCAATTACGATATTGACATGCTCGGTTTCGGCGGCTATGCGGCGGGCTCTCCTGCTCTGCTTGAATTCTTCCCTCGTGGAGTGGAAAGACAATGTCCCGATCATGGCCGTGCCTGCGACCTCTTTTTCACTTGCTTTGGCCCTTTTTGCCTCCCTCGGGCTTCCCAGTCTTTGCCTTGCTGCGCCCTCCTTTCTCTTTCTCTCTATGATTTTGAGGAAGAGCTCGGGCTTATTTTCGATACACGCGATCCCTGCAGGGGTACTGAACTTGATTTTCTGGTGAGGGATTGATGCGACGATCCCTAGGGCAGCCTGAGCGGTCACTCCCAAGATTGCGTTGTACTGGGATTTCAGATCGATCACCATGAACGTGACGCGGGCTGTTTTCTCGAACGGCCTCTCTCCAATGGTTACTTCGAAGTCAATGGTCCCTTTTGCGTAGACCGTATGATTCGTGAACCCTTCCAACAAGCCCGCATATGGGGTTAAGTGCGCCTCAGACATCCCCATTTCTTCTAAACAATGGAAGTAAAGTATGTCCCGTGAAGCCCCGGTATCAATGAGGACTCTTCCGATGTCCGCCCTACCAATAGCCATCTTGATTGTTAACGGTTGTGTTGAATGAAAAAGGGTAGATGCCAGTTCACTCCTTCTGAAACCGATCATTTCCTCTTGCTCGGGCGGATAGGTGGGTATCAGGAATACTTTTTCCAGTCGTCTGATCTGGGCGGAAAGCTGGGTATTGCTTGGGGCTTCCTCTCCTATGTACTGGATGTCATAACGTCCTTCCCCGCCTGCATCATTGTCTCTGACGTATTGAATATTTCCCCGCGGGGCTTCTCCTATACTGCTGGACCCCGTGATCCATTTCTTCAATTCCCCGGCTTCCACCTTCTGTTGTATTATTTTCTTCAGCTGGAAACAGTCATCTGTAGAATGCCCGTGGCTTTCATGGTATCCACACCATTTCTTTTTGTTCGCCTCGTAAGGCTTCCTCTCCAGTGGAGGTGGTGGAGGCAAAGCTTCTGCCCGCAATATCTCAGTTCTCGGTGCGATCAAAGGGGTGAAGGCATTGTCATCGCCTCTTTTAAAGTTGGGCATGCCTCTTGGTCTGCCTCTACCTCGGCCAACATTGTTTCCCGAGTAGCCTGAGTGATGACGAGGGTCATGAGCGGGCTCGATTCTTTTCCTTACGCTCCTGCGGGCATCGGCCATAAATGCGGGCTCTACTCCGGCCATAGCGATGGCCCTGTTATACATCTCCTCTGTCCCCTCGGGCTTTCGGCAAGCAAACTCCTGCCTCAAAGTATGGGATGTTAATCCCCCTAGGAAGCATAGCTCGATGTCGTTCCTTGATAGATCCACAATCTGCTCTGTCATTTTCCGGAACCGAGTGATGTATGCCTTTGTGTTTTCCCCGGGGTATTGCTTAACGCCGCACAGGTCCGATTTTGGTCTTGCGGCCTCCCCCGCGCCCGTGAACGAGTTCAAGAACGAAGTCCGCAATTGCTCGTAGCTGCAGATAGAGCGCGGTTTATGGGCCAATAACCACCCCAATGCCTTCCCTTTAAAGGTGGAGGCGAGGGCTTTGCACTTCACGGCCTCATCTGTTGAGAATAGGGCCATCTGCCCTTCAAATCGCCCGACATGGCTTTTTGAGTTAGATGAGCCGTCATACGCGTCTAGCGTGGGCACCTTTCCTCTTTGGATCGGGGAATCGCTGATCCATGATGCGAAAGCGTCCATGGGTCCAACGCACTTTGTTACGTTTTGCTTGGACTCCCATAGCTCCGCGATCATTCTTTGGAACTTTTGATCCATTATGTCCCCCGTTTTAGCCCTTTTTACGGTTTCTGTAATTATATCATCATTTTTAACAATTGCCTTTCCTTTAGATTGGCCTCTTGTCTTTCTGGGCTGTGATTCTCCCTCCTCACTCTCCCCTTCTTCCTCTCCCCTTTCCTCGTCATCATCTACGAGGATTGTCCGCCTTTTTCCTCCCACAATCCTACTGGCCCTGCTCTTAGAGCTCGTCAGATCATGGGCTTTTGATTTTTCAGGGGGGCTTCTAGCATTGGCCTCGGCATTAAACAACTCCTCGAGGGCTAGATTCAACTGTAGCCCTTCCTCTACCAGGTTCTGCCTATCTGTGAGGATCTGGATTTTCTTTTGGATTTGATCAGGGGTGAGGGGAGTAACGGGAGTTTTTTGAATTTTGAGAGCTTTGGAAGTTTCTATACGATCTCTCAGATCTGCCTCTCTCCTTGCCCTTTGAGAGGGGGTATAGGAGTTGCCACTAAGAGTCTTATTTCCCAACCTGGCAAAAACTGATCCCTGGGGCACTTGTCCCGAAGGGCTAGCATTTGGGTTTACTTCTTTCCCAGTCATCGCGAAGATTTCGTATGTCAAGAATCAACAGAAAAGACGGGGTACTCTTTTGGAAACGTGAAAAACGGAAGAACTAGATGAGGATTTGAAATGAATTAGATTGGAAAAGCGAACGAAGCAAGAAGATTGCACTGGGAAGATTTTCGTTTCCCGGCAATGGAACCACTGATGACGCCCTAAATTTCTAGGGTCACGGAGGTAGAACTCCAATATAGCTGTCTCTTGATCCTGACCACAACACAAACAAGAACACCGTTAAGACCAAGGCCGGGTTGGAATCCGGCTTAGGCCCTCGGGTGTGAGAGTAAGATCTCTGAGGAAAACCTAAGTAGAAAGCTTGTGAAAGCCTTGTGTGTGTGAGTAGGATAGAGCACGTACCTGGCCCTTTGGGGCGGATAGGAGTATTTATATGAGTAGAAGGAGGAGGTAGGTTTAAGGTACTAACCGCCCTTGTACCGGATGTACACGCGGCAGGTCCTCATTGGTTCGGCCAGGGGAGTGGCTGGGAACGTGGCGTGTTGTCAGGGAAACATGGTTCCACCACCAACCGTTATGGTGTGTCAGGTACGAACAGGTAACGTCTGTAGTACGTTTGTGACAGCTGGCTGCTGCGGGCTCCGGGCAGGTGGTTGAGTGATCAACACGGGACCCTAAGAATAGCGGGAGGCAGAGCTACCTCGGTTACGGTTATCATGAAGCCCGGGTCTCTCGGGCTTACAAGCTTGCGGGCTTATCCGGTTTGATGTGGTCGAGCTCGTGTGTACTGGCTTTGAACCGGTTCCGGTCCGGTCTGCGATGCTCGGTCTTATCAAAGGAGGAGGGAAAAAAATGCGTACGAATTCACGAACGATGCCCTTGTACATGAAGTAAGGGATAGCGATGCCGAAGATGCCGACGATGGCCAAATTCCGGCGAGTCCATCGGAAATTATGCTCAAGATTCTCCCTTGCTGTGCCCCAATCCTCAATCCACTTGTTCTTGTGCGCTTCCATTCCTCCACCCATCTTTCTTGAAGCTCTCTTTCTCTCTCCTCTAGCCCCCTCTCTTTCTCTCTCAGTTGTGTATCTCGCCGATCGTCTGTTGTTGGTGTGGGACTTTTACACACACAAATTGTCACAAAACATTTATCGTTGGCCCATTTCTCGGCCCTAACACCAATTGTAGAATACTCCCCGGTGCCCCGTCTCATACTTATAGTTAATTATTTTCATTTTGAGTGTTTCATATTTATCGTTAATTACTCAAAATATTCACTATTTTCTTTCCTATCCACTCACAACAACTATGCATTGATTTATTTTCTCTCTCCTACCCACTCAAAATACTTACTTTTCCAACATACTCCCTCCGTTTCATGTGAATTGAGACAAAAAAAGGCACAATAATTAAGAGAAAGTAGTGAATGTGTGGTGGAAAAAGAACAGAGAGAATAAGTGGGGTAAATAGTAGTGTTGGTTGGATAAAATGAGTGGTGGAAAATGAAGAGAGAGAATTAGTGGGGTTAAATGGGTGGGGTTGGGTGAATATAAAATATTACTCCCTCCGTCCCAGTTTATTGTTCTTACTTTCCTTTTTAGTCCGTCCCAGATTATTTTTCTTAGTTTGCTTTATTCCTTTTTTGGCAAAAAATGAACAGTGTTTTGGACTTATATGCCCCTACATATTTTTTGTAATTACAAAAAAACAAGCCATTATCATAAGTAAATGCACTCCATTAACTCTTTTAATTTTGATTGATTAACTAATTAATCCTAATCTAACAAATCCACCCTAATTAATCTCATTGCCTATTCCAAAATCAAAAGATCTGGATCTTATCTTTCCCAATCTCACGCTCTCTCCTCTCTCTCTCTCTCTCTCCTCTCTCTCTCGAGCGATGAAATGCCCCGACGAACATCATCATCCCGTCATTCCTCTTCCACGCCGTTCCTCTCCCCCGTCGTTTCACTTCCCCTTCTTGGTACATCGCTTCCCTCTTAATCCCTCTTCTTTCTCCGTTCCTCTTCCACGCCGTTCCCCTCCCCCGTCGTCTCCATGAACTCCGGCAAACCAAATAAAAAACCGGTCGGAAAATAGTTTTGGAAAGCCTGATTTCGCCAATTCACCTTCATCAAACACATCTCTCCCTCGTCAACCCACTATCTAGAAACCCTAATTTCAGAAACCCTAATTTCTGAAACCCCAAAAAATTCCCTCTTCAATGAACCTAGAAGTTGATTCCTTTTTTTCGGAGGTATCCCTAATTTCAGAAGCCCTAAATCTTTTGTTTGTGGAGGAGACTGACATCGATTCCTTGTTCGTAGATGAGGCGGAGTTCGATTCCATCCCAGTAGATCTGCCTCGACTGAAATGGGCATCAGCTTATGGGTTGCGGGTTAAGGATGTGGTCGACCTTGAGGCTCCGGTCAAAATTGATACTCCAACTGGGCCGTTGATGCCCCCGAATTGGATTGAAGAAAGCCATAAGACCTGGATTCGCATTCTTGCGTGGCGGGTTCCGTCGGTGAAAATGGTATATCCAGATTATTTTGAAGTACAGGTATTATCTCAGTTACTCTTTTTAATTTTTGTCATGTCTATCTCTATGCTGCTGTTTGTACGTGTTCGTTTTCCGTTGTGTTCATCCAGCTATAATATGCCATTTTGTATCAAAGGATTTCTGGTGTGTTCAAAGGAGGTTAAATTTGGTGGGTTTTTTTAAGTTTCCCTCTCCCAGTACAACAAGATGATGGGAGTTGGCACTGGGATGCGATATTTGCAAGTGGGTGAGAGTGGGGGACAACTTCTTCCAGGGAAAAAGTAGAAAAATTAACTTTTTGGTTAATTTTTTCTCTCTCTTCTAATTTTTTCCCACTTTGCTTTGTTTATTCATTGTTTGACTGTTTTCTTAATCCCCGTGTAAAATCAACTCAGAACAATAAACTGGGACGGAGGGAGTAAAAAGTTTGTCATTTTGGGCTGTCTCAATTGAGGTGAAACAGACGAAAAGGGAAATAAGTCTCAATTCACATGAAACGGATGGAGTATTTTCTTAATCCTCGTGCACTTCTGTTGGTCCCAAAGGGGCAACAAGGGTATGAAAAATGCTAGAGGAGGGGGGGGTGAATAGCGTTTTAAAATTTTTTTCAAACCCTTTTGCAAATCAATGGCAGATGCGCACAACTCTTATTTTGGCTAAGTATAGCGCGCAGTAAGAGTGTGAAATGCACAGCGGAAATTTAAAGCAGCTCTGCGCAGGGTATACTGCGCAGAGATAAAAACGCACGCGCTAAGTATGAGGCTAAAGAGTGGCGCAAAAAGGATTCTAAGGCAAATGAGCAATAACAACTACAACATCAAAGTGTAGCAATCTGAAAGATCAAACAAAGCAGTTCATAAAACGTTAAGCATGAAATATGTAGTAAATATAATGAACACGCTATTTGGAGAGGTTCGATCGATGAAAGATCTACATCCTCTACCAAGATGGTTAGTCTTGGATTTCTAATGGAGATCTTATTATATGAGAGAGTATTACAAATTACAACATTTGAGCTCAATACTAACTCAAGATCTATTATCTATGAAGAACAAATCCTAGACTAAACCGGTGTATCTCAAGAAGTTAGATCAAAATGATCAAAGCTTCAAGAGGTGTGTGTGTGACAGAAATTCTGGGCTTTATGAATATGAAAGATGAAGAGCACCAAGAATTCTGGTGATATAGGCTTTGTGATATGAGCAGGAGTTTTGAAGGTTTGAAGATCTTGAAGGCTGTTCTAAAGAATCTGGAAATACTAAGCAGCAGTCTTCAGATCTTCAAGGTTTCTCAGTGAAGCAAGAAACTCGAGCTCTGAAGCATAGTGGCCAACAAGAGGGGTTTGATCAAAGGGCCGATGAATGGGCCAAAATGAAAGGGCCGATCAAAGGGGCAGCTTGGAAATGAATATGAGCAGGCTATTTATAGCTGAGAGCTTGAATATAGCCGTTGGAGCTCTGAGCAAGGATAATGAGCTGGCACAAAGTGATTGGCGCGCAGCTGTCCTTTATAGCCGTTGGGGCTCTGATCAAAGATGATGAACTGGCACAATATGATTGGTGCGCATGTGATTTAGAGCCGTTGGAGACTGAGCATGAAGACCAAATTCAAAAGCTTCTTCTAGAAGGTTGACAGCTGTCTTCACTTGAGATATTTCTTTGAAGCGTGTCTCCACCAATGGTTTTGCTGAGTGTGCTTATTTTGTCGTTTGTGCACACCTCAGCACTCTTACTCAATCCAAAAAGCGTAGCTTGTCTTGCTGCTTTCCAAGCTTCTAGAATATGAGATCAGGAGATGAGGAGCTTGACCAAGGTTGTGTCCGCGCACAAAGGCATGTGCATTGCCGGCGCGCATGGATTCAGCGCATGAGCAGCATGCGCACCATGCTTGGTCACACAAAGATCTCTTGAGAGTTTAGGAAATATGATCTTGAAAATTGAGCAGGGTCAAGGACTGCGCAAGATATCTATGCGTAGTGGCGACCTGCGCAGAGAGCATCCTGCGCAGTGAAATGAATCCTGCTTAGGAAATCTTCGATCTTTAAAGCTTTAAGTCCTATAATCTAAGCATATACTATAAAAATGACTTGGCTAAAAATTGAAGTTATAAACTTCTTTACATGAGGTCCTAAAGTCCATAAAAATACTCATAGGTGATGGTATCAATCAATTCTAACAAATGTAGGAGGGTTAAGTGATAAGCATACCCAACAACTTCCATTTGGTAGCCATAAGTATTGGGATTCCATTTGGTAGCAATAAGTATTGGGATGGAAGGAGTCACTTCTTTTTTTTAAATATTATTTATATTTATCACATTTATTTTCTATTTGAGACTTACCTTTTTTAGTAAATTGCATTCATATCTAATAAATGATTTAAAAAAATTTATATTTATAAATAATAATCTTTAAAAAATTGTACGTATATATAATAATATAAACTAGTACTCTTACCCGTGCCGATGGCACGGTGACAGTAGCGACAATAGAAGAAGAACCTAATCATGCCTTTCCCCGTGAACACACCCTCTACTTTCCTCTTTCCTGTCACCCCAAATACCGACTACTCATTTTCTCCTAACCCCCAACTCAACAACACATCACCGGCTACCTTGTTTCCCGTAACCCAAACTCACTCACTTTTGTAATTTTATCCAACCTCCAAAACTATACTCCGTTATACAACTTTAATCCTAACTACACTTTATCTATATTCTTCACGCAGAATTTGAAAGTGGCTTATTTATACTCTAGTATCACAACTAACTGTGCCTAGTTCCACCTTATGCATGAACCAATCAATAGATGCTATCAATATGTATAAGAGAGAGATAGTAACTTTAATCATGAGCAATCGACTTTTGCTATCACATTCAAGATACATAACTTTCTTGTCCAGTAAAATGAAGTTATCAAAGTTTTATGACCTTATAACTGAATAGATGATAAATCAAAATAACCAGATAACAAAAGCTTGGATCCTGGAATATACCTGCACTATTCGGAATCTCAATATGGGTCCGCTAAACATGTAGATATTGAGATCAAGAAGCCATAAAGGATTTAAGAAAGTGGATTAGCAGTATAAAACATGACAGGGAGCCTGTCATCTTTTTTTTTTTTTTTTTTCGTTTTTTTCACTTTTTACCAAAGAAGATTCGAAATGGAAAACGATTCAGAATGTAAACAGAAGGAAAGGACAATTTATATGTCTAATCATGCAAATAAAGCATAGGGAAGACAAAGATCTTTGTCATTTCACATTAAGAACGTGATTGTTTATGACATGATATAGTGGACTACTTGAAAAATAGACTTCAATAGCACCATTAGATTAACTAATGCTGCTATGCTTACGGGTAAATCAGAACTTCTGAAAGATGTAAATATTTTGGATATGATGATAGCACAGGACCGGGAGGCTAGGAGCATTGAATCCAGTCACTGCAATGTATAGAAAGAGACACTTTCTGGAGACTCCACTCGAGAAGGCATTAGTACTGACAAAAATACCTTGAGTGATTTTTCCCATATGTATTCCTGACAAAAATATTACTATAGTGAAGAGGGAACATCCAATTTGTAGTCTTCGATGCTAGTCGTAAATAAATGTTTGGTACTACCTCCGTTCTAAAATGAACGTCTACAAAGTTTTCAAATTTGATTTAGATCAAGAACAAATTTGTGAATTACCAACTATTAATGAGATGGCTTCTCAATCGTTTTGGGACGGAAGGAGTAAAAAGCACTTGAATACCAAGCATATTGCAATGTTTTTAGGACAAAGGATTTAATCAAATATACTGTGAATTACCAACTATTAATGAGATGGCTTCTCAATCAGATAACAATATTGACTGGAAAAGTGGAACTTCACAAAAACAAAGAAATCCAATATAAATTATTTACCGTCACCTAACTTCTATAATTGCTCTTGCCTCCAGACTTCTATAATTGCCAATCTGAGAGGAAAATCGAGAACGAATGTAGTAAAATTTCATAAGACACAAAATATCAATACATAGCATCAGCAATGATCAAAGCGAATTGGGAGACCAAAAACGGAAGAGAAGTATGAATCCAGACTTGTTCTCTTCGTCTTGTGATTTGACGCCGGCTGAAAACAACAGCTGGAACTAAGAAGGTAAGAAGGGATAAGATTGGAAACCGCTATGTGTTAGCCGTAGGATCAAAGTAGGAGGGGAATAATCTAAGGATCCGAAATAAAGCGTTTTTTACTCAATTATTGGCAGCCGTCGGATCGCAGCAGTTACGGATCAATCTCAATCCTCTTTTGTCTCAAGTCAATAGGCAGTTTCTTTTGAGTTGTATTATAATATAGAGATAACAAAAAAAATATTATATGTTTGTAATTATATACAATATTTTTTGTCTAATGGCAAAAGAAAAAAAAAACTAAGAAGAAGAGATTTTTAATTGACAAAAACTTGTATGAGAAAATCATGACCCGTCTCATAGTAGAGACGTGTCATTTTTGACACATGACTCGGATCCATGACCCACAGGCCAAAAAAAAATGCCTTTTTTTATTTTTATATTATTATTTTTGGTTTTTTTTCGGTTTGTCAAACATAATAGTTACTATAACTAAATGTAACAAACATGTTACTTATATGTAACAGTTTGTATACATAAAAGTAATACACATATACACAAAAGTAAGAGTGTTTTTTTTATGTTTTCTTCGTTTGCAAAAAATAATACTTATTACAACTAAAATGTAACGAACGTGTTACTTATATGTAACAGTGTTTATACATAATTGTAACACATATGTATAGAAAAAGTAATTATTCAACCATTTACATTTTTAGAGATAAAAACACTTGATTAGTACTACATGTAAAAAAGTATTACATTATCTATAAAAATATGTTATAATTTTTTTTATTAAAGTGTTATTTACTTGTACAAACAATTACATTCATGTACATGAGTTGTTACTTTTCAAATGTTACTTTCTTTCAAAAAATTAAATCAAAATACACAATAGTTTACATTTTTGCAAAAGCACTATTACATTTCAGTATAAATGATAATTACATTTAGATATTGTTTGGGTTACACGTAATTATTACATTTGAAAAAAATGGGTAAAACGAGCTTTTGTTTTTATAAAACAGGTGTTACGTTACTTATGAACAATGTTACTTTATATGTATACAGTCATTACATTAAGTTATGGTAACTATTACTTTTGTTAAATGACGGGAAAAAAAAACAAACAAACTAATGGGTGGTTGTCACGTGGCATGTTATGCCCCATGGGTCATGGATCCAGTTCAATGAGTCGGGTCGGATGGGTAAAAAACCAGGTGTTCTCACGGGAGACTAACTCTTTTTTAATTTGCCTTTTCCCTAAATAGAGTAGATTGTACATTTATAAAATAAAAAGTTCAAACACTTAAATATCATAAATAAATTTATTTACAGTTTCATGAAATCAAAATTATGTTTCATATTTTCATGAAATCACAATTATTTTTTTGGAGTAATTATATTTCTTTAAAATAGAATTGGGCTTTAGTCCTATATTGGGCCATTCAAGAGAGAATGATCTGGACCTATCACTACACCGACTATTGGGCTAATTAAAAAGGACTGGTCGATTTAGGGCAACTCGGTTACCAACTTACTGGAGAAAGCTCAAAAATCAATGGCGTCGTCGAAGATATCGTTGAAGGCGAAGGGGAAGGCGGTGAAGGGCGGAAAGCCGCCGTCCTCCGACGAGGGATCGGTGATAAAGTCCGTGAAAGAGTGGACAACATGGACCATGAAGAAGGCTAAAGTCATCACTCACTACGGATTCATACCTTTGGTCATCATCATCGGCATGAACTCCGATCCCAAACCCTCGATTGCTCAGCTCCTTAGCCCCGTTTGATGATCGCCGATCGTCTCTACTATCAATCAATCTATTGACGGGTCGCTGTTCATTCGTCGAATCCACATCGGAAATCGCTATTGCCTCTATTTGTGTTAGGGTTTCTGTTTCCTTACTTTTCTCCCTTTCTTATGGATATTTTTTGGGTTTGTTTGGGTAATAATTCTTGTTATCAATCAATATATCACATGAATTAATTTGCAGATTATGTTTTTTATTTATGTTGAATTTCATTGTTTTGTTGGGTTGATTTAACATTTAGTGCATCTCTCAGAATATATCTCTGGATATGGAAACTGTTGACTGCTCCTGACCGGAGCAATAGTAGAGCAGTAGATTGATCGAATATTTCTTTTTAACAAAAGATGTTGGTAGCCATCACTTGAAAATGAAAATGAGTTTAACACCATTGTTACAGTGATGCTAATCATATAGCACTTCCATTCTAAAACAAAAGAAACTCGATTCCTCCTTACAAATCCAAGACGCTGCTTCTGATCATCAACTTCAAATTGAAATTCTGCAACCTTAAGGCAATGCCTCCAACACTTGCTCTGATCCAAGTTGCAGCACTTTCGATTTATTTGGATTTATCAAGTTCATTAGCTCCCTCTGCACAGATTTTGGATTAACCTATGATTAGAAGTTGGCCATCCAAATGCACCAGACTGACAGGCTCACTTCATGTCCAGGAGGAACTCGAATTGCTCTCCCTCTAATCAAGCTTTACATCACAAAACGAGGTAATCTCAACTTTAGACTTCCGAAACATTTTTAGATATTCCCTAAGTTTGTGAAACCATTACACACAAATTTCACCACCACAGTATATACTAACCTTAGATTCTCTGTTTGCTGCTGGTCTTGTAACATGGAGAGGTGATCTAGGCATGTGATGGTATTCAAGAAATTGTAGATTCGGTGCGAACATTTAGTGGCCGACTCAACTCGTGTTTCACCCGACTTGTTTAATTTAAATTGCAGCTCGACTCGAACTCGAACTCGACTCATTTGCAGCTCTACTCACAAGTGTGATGCACAGAGGAAAACGACTGAGTCATATCATATTTTTGGATTGGGCATAGCACTTTCCCGTTTGGGTTTGATTATGATCTTGTAGTGAAAGCTCGTCGATCTGGGTTGAGGGCGTTGGTATAAAATTGCTGAAAAGCCTGAAATTGTTGCAACTGCCTTTAGTTTTGTTTCGATCGGTTATGTTTACTTGCCGGCGACTTGATTTTCCAGTTTCCGGCTTCAAATCTCTTTTCGTTACAGAGTTGTGGATTGTAGTAGTAACCAATTTGTTGCAGAACGGGAGGGGGAAGTGTTGAAAGGGAGTTTATGTTGTGTGTGCAGTGGTTTGTGGTGGTGGTGGATGGTGGTGGTTCATCTTCCCCTCCTCCGGCTTCCGTCTTTCCAGAAACCACGGTCCACCGTTCCCGTTCCCTTCTTTTTTTGTTTCTTTCGTTTTTCTATTTATTCTTTTCTTTTTCTTTTTCTTTTTCTTTTTGTTTCTTTATTTTTGTTATTTGTGTATTTTGCCAGATTTATTGCTAATATAATTATTAGTAAGATAAGTGTTTATTTATTTTTAAATTTTAATATATTGAAAATATTAATGGTTCAATTTAAATTTCAAAAAACTTTTGGGTTCAAGAATTAAGATAAAGGTGATGTGTTTGTGAGTGTAGATGGTTTGGTTTTGAAGTTTAAATGGGACACCAAAAATAAAAAAAAATTAAAATGAGACAGAAGGAGTATAAATAAAATGGGGCCCCTTAAAATTTTGGGGCCCTGTGCTATTGACCCTAATGTTCTTGCTAATCATTGGCCCTGATCAAGATCATAGACGAACGAGCCTTTCTTTCCAAAGAGATACCCCAAGAAAAAGCATTGTCTACTTCAGCAATCAAATTTGTCATTATCCCTCCGTGAATAGTGAACATAACACAAAGACCAAAACACTTTGATGTTCTTGTAAGAAGGGGGTTGCCCAAAGAGAATTTCATAAGGGGTTTTCCAGTGTAACAACTTCGAAGGGGTTCAATTAATCAAGTAACCCGCAACCAAAACACACTCACCCCGAAATTTCACCAATAGTTTGGTTTGAAACATTAAAGCTTGAGCCACATTCAAGAGAGCTTTCTTTCCATCCTTCTATTTTGTTGAGATGTATTAGTGCAAGTAGTGTGATGCACAATACCGTTCTCAACAAATATTTTTCCAAGCAAGTAAATTCGGTGTCATTGTCACTCCGAATCATCTTGACCCGCTTATTAAATTATCGTTTAGTCATGACAAAATATTTTTTGAAGATTTGAGAAACATCACTTTTAGATCGTACCAAGGAAAACCACACGATAAGAGAACAATCGTCCACAATAGTTAAGAAATAAGTAGCTCCGCATAAGACAGACTTTCGATAATCACTTCATATGTCATAGTGAATTAAATCAAAATTTCAACACAGTTGTTATCATTTGGCAAAAATTTGTCTCTACTCTGTTTAGGTTGACAAAAGATTCCACACACATCCTTATTAATACTACTCCGACTAACAAAAGGCAATAAACTAACCACTTTGCTTGACGGATGTCCAGGTCGTGATGCCACAACTGATAACCCAAAGTCCACACTGCAGGCTGTACTTGTTGTTCTTATCAAGTAATAAAGCCCCTCATTTTGTTCACCCGTACCAATCACCATCTCCGGGGCTCGATCCTGTATTACACACAATTTATCAAAAAAAATGCACTAAAACATTGAAGAGGCTTTGACCAATAAGTCTCTAGGCCAAATAAAAACTACCAACAAGGACAGACACTTTGAAAACCTACCAAAAATCACTGACCCTTTGCTTGGACCAGAATGCCCTTGGCTCATGCAAAAACTTACCCAGCAGCACGTCTTTTTCTCCCTCTCTTTCTCTTCTTCCTGTTTCTCTCTTTCTCTCTTCCTATTTCTCTCTCTTTCTTTTCTTTTTCCACCTAAAATTTTAAAATGACATATCTCAAAATCTATAAACTGAAAAAATAATCTGAAACCATTGTTTTAATCGTGTCGACAATACGAATCAAACAAGTACACTCAACACATAATTCAAATTTTATAAATAAAAAAAAATCATTTTTCACTTGTAAAAATTTGAAAAAAAAAAACATTTTTAACTTCTCAATTAATTTCACAATTTTAAAAAATAAAATTTTCACTTTTCACTTGTAAAATCATTTTTCAACTGATTTCTCATTTGTGTGATTTCACAGTTGTGTCATTTTTTCATTTTTCATTTTTCATTTTTAAAAACTGATAAATTCATCTCTCAATTTTTCACAATCATTATAATAACTGAGACATGCATTTCACAGTTGTTCAAACATGAATTTGAATATAATAACTGAGACATTCATTTAACAGTTATTCATAATTTAATAAAAACTGATAAAATGATCTCTCATTTTTCCCAATTGATGACTCAATTTATCGGTTTAATTATGAATAACTGTTAAATGAATTTGAATAAAATAAATGAGATATTTATTTCTCAGTTATTCACATATGAATTTGAGTACAAGAACTGGTATTTTCATTTCTCAGTTATCAATTTTTCTCTGTTATTAATATAATAATAAATGAGATATTCATTTCTAAGTTATTCACACACGAGTTTAATATAAGAACTGATAAATTTATTTCTCAGTTGTTAACACATGAGTTGAGTGTAACAACTAAGAAATTCATCGCACAGTTTTTACAAATGATACTCATTTTCAGAACTATGTGTTGTCAAATGCTCTTTAAACAATTGTGAAATAAATTTATCTCATTTTTTTTTATTAAAAATGAGTAATTGTTCAATTGTGAAGAATTAAATCATTAATACTCCTAACCTGGGAAAAAAAACAACAACAACAACAACAACAAATGTGAGGTGTAGTGTTAAATATATAATAGTCTACTAATGAAACAAGTAAGAAGCTTGGCATAGTGGTTAGGTGAGCCAAGACCAAGAGGTGTTTGGTTCAAACTCTCCCAAGAGCAAATAATTTTTATTTATATTACTTGGGGTTACAGTGGGTGAGTTCTGGCGGTTGGCCGGAGGTCTGGCGATGTCCGGCGGCGGTGGTGGTGGTCGGCGGCGGTCAGTGTCTGCTCAACGGCGGTCGGTGGCGGATGGTGGTGGTGTCCGGCGACTGTCACCGGCGGCTCGCCGGTGGTGATGGTGGCGGCGGTCGTTGGCGGATGGTGGTGTTGGCCGGCGGCGGTCGGTGGCGGATGGTGGTGGTGGCCGGCGGCGGTCAAATTTAAAGGTGGCGGTCAAAATGGTCAAAGGTTAGAGGTGTAGGAGGAATTTATTTGGGCTGGTGGTATTTTTGCCATTTAAAAGGTACAAGGGACTTATTGGTAAAATTGATTTGAACCTAAGGACCCTAAGGTAGAATTTGAAATATTGTGTTTTTATTGGTAAATACCACATTCCCCCATGGACTTATTGGTAAAAATCCCAACATTGAAATCAAAAAGGCTTTGAGAAAACGACAATAAATTACAATTGGACGTTGGAGCATATAACACATTTTTTAAAACCTGGACAATCCTAATGTCAACATCGCCTTCTTTTTTGGCCACAATATAATTTCTGTTGGGCAAGCCAATATGGCTTGCGTTGATTTCACGAATATGTTTGAGTAAAGAGACATTGCCTGTTATGTATCGACTTGTATCGTTGTCGACGAGCCAATGCTCATTATCTGTCTTACCACTTATGTGGTCAAGTTGTGCGATGGATTGACTGCACATGCGTCTGCAGGTATTCCTTGGAGGTATTCCTTGGCATGACTCCATTTTTCGACAGTGAAACCCATCATACTCGCTCGTTTCGCATATGTCATGTCTGAGGTCATATACTTTCTATCCCCCCCCCCTTTGAACCATTTGTTCGCACAAGTGTCTTGGCGAGTAAACTACCAAATTGACCCGCGTACTACCCCAGAATTTCACTTTTACCTTTGTACTATTGAAACAACAAAAGTAACATGCGTACTATTGATAAATTAGTAAAATTAACCTACTTTACTAATGTCCGTTAATAATTTAACGAAATTGTTCTAGTAAGCAACAAGTTGACCAATTTCTCGCTGATGTGGAATGGAGTTAAAAACCCATCTCTTCAGTTTCTATCAAAAAGCTTCAATTTTGTGGCTCATAAACCCAAAATCAAATTGTCATATACGGATGAGTGGAATCTTTCCCCTCCACCGCCCCAATTCGTCCTCGTATATATTCACCCACACTTGTTTGCCTCATTCCCTCACTTCCACCAGTGCACCGCCACTCCCCCACCAACAAACCCGCCATATCTGGATCTAGGGAGTAAGGGAATGGGTAAAGGGGGGGCTAATGAGAGGAAAGACTGTGAAGATTGCAGAGATCTGTTTTCTCCACCTAGGCCGCCGTCGGACTTGAGTTGAGAAAGATCTGAAGGCTAGCAACGTGAATAGAGATTGGAAAAGACTGAAAATGGAGGAGTGGGGGATTGGAGGAAGATAGGGGACAAAGAATGGGGATGAAACTAACTGGGTTCTCTTGCAAGTTACAATTCAACCTTCTTCGTCTTTTTCGAGAAGATTTTTTTTTAGTTGAACGTTCACTCACTATAAGTGAAGTCCACTTTTTTAACCCTTAAACTCTAAACCCTAAACCCTAAACTTGAAACACTATAAAAACATGTAGTTTCCCCCAAAAAAAATTGTTTTTTTTCACTTGAACCGAAATTATAGGAATCTATATTATATATGAAAGCAGAAGAATTCTGAGCTTTCACAAAATTCCACATGGCATAATGACGTGGAAAGCCACGTGGAATCTTTCTATTGGCCAGCCCATTCTTCATTCTTCACAAAATGCTATTTAAGAAAAAAATAAAAACGTAAAAATCCAATCTTAATTTTCGGATGACTCAAGGCATTCAAAGAGATTTGAATTTTAAATTTATCAAAAATATTTACCTTAATTGATAATGTGTCCTTAAAGCATTCCTAGGAATTGTTTCCAAAAAACTAAATTCTTAATTTTCGGCTGACATGCAAAGAGATTTGAATTTTAAAATTTTCAAAATATTTACCTTAATTGAAATTTTTCCTTCAAGCATTCCTAGGAATTAGCAAATTTAATATTCATTCCTATCCTAATTTAACCATAAACATTTAAAATTGTTTGAAAATAAAATCCAATCTCAATTGCCGCTCCCGTATCTCTCTATTTCTCCAGTGTCTCTATTTTTGCTGAGAAATATACTATTGTTCAAGTCATCCGAGGTGAATTCAAAAAAAAAAAAAAAAAACTTTGCATCTATTCATTTCCAGTTATATGTTGTGTTCATTTCCTCATTCAGATTTTTAGTTTTTTAGCTTTTGATAATCTGAATCATTTGATAGATGATAGTAATCCAATAATTTCTCCCTTTAGTTTTCTTTTCATCCATATGCGGTCATTAGAGGTAATTCGAAATTCTTCATGTTCTTTCTCTCAAAGTTTTTTTTTTTCAGCCACTGTTCGCCAAGGTAATTCATGAGTTCATAATTTTAATCCCAGTTGAAATTCAGTTTAGTATTGATTTGTTTCTTTCTAATTGGTATTTAAATATATATTTGCTTGAATAATTCTTATTAGTCTTAAGAACATTCATATTGTACGCATTTACATCAATGGAACAATCAGAGTGAAACACAATACATTGAATACTTATTTTTTTAGAAAAAAGTCACTTACATTTTAGATTATTTTACATATCCAGATTATTGGGATTTTGGAGATCCAAATTACAAATGCTATCATTGCCATGCTTTATTTTGGTACGAAGAGAGGACTCCAAAGAACAAGCAAACGACAAATCCAAAATTCTCATTGTGTTGCATGCATGGTAAAGTACAACTTCCACTTTTGAAAAACCCGCCCGAGTTGTTACGTGATCTCCTAGAGAAAACGCACGAAAAAGCAAAAAATTTATGGATAGCATACGCGCCTACAACATGATGTATGCATTTACATCAATGGGGGGCACGATTGATAAGAGCGTAAATCAAGGAAGAGGCCCTTATGCATTTAACATGGGAGGTAAGAATGTTCATCGAATCGGATCATTGTTGCCCAATGAAGGAGCTCCTCCACAATTCTCTCAACTCTATATTTATGACACTGAAAACGAAGTTGATAACAGAATAAAAGCTATCAGGTATGTTTATTTCATAACGTACTTTATCATTCGTGTTTTATCTATATATGTCATGTTATTATATCAAGTAATTATATATTGCTTGCTTTAAAATTTACAGTAAACAGGGGAGTTCAGAATTTGACAACTCAATTGTAGCGGACTTAAGAAAAATGGTTGATGAAAACAACCCGTATGCGAAGATTTAAAGAATAACTGCAGAGCGTATTTCGTTGAGAGATTCGGGTGAGGTAAGGCTTCGACTGATAGGAAAGCGATCTAAGGATCGAAGAAAGTATAATTTGCCTACAACTTCTGAAGTGGCAGCTCTTATTGAGTGTGATATTCAAGATGCACCTTATGTGAGAGACATTATAGTTGAAAAACGGTGTATTGGCTGAAATTGATAAGTTATTCGCAGCGAATTGTAGTAGTCTACAAAATTTTAAAGACATGCCTCAACTAAGCAATTCAGTAATTTCTGATGTTGAGAATATGTTAATTTTAGATGAAATGTCATACAATGTTGATGAGATGAAGGCTGAGCACTCTAGATTACATAAATGTTTGACTGAAGAACAAAGGATGGTTTATGAAAAGATCATGACGGCAATTGATAGAGGCGATGGTGGAGTGTTCTTTTTGTATGGGTATGGTGGCACGGGGAAGACTTTTATATGGAAGAAATTGTGCTCTGCCTTGCGAAGCAGGAGGGATATAGTACTTCTGGTGGCTTCTAGCGGTATAGCTTCGTTGCTACTTCTAAGGGGTAGGACTGCTCACTCCAGATTTGGCATACCCATACAGGTCGATGAAAGCTCAACTTGCAGCAAGATTAAGCCTGGTTCTGATTTGTGCGGTCTCCTAAAGAAAACGAAGCTCATAATTTGGGATGAGGCTCCGATGGCCCACAAGCACTGCTTCGAGGCGCTTGACTGGAGCTTGCGGGACATTATACGTACTAATGATGGTCGTTGCTCTAATAAGCCCTTCGGTAGATTAGTCGTTGTGTTTGGAGGAGATTTCAGGCAAATATTGCATGTTGTGCCTAAAGGAAGCCGACATGATATTGTACATGCTGCCATCAGTTCATCTAAACTTTGGAATTCGTGTGAGGTCCTAAAATTGACAAAAAATATGAGATTGCAGGTAAATGATCTAATATGAAACTCTTTACATATTACATTTCCCTGTTGCAGTAATTAAATGTTTCATCTCATTCATTACCTAAATGTAGGTCGGTTCCTCTTCTTCTTCTGATGCTATGGAAAAAAAAATCTGAATGGATATTACGGGTAGGAGATGGGGATGTCGGTGAAGAAAATGATGGAGAAATTGACATTAAGTTACCAGATGATATTTTGATAAGAGATACAACTGGTCCTATTGCAACTATCATTGAAAGCACGTATCCTGACATATTACGCAATATGTGTATTGATGGAATTTTTTTAAGATAGATCAATTTTGGCACCAACTAATGAGATAGTAGATACTATCAATGATCATGTGATGTCACTGTTCCCGGTGAAGAAGTGTTGTATATGAGTTCAGATAGCATCAGCAAGGAGGACGGAGATATTGCTGGACACGATGATGTATTTTCTGTTGAGTTTATTAATACAATTAAGTGCTCGGGATTGTCAAACCATTCAATACGTTTAAAAGTTGGGTGTATAGTCATGCTACTCAGAAACATTGATCAAGCCTCAAAATTATGCAACGGAACGAGAATAATAATTACAAATCTAGGAAAACATATGGTTGAAGCAAGAATGCTTTCTGGAAAGAATGTTGTCATGAAGGTGTTTATGCCCAGAATGATGTTGAGCCCTTCAGATATGACAAAATTCCCTGTCAAATTCCAACGTAGGCAGTTCCCATTGAATGTTTGCTTCGCTATGACTATAAATAAGAGTCAGGGACAGTCCCTTTCTCATGTTGGGCTTTACCTTCCTCGACATGTATTCAGTCACGGGCAGTTGTATGTGGCAATCTCGAGAGTTACAAGCAAAAAGGGCCTCAAAGTTCTTATTTGTGAAAAGGATGGTGAAACGAGCGACGTGACCACTAATGTGGTCTATAAAGATTTTTTTTTCACAAATTATGAGGTAATCATAAATTTATAAACATTAATACTTTGAGCAAGTTGTAGGTAATGTGTGTCAAAAGTTGTTTGGATTCTGAATCTCCTTCATCGGATTCAATTTATTTTTTTATTTTTTTTGTCACTGTAGGAAAAGGTTGGCCAGTTAAATGGAGAGTTGTATGAGAAGTATCATGTTTTCTCATATGGTGTTTATAATTTTATAAGTCATGACTGGACGACGGCCTACTGATTCTACAAGTAAAGTCGTGGTGGACAGGTTAGTAGAGTGGGTCTGTACTTTTTCTAATATGCATAACGGGGTTACCATAATTTATACTTTTGCACTTTCAACTATTCTAATGTTTTGTTTAAAAAAAAAAAAAATATGCAAGACGTTTGCATCACAATTAGTATATTGCTCTATGAAGCTAAACCATAATTCTGAAAAAGTTAATGTAAAAATTGAGTAGCAATTGATCTTGCCATTTTTTTTTCTTACTTTTTGTGCCACATGGGTTTTAAATTTAATTCAACATCCTATAAGCTTATGTTTGAGATCAAGGTAATTCAAATGTTTAAAATTTAAATTTTGCAGCCGTCTTGATGGAGCATCATGAAGGAAAATTGCCTACCCCTCATGTTCACATATGCATGTACAATGTTTTCAAGTTTGGAAAGCAACTTTCCTGTCAGTTCTTTGCTATTAAGGAAACTTTTGGGAAGTTTGATGTTGTGCTCGAGCCTGGATGTCATTGCCTAGCATGGTTCCTTGGAAGTCGGCTTCCTGGTCATCACTCTCTTTGGCTTCAACAGCTGGACGTCCGTTGAGGCAAAGACTAAGGTCCGTCCCCGTTCTCAATCCATAATCACGTTGTTATCCTTCTGTTTCTGATGCTAAACTTTGAACGTTTTAGATTTTGGGATAATGCTGCTAAAATGTTTAATCATCTGTGACTGGGATTTCATTTAGTTGCCTTTCCATAGCACGTTGTTTACAAAAATTTGTAGTTTTAGAGTTCTTACACATATTAAAAAATATAATTACATGAATATTGTACTTTTTAGTTTAAGTCGTTTTGAAACATAAATATTATACTTTTTGTTTTAGTCGTTTTAAACTACAATATTTTGAGACGGGTGGAGTAATACCCGTTACTTATCCATTCCAAAAGTACTAAGTCACATTTTGAGTTTTAAATATATAGTACTCCCTCCGTCCCAAAATGAATTGTAATAACCGGCCTTTTTGGCCATTATTATTATTATTATTTCTTTCTTTTCTTTAATATTAAATGCTTTGTGATCGGGCTCATTAAATAATTAATGAATTGGGCTAGTAAAGAAGGGCCCAATCTAGTCAAACTTTGGAAAACCTTTTTGGAATAGGAAAAGGAGAACCCTAAGTATTTAAATCCTCTTTAACCCTATCCCTACTATTTTGTGTCAACCACAAACCCTAAAGAAAGAGAGAGAGGAGGCGGGGAGAGAGAGAACCGAGAGAGGGAGAAGAAGGAGAAGGAAGGAGAAAGAGAGGAGGAAGAAGAAGATTCAATCCCCCCCCCTTCGAAGGTAATTCCCTCATCTCTAAATATTAATTCTTGGGTTGGGTATCACCTAGGAATTTTGAAACGAAACTTAGAACCCTAACCCTAAAGTGATAAAACTAGGGTTATTATTAATCTTTGAAAACCTCTTTAATGGAGGAAGTTGGAATGGAATAGACATGCATGCATGAACCACCACCACCATCACCACCACGACGGCGGCGGCGGCAGCGGCGGTGGCGGCTGGCGGCAGTGGAGTGTGTGTGTGTGTCCGTGTGTGTGTGTTTGTGCGTGTGTGTGCAGTGTGTGTGTAGTGCGTGTGTGCAGTGTGTGTGTTTGGGCAGTGTGTGTGTGCAGTGCTTGTGTGCAGTGTGTGTATGCCGAGAGTGTGTGTGTGTGTAAAGTGTGTGTCACAAATTAGGGTTTGTAAATTAGGGTTTTTTGTGTGTGTGTTCATGGTGTTCCAAGTGTGTGAAAAGTCAATGCTGGAATAGTGAAAGTCAATGCTGTGAATAGTATTTTCATGAAATTAAGTCAACTTAAGACATTTGGGTTGAAAGTAGACTTTTACGTAAAACCTAAGGGTATGTTGAGAAAGTTATGAAGGGTAATGTAAACCCTAAACTAAAGAAAGACCTTAAAAAGGGGTTTAGGAAATAAACTCATAAGGTTAAAGATAGAAAATGAAGTTGGGGGACGGGGTTAAATATTGCTCTTGCCCTAAAAGTAGTATCTTTGCGTGATTGTAGATTGTACGCAAGAACCGCTAGAAGTCAACGCTACCAAGGTAAGGGATTACGTTCCTAAGTATCTTGAATTCTTTATTCATTGGAACTCTATAATTTTTTCATGAATGCTATATGGTCCATAGCGCTTGAACTCTACGTTGATGAACGTCTTTTGTATATCTTACCTATGACTTGTTTTGGTCGTAGGGAATCTTAGAACATTTGAATTTGCATGTGCTCTCGTTTAGGGAACACTATTTTGGAAAGTATGCTATATCTAATTGCAACAGGTGTAGCTGTATAGTCCCTGAAAAGGACTAACTAGTCCCTGAAAAGGACTAATGCGGAAACGGTCCTAGGAAACGGGCTAATGGAAATAAGTTTAGTTAACTACGTGTAACTTAGACTTTGTGGAACTCTAGATTATCATGATAACTCTAAATAAGGAAGCACCCTGAAAAGGTGTAAGGTCTCTTATTCACTTAACACCCTGAAAAGGTGTGACACCCTGAAAAGGTGTTTGGAACTTGGAATTTACGGAATGGAATTAGGACCACAAATCTTTGAATAGTTAACTGCATTCGTTACATGCAGTTAGTATTTTAAATAATGTCCGATCTTTGAAATTATCAACTGAGTCCGTTCTTTCGGTCACTTCTCCTTACCTATCGGAGATGTCCGTATGAACTTACTGAGCATTGTTCGCTCACCCTTTCTCTAATAATCTTTTTCAGGTAACGACTTAAAGAGGTAGACGGATCGCTAGATGAAGCTGTCCGTGTCAGTTATATTAAGACTTTATGGTTTATTTTGTTTAGCTAGTGGTTGTACTGGCTTTGAAGACTTAGCATTTAATTCGCTTCCGCATTTATTGTTGAATTGATGGTTTGAGACTAGCCGTTGGGCTGTTTAAGTGGGATTTTGTAAGATAACTATTGGTATTTCCATGTTTTTATGGATTTGTCTACTTTATGAAAATCTGGGTCGTTACAGTTGGTATCAGAGCTAAGGTTTTAGAACTTAAGGGATAGGAAACTCTGATATTGAATAGGCTTGATTGAGCATTCTAGGAGTACTAGGATTGCTTAAGGTAGAATTTTCTATTTTAGGAAACTTTCTATTTTGGGAAACTTTCTAAATTGGGAACCTTCTATTTTGAGAAAGAATCTGGAATCAATTTAGGGATCCTAAGAAATACTTATGAATGAACCTTAAGTAATACATTGATGCATTGTGTTGGTGTTTAAAAGATATTTTGGTAATCATTTATATCATTAAGATGATGGACACTAATTGTGGTAATGTCATGGTTGTAGGTCATGAACGGAGTTGAGAAGAACTTGAAGATGAACTCGTTAGGCAAGAACGTGACCAAAGTGGTTAAGAGGTACTCTCTTCGGATAAGGAAATTGAACAAGACTCTGAAGAAGGAACAAGCTAAGGGAAGGATTACCTTGAATAAGTGGCTGCTTGCAGAAAAAGCACTAAGAGACACTAGCAAGGAATTAAAGAAAAGTAAGAAAGAACTAAATGGATTTAGAGAGTGGGATGAAATATTATGTGATGATGTGCGAAGCTACTACTTTGCATTGAAGGAGATAGAACTGCAATTGGCAACCACTCTAATGGAAAGGAGTAGAAAGAGGGCAGGAAAGCTAATTGAGGAACACGTGGTAGTCGAGGAATAAGCCGAGGAAATGGAGGTTAACATGGAGGGCAATGAAGCTGCCCCAATGCTTGTTGAGGATGATGAAGAGATAGTGGAGGTACATGTTCGTAGGCCTAGAGGAAGGCCCAGAGGTTCGAAGAAGGCACCCAATGTCCCTAGTGGAAGACCTAGGGGAAGACCAAGGAAAAATGCGAACCTTTGAAGAAAAAGTAGAAGTTGGATATTCTTTTATTTCTTTCATAGTATTAGTAAGTAGTTATAGTTAGAAGTTTAGTTGGAATTTTTCTTTCTTAACTATTGGATTTTGGAAGTTTCATTTAATAAAAGTATTGAAGTTATTCATTAGTAATTGACCTTTGTTATCCGTTATGTCTAATTATGGAATGTGATCTAGTAGAACAAGAAGTGTAGGTCGAGAAAAGACCTTAATTAGAAAGTATGGCTCATGAAAACGGCCAAGTGGAAATAGTTTTGGTCTAGTGGAATGACTGAAACAAAACTGTGAATGACTTCATAGTAGTAGTTAACTGTAGAAGAAATTGGCATGATTTGATGGCCAATTGTGTATGGTAATAGGTCTAGTGAATTGACCTCTAATGAATGAATGTAGCCTAGTAAATGGTTAGAACCTGGAATTAATGTGGAAACTTTATCTTTTGGGGACGGCCCTATGTATGATAGTATTTAGACATAGTAGCCATGCATGTGTAATGTAAGTAATGCATTCTCCCCTACGATATTAACTTAAGAATAACCTTATTCAGATGGCTGGAAGAGGATCCGGACGAAACGCTAACGCCGAGGGACGAGTTGACCCTGATATGGCAAATTTGTTTAGAACACTGAATCAAACCGTGGCCGGTATCGGGCAAGTTATGACGGCACTAACTCAACCACAGCAGAACCCACAAGTTCCTATGAGGGATCCACTAGAACTCTTTCAAAAACGAAATCCGGAGTCACTTTCTGGCTCTAAGAATGAGAAACCAGAAGACTGGGTGAAAGACATGGAGAAAGTTTTCGAAACTCTGGATTGTACTCCAGAAAGGAAGGTGGTGTTCGCCACATTCATGCTTAAGGGACAAGCCCTGAAATGGTGGGAAGGAGAGAAGAGAGCTGCTACGGCTCGTGGTGATGCTGCGCTTACTTGGGATGGATTCAAGCGCATCTTCTATGCAAAGTATTATTCAATGAGCGTTCGAAACGCTAAGGTGGCAGAATTCATGACTCTAACCCAAGGAAGGATGACTGTGGATGAGTATTGCGAGAAGTTCACAGAGTTGCTAGAGTTTGCTTCGGCGTTCTTCGATAATGATGAGCAAAAGGCCCGGAAGTTCGAACTTGGTCTGAGTGACCGAATCCGCTACAGAATTACCCCACTGATGTTGCCAACGTACGATCAAGTGTTGGACCGAGCTAAGATCGTGGAAACTGAAGCGGACAATCATCGGAACAAGAAGGATGAAAGGAAGAAGACGACCGAAAAGGAACCTACCAAAGGGAGCTGGAATAAGAATGAGGATAACAAGCGCAAGACGAGTGATGATCGTGAGAAGGATGGTACGGCTAACAAGTACCCTAATAAAGGTCAAGGAAGCCGTAGAGATGGAAAAAGAGAAGATGCCAAAGGGCAAGGCTCAGATGTGAAATGCCAAGTATGTGACGGGAGGCATAAAACTGAAGGGTGCTGGTACAAGGAGAAGAAATACTACAATTGTGACAAGACGGGACATCCCCATTGGAAGTGCCCGGAACCAAGGAGGGACAACAAGGCCAAAGGAGTAAAGGACGACAATAAGGGAAAAGGTTGAGGTAATGGGCGTGTCTTCACTATGACAGTTAAGGATGCACGCGCCACTAATGATCTCGTGGCAGGTACAGAACAACTTTACTCTCGTAATGTTCGTGCATTGATTGATTCTGGCGCTACTCATTCTGTGATAAGCACTCAACTAGCAAACAAAATAAAATTGGTCCCTGAGGTGCTAGAGCATTCGTTAGTAGTAGATACATTGACTAAAGACTCGATTTCAATTACATTTGTGTTTAAAAGATGCCCCTTAGAATTGAACGGTAGGAAATTCGAAGTCGACCTTATTAGTTTGAAGATGGATGAGTTTGATGTGATCTTAGGGATGGATTGGTTAGCAGCCTATCATGCTCATATAGATTGCTTTAGAAAGGAGGTTAAATTCAAGCTACCATCTGTAGAAGAGTGTTGCTTTAGAGGTACGAGACCTAAGGCTCCATCGAACATCATTTCAGTTATGAAGGCGCGTAGGATGCTAAGAAAGGGATGTGGAGGATTTCTGGCATACGTGAGTACCACTGATGCCAGGGAGGTAACTATAGAATCACTCTCAGTGATCAAAGACTTCAAGGACGTGTTTCCAGAAGATTTACCTGGGGTACCACCTGAAAGAGAAGTTGAGTTTTCCATCGATTTGGCACCAGAAACTACACCAATATCGAGGGCACCGTATAGAATGGCTCCCCTAGAACTAAAGGAATTGAAGGAGCAACTACAAGAATTGCTGGACAAAGGATTGATTCGACCAAGTGTTTCGCCATGGGGTGCACCGGTCTTATTCGTAAAGAAGAAGGATGGGACGATGAGGTTGTGCATCGACTATAGGGAATTGAATCGTGTGACGGTAAGGAACCAGTATCCGTTGCCGAGGATTGATGACTTGTTCGATCAGCTTCCTGGAGCATGTTACTTCTCCAAGATAGATTTGAGATCTGGTTATCACCAGCTAAGAGTAAAGAAGGAAGATGTAGCAAAGACGGCTTTTAGAACTAGATATGGTCATTATGAATTTGTGGTGATGCCGTTTGGATTGACTAACGCACCGGCAGCGTTTATGGAACTAATGAATAGGATATTTCAAAAGTTCTTAGATACGTGTGTGATTGTCTTCATCGATGATATTTTGGTGTACTCAAAGACTAAGGAGGAACATGAGGAACACTTGAGGTTAGTATTACAAATCCTACGGGAGCAAAAGTTGTATGCCAAATTTAAGAAGTGTGAATTTTGGTTAGAGGAAGTGGCATTCCTAGGGCATGTAGTGTCGAAAGATGGGATTGCTGTGGATCCAACAAAAATAGAAGCCATTGTAAATTGGGAGAGACCAACGTCAGTAAGTGAGATAAGGAGTTTATTGGGACTGGCAGGTTATTATAGGAGATTCGTGGAAGGGTTCTCTAAGTTGTCCTTACCACTAACCAAGTTGACGCAGAAAGGATCCAAGTTCGTTTGGTCTGATGAATGTGAAACAAGTTTCGAGGAATTAAAACGACGTTTGGTATCTGCACCAGTTCTTGCACTACCATCAGGCACCGAAGGATTCGTGGTTTATAGTGATGCTTCACTTAAAGGACTAGGTTGCGTATTGATGCAAAATGATAAGGTGATAGCTTATGCATCCAGGCAGTTGAAAAACCATGAGAAGAATTACCTTACACATGACTTAGAATTAGCAGCTGTGGTATTTGCCCTAAAGATTTGGAGACATTACTTGTATGGGGTTACATGTCAGATTTTCACGGATCATAAGAGCCTTAAGTATATCTTTACGCAGAAAGAGCTCAACATGAGGCAGGGGAGATGGTTAGAACTATTAAAGGACTATGATTGTACGATCTTATACCACCCCGGCAAGGCCAATAAGGTGGCAGACGTGTTGAGTAGGAAGAATCGTGGGACGCTAGCCACATTGATTTCTAAGGAGAAGAATGTTTGGGATCGTTTGGAGATTACTAACCTAGAGGTTGAGGTTAAAGGGTATTTGGCACAAATGAGCGTCCAGCCAACGCTTATGGATAGGATTAAAGAAGCTCAAGGAGGAGACGAAGAATTAAGGAAGGTACTGGAGAGTATAGCTAATGGGAAGGCGAAGGAATTCCGTGTTGGAGAAGATGGAATCCTGAGATATCAGTCTAGAATATGTGTATCTGATGATGAGAATATCAAGAGGGAAATTTTGAAAGAAGCCCATTGTTCAAGATTCTCCGTGCACCCTGAAAGCACGAAGATGTATAGGAATCTAAGGGAATCATTCTGGTGGAGCAATATGAAGGGAGAAGTAGCTGATTTTGTTTCAAGATGTTTAGTATGCCAGCAAGTAAAGAGCGAACACCAGAGACCGGCAGGATTGCTTTAGCCACTGCCTATTCCCGAATGGAAGTGGGAGCATATCGCGATGGATTTAGTAGTGGGTTTGCCAAAGACGCTGAAGGGGTATAACGCAATATGGGTGATAGTTGACCGACTCACCAAATCTGCTCATTTCCTGGCAATTAAGGTAAATGATTCGCTGGAAAAGTTGGCAAAGCTCTACATAGATGAGATTGTAAAATTGCATGGGATACCAGTCTCGATTGTGTCCGATAGAGACGCTAGGTTCACATCAAAATTTTGGAAGAGTCTGCAAAGAGCTTTGGGTACCGAGTTGTCAATGAGTACAGCCTTCCACCCGCAGACCGATGGACAATCAGAAAGAACTATTCAAACGCTGGAGGATATGTTGAGAGCGACGTCATTGGATTGGCAATGGACTTGGGATGAACACTTGCCATTAGTAGAGTTCGCCTATAATAATAACTTTCATGCTAGCATCGGTATGGCACCGTACGAAGCGCTGTACGGGAGGAAATGTAGATCACCGACGTGTTGGGACGAAGTTGGTGAGAGAAAGATAACCGGACTGGAACTTGTGCAAGTAACTGCCAACAAGGTTCAATAAATTAGAAAATGGTTATTAACCGCGCAAACCAGACAGAAATCGTATGCTGACCATCGTAGACGTGATTTAGAGTTCCAACTAGGCGACCATGTCTTTTTGAAGATTTCGCCAACCAAGGGAGTGATGAGATTCGGAATCCGTGGGAAGCTGAGTCCAAGATATGTGGGACCATTTGAAATCTTAGAACGAGTTGGGACCGTAGCATACAAGTTAGCTTTACCGCCTGTTTTAGCAGGAGTTCACGACGTGTTTCATGTATCTATGCTAAGGAAGTATATTCCTGACCCAAGTCATGCAATCGAGTACAAGCAACTGAGGATGCGTGCCGACCTGAGCTATGATGAAGCACCGATAAAGATCGTGGATCGCAAGGATCAAACCCTGAGAAGAAGGGTGATTCCTTACGTAAAAGTTCAATGGAGCAATCACTCAGAAAGGGAAGCGACGTGGGAGCTCGAGAGTGAGATGTGAGAACATACCCTGAGTTATTCGCTGCTTAAGGTACGTTTAGTTTGGAGGACCAAACCCTTTTAAGGAGGGAAGAGTGTAATAACCGGCCTTTTTGGCCATTATTATTATTATTATTTCTTTCTTTTCTTTTATATTAAATGCTTTGTGATCGGGCTCATTAAATAATTAATGAATTGGGCTAGTAAAGAAGGGCCCAATCTAGTCAAACTTTGGAAAACCTTTTTGGAATAGGAAAAGGAGAACCCTAAGTATTTAAATCCTCTTTAACCCTCTCCCTACTATTTTGTGTCAACCACAAGCCCTAAAGAAAGAGAGAGAAGAGGCGGGGAGAGAGAGAACCGAGAGAGGGAGAAGAAGGAGAAGGAAGGAGAAAGAGAGGAGGAAGAAGAAGATTCAACCCCCCCTTCGAAGGTAATTCTCTCATCTCTAAATATTAATTCTTGGGTTGGGTATCACCTAGGAATTTTGAAACGAAACTTAGAACCCTAACCCTAAAGTGATAAAACTAGGGTTATTATTAATCTTTGAAAACCTCTTTAATGGAGGAAGTTGGAATGGAATAGACATGCATGCATGAACCACCACCACCACCACCACCACCACGACGGCGGCAGCAGCGGCGGCTGGCGGCAGTGGAGTGTGTGTCCGTGTGTGTGTGTTTGTGCGTGTGTGTGTGTGCAGTGTGTGTGTAGTGCATGTGTGCAGTGTGTGTGTTTGGGCAGTGTGTGTGTTTGTGTGTGTGTGCAGTGTGTGTATGCCGAGAGTGTGTGTGTGTGTAAAGTGTGTGTCACAAATTAGGGTTTGTAAATTAGGGTTTTGTGTGTGTGTGTTCATGGTGTTCCGAGTGTGTGAAAAGTCAACTAGAATATTGAAAGTCAACTGGGATAGGGAAAGTCACACTGTAAATAGTGAAAGTCAAACTGTGAATAGTAAAGTCAATGCTGGAATAGTGAAAGTCAACGATGTGAATAGTGTTTTCATGAAATTAAGTCAACTTAAGACATTTGGGTTGAAAGTAGACTTTTACGTAAAACCTAAGGGTATGTTGGGAAAGTTATGAAGGGTAATGTAAACCCTAAACTAAAGAAAGACCTTAAAAAGGGGTTTAGGAAATAAACTCATAAGGTTAAAGATAGAAAATGAAGTTGGGGGACGGGGTTAAATATTGCTTTTGCCCTAAAAGTAGTATCTTTGCGTGATTGTAGATTGTACGCAAGAACCGCTAGAAGTCAACGCTAGCAAGGTAAGGGATTACGTTCCTAAGTATCTTGAATTCTTTATTCATTGGAACTCTATAATTCTTTCATGAATGCTATATGGTCCATAGTGCTTGAACTCTACGTTGATGAACGTCTTGTGTATATCTTACCTATGACGTGTTTTGGTCGTAGGGAATCTTAGAACATTTGAATTTGCATGTGCTCTCATTTAGGGAACACTATTTTGGAAAGTATGCTATATCTAATTGCAACAGGTGTAGCTGTATAGTCCCTGAAAAGGACTAACTAGTCCCTGAAAAGGACTAATGCGGAAACGGTCCTAGGAAACGGACTAATGGAAATAAGTTTAGTTAACTACGTGTAACTTAGACTTTGTGGAACTCTAGATTATCATGATAACTCTAAATAAGGGAGCACCCTGAAAAGGTGTAAGGTCTCTTATTCACTTAACACCCTGAAAAGGTGTGACACCCTGAAAAGGTGTTTGGAACTTGGAATTTACGTAATGGAATTAGGACCACAAATCTTTGAATAGTTAACTGCATTCGTTACATGCAGTTAGTATTTTAAATAATGTCCGATCTTTGAAATTATCAACTGAGTCCGTTCTTTCGGTCACTTCTCCTTAGCTATCGGAGATGTCCGTATGAACTTACTGAGCATTGTTCGCTCACCCTTTCTCTAATAATCTTTTTCAGGTAACGACTTAAAGAGGTAGACGGATCGCTAGATGAAGCTGTCCGTGTCAGTTATATTAAGACTTTATGGTTTATTTTGTTTAGCTAGTGGTTGTACTGGCTTTGAAGACTTAGCATTTAATTCGCTTCCGCATTTATTGTTGAATTGATGGTTTGAGACTAGCCGTTGGGCTGTTTAAGTGAGATTTTGTAAGATAACTATTGGTATTTCCATGTTTTTATGGATTTGTCTACTTTATGAAAATCTGGGTCGTTACATGAATGGTATTGTAAAGCTCTTTAATCATATTGTTATTGTTTTGTTGGATGCATGCAGGCTTCAGCAATCAAGTTCTCAAATATAGTCGTTCGCTTTTTTGTTGCATTGGTAAGACACTCGCATGATACGTTTTTGGTGTAAATTTTTATATACCTGCACTCTTGGTGAAGGAGAGGAAATTGAAAATGTGATGATGCTTAATCGAAACAGTTTTTAGAGACATGCATATTATGGTCCGCGTAAAAAGTGTTGAGAGACGAGAAAGAGGTCTGACTCATATCCATATGTCCTAAATTTTTGCAGTGACTGATGCCAAGTTGAAAATTTTTACAAGTTTTTATGCAAATTTCGATTTACTAATACGGCTGGTAATGGTAATTCGTTTAAAGATTACTAAGATTGTAGGACTGAATTTCTGAACTTGGAGGTAGTGTTATTTAGTGTAATCATCCATAGCATCTCATCGGCAGGACAGTTATTAGATTTTGGAGGACCATTACATGCTTTAAACTTTGAAGGTAAGAGCTTGAACTGGAAAAAAAAAAAAAGGAAAGAAGGTTTGAATTAAGCATGGGTCGCATTCTGCTGATCATGCCAGATTATGTTTTCGAGTCCTCACTTGGCTGACCACCATTATAGTCTATTTCATTATCAGGCGTTGTATCTTTCTGTTACATGTTACCGGGTACTGATGTTTTATTTTCTTGGTGGTAATGTAATGACTACAATGAAATTCTGAAAAATGTTATTGATAAATCATTATTATTTATCAATAACATTTTTTAGAATTTGACTAGAATTATTAGATCGTCCCCAATGATTGGTCAAAGTTCATTTTTGTTGACCATAAAAAGTCAAAATGAGACTATCTTTTCAGGACGGAGGGAGTGTTATTTTTTTAATGGGTAATGTATGCTAACACTTGAAATTTTCATTTACCAGGATAAGATCCTTCAACATAAAGGATTTGGAAATTGCTGGTGGCTTGATTGTATGCCTATTAATTAAGATTCAAAGAAAACATAGGCATCATGGTTACCATATGGTAGTTTTTTTTTTTTTTTTTTTTTCCTGTTAATCACATTCTGACTCCCTCCTTACGCCCATTTGTTTAATAACAACATTATAATTTTATTTTTTTCAATTATTCAAGGGTGTACGTTACATTTATGATTTGGTTATTATTTCATTGAAGACTATGTCAAATCCATTATAAAGGAGTACTACAGCATGTTATGGAAATGCATGGAATTTCACTTTTCATGTACTCCCTCTGTCATATGTTCCAAAATATATACTTCATTTTATACTTTTCTACTATATAGTAGATTTTGTTATTCATATCCATGATGTGAAATTTACTTCCTCGGATACCAGTCCAAACTCTACTCTTTAGGCACTTTTGAATGATGTCACTGAAACTTGTCCTTGACTGGAAAGTGTTCTAAATCTCATTTGTCGTGAAATGAACTTGGATTCAGATGGTTAGTTGAGTAAATGTTCTTAGTATGAAAAGTGAAATAGGAGAGATAAAGTGGGGTAGAGAATAATGGGTGGAAAGTTGTTGTGAGTGTGAATGTGGGTCCCATTAAATAAAACACTTCCATTATGATTGTTCGTATTTCCAGTCCAAGAGCTCGCGGCAATCAGCGCAATGTATGTTGGCAACTGTGTGAAGACCAGTTATGAGATGCCTCTCTTCTTTGGTACCCATCACAATGAAAATAAAAATTTTATGGGCCAAAGATTGATATCAATCTTTTCTCTCTCTCTCTCTCTCTCTCAGTATGAACATAACATGCATCAGTGTTTCTTACCAAATTAGCCTTATCATTCCCGTCGAATTTCGACGGGTTATTCACTAGTATTTATTTATGATAACCCTCTCTCACTCTCAAAATAAATGTTCAATAAAAATTGAAATTTGTTATAATAATACTAATTAGATAAAATTTTAGTACAATATAAATATATATATTTTTTTTAATAGTATTTTACTAAGATTTTTTTCTTTCTAAATCATTATTATTTTAGTTGTAGGATAATGAATTAACAATTTTGTTAGAACTTTAACTAATTTGGTTTAAATTTTGTCCAATCATCGCCACATCAACGAGGAAGGGGTCAACTTGTTGCTTACTATGACAGTCTCGTTAAATTGTTAACTGACATTAATAAAGTAGGTTACTTTTGCTAATTTAACAATAATACGCAGGTTGCTTTTGTTGTTTCAATAGTACAAATGTAAAAGTGAAATTCTGGAGTAGTATGCGGGTCAATTTGGTAGTTTACTCGTGTCTTGGCAACTGTTTGAGCAACGAAGCTCATAGCTTCTGGATAATCTTCACGTGCACCGCCTCGTACACGTTCGTTCCTTCGTCAGCCGCAATTGGCAAGCTCTAGATACCAAGTTAAAATTCAGAAGTCATATGAAAGAGAAATAGTCTTATTTTCTTGATCTCTTCAACTGTGTACAACAACATTATATACTAGAATTTCAAATATCTACCAAATCCCTACAATGATGCTATAGGTTAATACCTACCTAATTTACACTTATCAAAAAAGAAAAATTTAGTACAAAATAGAAAGAAATAAATCATGGAAAAAATGTTAAGAATATTAACGAGATCGTCTATATCTCAACAACTTTTAATAAATAACTCAACCGTCCAAATTATAGCAGGTTAGGACGTGTTCATTTGTTCACTTAGACTACACAAGGCCTCGTATCCTTTAATGAATAATACTTGGAGTTTTATTGTTATTTCTGAGCGAGATTTTGTGAGTTTGTTTTGTACCTTTAGCATTGCAGCCCCTTAAATACTACTCCTGTATTTCCAAATCTACCACCCCTTCCTTTATAAAGCTGCACCTTTTAAGTCACGATATCTGCTAGCACGGTCAAACTTCAATTTTATTGGTGAATGAAGTGGCAAAACCGTAGTTATAGACTTTATATAGTTCAATGCTCTCAACAATATTTTTGGAAAAAAAGTTTGGAAAGCGAAAAGAGCCCCTCTAGTTTTATCTTTGATGTAAAGACTCCCTTAATGTTATTCCTCATTTCAAAAAACCTCCCTACATGAAAAGAATATTCTATGCTATAAGGATTCAAGGTACTTATTTTATTTGCTATTTTTTATTGTTTTAAAAAACTATTTTCATTTCAACAATTTAGTCTTAAAAATGTATAACCAATACGTGCTTAATGAAGTAAATATTCATATCTGTAAAAAAAATTTGATTAGTCTATAGAGATGATCATTTTGGAACGGGGTGTATACAATAACAACCAACAACAATTAAGTCTTAATTCTAAAATAATTCAAAGTTGATTAATATGAATGGAAAAAAAAAACTAGCTAATAAGAAATAAAGAAGATATACTCCATTGTGAAGAAAATTTTGTTTTTTTGCTTTTTTTGAAAAAATAGAAAAAAAAAAAAAAAAAAAAGAGGGAAGAAAATAATGATGATGATGATAATAATAATAATAATTGAAACCCATCATCAACATGACGAGATAAAACTATCTACTACTAATCACATGTTTTATAAGTTTGGAAACAAATATATCCATATCCATCCAAAAAAAAAAAAAAAAAAAGATAAGTCAACATTAAACTTTCTCATTCGTGGAAAAAGCATTCCCCATTACAAACCATACATCTTCTTCATACAAATGTATGTTCATGAACGTTAATTTGATACATTTGGATAAAAGTGTATTTTTATATTCACTCTTACTTGATAAAGTTGAAATTAAAATTTTCTCATTCAGAAAAAAAAAACAAGAAATCTCCCATTCTTACCATTGACATCTCTCATAAATATTATGAGTGGATATTTGGTGTAAAGGGAAAATGAAATAGTTTTATCATAATTCAATGAAAAATCTCTAAATTAGAAAAAAAAAAGTTTATTAATCACTACAATAACCTTGTGAGAAAAGACAAAAACTTGTGTGAGACGGTTTCATACGTGACATGGATCTTATTGAGAGAGTAAATGATGCCTCTTATGGGCAGGGCAGGGCAAGCTCATTTTCTCTGTCGTCGAAATCCGTCTCACGCATAAGACCGTCTCACACAAAACTTCCTCGTGAGAAAAAAAGGTCAATCGTTCATGTCCCCATCCATCGATACAAAAACCTCAAGGGGTAATATGGAAATTCATACAAACATAAGTACTCCAAATACAAAATTTATTACCCTTAGTAGAATGAATAAATAGGTTTCGTGATTCTCGATCTCTCTATCTGTAATCTCTCCCCCCGAGGGAACAAAGCTGTTGCAGCCTATATATATACCCGTTATGTTTATACAAAAATAAATTAAAAAAAAAAAGAAAGCATAGAAAAATAAATTAGACATAAATTCTGGTTCGCATCAGCCGTTGATTCAAGATCATAATCGCCGTCCCAGATCTTTCATCTCCTCCCTGTAATCTCTCTGTTTCTTACCCAATACTGTATTTATTTATTTTGTTCATATTTTTGAAATTTTGCATAGATTTGTTGAAGGATTTTTCTTGGGAAAGGTGAATTCATTTCCTTTTTAGATTTGTTTTTTGGGCCTGTGATTTTGAAGCTTCTTATAGTTTTAAATGGATATTTTCTTTACATTTTGCTCATTGTTAGTTTCTTATAGTTTTAAATGGATATTTTCTTTACATTTCAAAATAGAAACTATTTTTTTTTTCGCTTTAACAGATTTTTTGTTAAGCTTGATTAAGATGGGTTTTACTTCAAAGTTTGAGCTGGGATTTTTATGCTGTTTAAAATAGTTTCTATTTTGAAATCTTGAATGTGATAGTTTTGAAGCTTGCTGATTTTGTTCTGGGTTTTGTTTAGTTTCCAAAATGTTTCCAAACTTATACTCTCACCGTAATGATCTTCTCATTTGCCATTTTTGATTGTCCCAAAAAGTTTTTCTGATACGTACAATTTAAGCTTAAATGTACATAAACTCGGATGTGAATCAGTAATGTGTGTGTGATTTCTTTTGTCTTCAGAATATAAGGAGCTCGAGTGAACTAAATCGTTCATGGTAGTCACAGGAGATTGAAATTAGTATTTCCAGCTGAAAGAGGTCAGCTCCATGTGCATCTTGTTTGTTGATCTGTTATTTTGGAAGTTTATGTGATTATGGAATTCTGATTTTTTTTTTTTTTTTTTTTTTTTTAACATGACATTAGGTATAGTTGATTCACCAACTACAATTAAATACTCCCTCCATCCCAAAATGATTTTCGCGTTTGACTATTCAAACTTTTTAAGGATATGAACACTTGCTTCACTAGCCATGCTTTGTTTAAGCCTAAAATATAGAAATGTGGAGAACTTTTTGGGACAATGAGAAATAGCAAATGAGAAGATCATTTTGGGACGGAGGGAGTAATAGCAATTGTTTTGCTTCCAATTATTGGTGAAGGTTTTAATGAGCATGCTTTAAGTCCCATATCGTTAATTAGACGTCTTTTTATAAACCCTAATTAAGTCTTCCATTCATTTTCCTTTTGTGGGAAGGGGTTCAACCATGAGAATGTGAACCTCAATGTTTGTGCTCTCAGGTTTGAAGCATTTCGACGCAGTGCCGAGGCTAGGCTATGGCCAAGGTTCAATTTTGGAAACGTGTCAATTTTAGCACTATTATTTTTTAAAAAAAAATAACCTTTTGTTACTAAAAATAATGAATTTACACATTTTGACCCCCTTAATTTTGAGAAAATATTGCACTAAATAAATATTTTGACCCCCTTGTATACTACTTTCAGATTCCTCAATTATAATAGTTATCGTATAAAAAATCTTGACCCCCTTCAAAAAAAAATCTGGCTTCGCCACTGTTTCCAAATATGGGGAAATGACTGAATAATTAATGAGGATTCAAAAGAACTTCATGCTCTTAAAGCTTCAGCTCCTTTACCATGGAGCAGCTTTAGGTTTGGGTGTACTAAATATTTAAGGTTCCGAAGAAAGAAACGCCCAAGTGGTGGAATTTCTTTGACGCCGTTGTCGTGAAATAAGTCATTTTTTTTTTTAACAAAAACCATATGAAAGTTCATAAGATACATGGCACCTCATCGTGGCAATTGGAAGGTCCATTCGTATCAAAGATACATTTTGAAGGGAACATGCTTATGAGTAGTTGTGGAAGTAGAGTATTTGTGTTGAATCTCTTAAAGCTATTATAGATCCACGAGTCCTAGGCCAATTAGCCTTGGCTCACATAGGTAGGCCCTAGCCTCTTTCAGGAAGGTCAAGGGTTCGATCACCCCCCCCCCCCCCCGGGTCCCCATTGCAGAAAAAGAATAAAAAATATTGGGGCTTCTAGGGATGATGTGCTGGGGTGCATTCTAAGAAAGAGTAGTTGATAGAGAATTTAACTAGTTAGTTCTTTACTGATTCAAATCTTCTTGACTAGTAAAATGTATTCATACAGTTTTGATGAATGAAATCATGCACTCATTTTTGGCTTGTCTTTCTACTTTGGTGTCGAACTTGGACTAACGTGTGGCTGAACCCCACAAATAATTAGGGGCACCCCAGAAAGATTAGGAGCCATGGTCTCCCTTTCCCTTATGCTAACTACTCCCATGTTGGATTTCGTCATCTGAATTGTGAATGTCTTCACATCGTAACGAAGCATTTTTCGTTAGATTATCTTCTTTGTTTATATATCTATTTCATTTCGACCCCCCCCCCCCCCCCCGATTTTCGACATGAATGGATTTTTTTCTTTTGTGAGTGAATTCCATTCATTCTTGGTGCATATCTTGGGGACTTCAACTTTATGATGTGTGTATCTTTAGGGTTATCATTATTTCAATACCATTATCTGATTCTATGCAAAAAAAATCTAGTTATCAAAAACGGTCCAAACTCCGAAATTTTCTTACCAGCAATGACAACTATCAACAACAAAGCATTAGTCCCAAAATGATTTGGGGTCGGGCTAACATAAATTGAGGTGGTGAGAAAATAAAATAATTCTGTGGCTGCTGGGATTCGAGCCCAGGTCTCCACGGCCACAACGTGGAATTCTTACCACTAAACTACAGCCACATTGTTGCATTGTAAAGTTTAACACTTTATAAAATTTAAATGAACCACAAAGTACATAAAAATATATCCTATTATGCATGCAAAAAACCTCTAATACCTCTTAGGTCCCCAACTCCTATTGCTGGTTACTCTACCATTAATACAATCGAAGGCAGTAGCTTCAAACAAAGGAAAAGGAAGCGATATTTATGTTGCTTATTTTAGACTTCCCAAATAGGAAGATGAATGCTGGACACTTATTTCGGCACGGAGTGATTAGTTTTTCCTCCAATCCAAGGGTATGTTACTGTGTTACTTTCCTCGTCGTCTATGAATCTTTTGTCCTTGGTTTCAGTCAACACCTGATGGACTAATATCATTGTTTGTTGAACACGATCTGGGGAAAGGGAGGGGGGGGTCATTTCTATCTTGATTTTGATGTTCAGGGCATCGTTCTCTTGGGATAAATGGAATTTACTTGTTTACCCCTGACGTACAAGATTTTTTTTCCTTATATTATGGCTTCATCTGATAGACGTTAACTCATTTGTTCGCACACATCAGGGGATTGAGATCTATTCAAATGCAGCCACTGCCTACAAACTTTACCATCAAGGTCAAAAAGGAGCAACACGATGTCAACGGCTCTCCTATCCCCCGCCTCCCCTATAGCATCAAAACGGACCCGCCCGAGCTTAATGACTATACTACCCCTCCAAACAATGACATGAAGACAATGGAGCAACATGATACCAAGGCTTCTACTTTCAACGGACATGTGAAAAAAAATAACACTTTCCAAGATTATGTTGAAATTTCATCCTCAGATGAAGACGATGATGATGCTAATGAAGATTCTCAGAAGCAGCTGGTGCTTTATGATCCTGCCTCTAATGGGGCCGGTGAAATCGAAGCCGTCCCTGACCCCATTTCCTATAGGCCGCCTTCATCGTTACCTAGACAACATTTTCGATCTTCAAGAACTTTGCCTTCAGTAGGGGCATTTACTGTCCAATGTGCTCAATGTTTTCAATGGAGGCTCATCCCAACTAAGGAGAAATATGAGGAAATACGTGAACACATTACGGAAATGCCCTTTGTGTGTGAAGCGGCTCGTGAATGGAGGCCGGAAATATCGTGTGAGGACCCACCTGATATCGAGCAAGATGGAAGCAGGGTATGGGCTATTGATAAGCCCAACATTTCTCAGCCACCTCCAGGATGGCAGCGGCTTTTAAGAATCAGAGGTGAAGGAGGCTCCAGATTTGCTGATGTGTAAGCATCTCTCCAATATCTAATGTGGTTATGAATTACTTGCTTATTCTCAAAAAAGATGTACCCATTCTCAAAAAAGATGTACCCATGTGGCTGGGGCGAGTTGTTGATTGTTCACTTGTCAACCCTCTGATATGAGTATTGAGTTGTACTATATTTTCAGGTATTATGTGGCACCATCAGGCAAGAAGCTCCGATCTATGGTTGAGATTCAAAAGTGAGTGTCTCTTTTCAATCATTTTTATGTTGTAAGTGTGTTTTATTCTCTTGTTGATTTTTTTCCTAATAGTTTTCAAATTACAGGTACTTGATAGAACATCCAGAATACATACAGCAGGGGGTGAATCTATCACAGTTCTCGTTTCAGATTCCAAAACCATTGCAGGAAGACTATGTAAGGAAGCGGCCTCGTTTGCCAGCATTCCCTGACGGTAGCAACTTTGGGATGCCTGGATATCTCGAACCTTCTAATGGTATATCTTATTACTGATCTCATACCATTTCTCATAGTAGTCTGGAGGGAAAGAAAAACTACACCCTCCGTCCCGGAAAGATAGTCTCATTTGATTTTTAATGGCCAACTCAAGTGAACTTGACTAAACATTAATGTCACATTCCATTGAATATCAAAAATATGTTATTGGTAATAAAGTGAATTATCATTTATCAGTAACAATAGAGTTTCACAAAGTCGATTAGATTGACATTTATATTTTGTCAAAGTTCGCTTGTATTGACCATCAGAAACCAAATGGGACTATTCCGGGACGGAGGTAGTATAATGTAACTGCAACTAAATTATGGATTAATTCCACTGTCCAACCCACCCGTTTAAACATGTATCACTTCACCCCCACCCCTGGTGGTGAAGCCACCATACGCTCATGGGGGTCATACCCCCTTGATTTTCGAATTGTGCTACCCCCTTGATTTTGGAATTATGCTATTTTCACCCCTTTTTAAGTGTAGAAAAATAACATTTACTATTAAAAATTCCAATTTTTGGAATTTTGACCCCCTTAAATTTAGGAAAAAATAACACTATTATCATTTTTTCGACCCCCTTCCACTAAATTTCTGCCTTCACCACTACAGCCCCCCCCCCCAATCCCTGGTTTGGTTTTGTCTCACTTTTCCCTTTTTGTCAACTACATTTAAATGAAATGACTGTTTTACCCCTATATCTTCCCAATACAAACTCCAAATGTTAACTCGGTCACTTTAAAAGTTGAAGGGTAAATAGTCATGCTATTTAAATAAAGTTGATCAAAAAAGTGTGACGAAACCAATCCGGGGGGGGGGGGGGGTGATACTTATTCAAATCTCGGGAGTCAGAGAGTGGAATCAACCCATTAATTTACCAAACCCCCTCCTATCTAATGTTAGAGAATTTAGGTTAGGGTAAATTGATAATCCTGGATAATTGATCGAATTGTGATTAAATCACTCTCCGAATAAAGTATTTCGCCCCTTAATGCCTGGGTTACACGAAATCTTTATATGGGATAAGACAATCAAACAATCTGATTCTAGGCAAAGAAAGCAGATTAAAACTCAGAGAATTGTTAGGGTTTTTCGTGAATGAAACTGAGATCCAAAATCAGATTATAAAGAGATTGCAGTAAAAGGCATTGTTTACAGTCATGACTGTTGGCCCAACAGTCATAATATTTAACTGATCATGTCTCTTGGTTTTTGGCGGGTTTTGGTGGGGAAACTGGCGGGAGATTAATTGCAGTACCAACAATACCGTTTTGCGGGACCCCAACAAGGGGCGCTGCCCCTTGACCCCGCAAGGGGGCGCAACCCCCTTGACCCCTGCATCTTTATCGTGGTCGATAACATATTGACTCAAAATGAGTGTGTACTCCACACTTTCCCTTACTCATATCCGAGCCTAATATGAGATCGCATTGGTCTCTAGTAAATCCAATTACATAAAATCGTTGATGACACTAAAATCACCAACATCTAATAAGGTAAGTATTCACATCTTGTGCAGTGAATCCCATAGCATGGGCAGGTCCGATGGAGAATACAGACTTACAGCTCGGCCTGCCAGGGTTATCCGCTCCGTATTTCGAGGCACCAATATTTGAACCTGTATGCCGATCACCAAAGAAGGCAAGAACAACACCACCCACCAAGAGGCGGCACAACTTCAACTTCATGTATAATCAGCATCAATTCTAGGCCTGAAGATTAGCTATGCTCTGGTAATCTGATCCCTTTCTTTTTTGTTAAAAAATGGAGTCTTTACTCATCCCATTTGGCCTGTTAGCTTGCCAGCTTCTTTTGATTTGGCATCATGTTTAGAAGACAATGTTTCAGTAAACAGAACATATATGAAGTTGGTGGATGTGAAAGGGATGAAGATGTGAGTGGGGTGGATGGATGGGGATGATGCCATTGTGACTGTGAAAATATATATTTATGGAAATTTATATCTTTATTTTTGTTATAAATGAACCTGAAATAGTTCTGGTTTTGTTGTTCACCCCATGCTCAAGTTTTTTTGTTTTTTTTTTTTAATTATTTGACCCATGCTTAAGTTTTTAAAAAGTACTCCGTCCTTGTTGTCATTTTTCATTGTTTCAAAAACTTCTTTCTATTTTTATAATTTAAGCTTAAATGTGTGTAAGAAAAACCGAAAAACAATTGTTCAATTTGAATAGTCAAATTTTCATCTCTAAAAAATTAAAGTTTGAATAGTTTGATAAAAAAAAAAAAAAAAAGTTGAATTGTAAAAAAATTGTGAAGATCATTTTGGGTCACGTTGAAGCCCGTTGGATGGATACTTTTAGGCTGGGCTAGGGCTGCCCCGTTGAGTGGCCCATAAATAGTATAAGAAGCTAATTATCCAAATTCGTAGAAGCCCAGCCCAATGACATTCTGCTAATCACCCTAACTTAAAACTTTAGTTTCGAAATTAATATTCAAAATGGTCCAAAATAAAAGAGTTATCTGTCAGCATTTAAGTATGACTTACGAAGCCACAACATTCTGATTTTGATTTTGACTTAATTTTGAAATTCCACATTTATTTGGTCCATAGAGAGTTTATTTATGGTCCTCAAAATCTCTTTCTGCCTTCACAACAAATTAAAAACCAAAAATATCTCATTTGCATACAAAATTATCATTATATATAGTAAACGCAGTCCTTTTTTTTCTTTTTCCGATATTCCAAGTCAGAAGACAAGGATATGGATTGAACCCTAAACCTCACATATGAGCTTGACTTTACCACTGAGCCACTCTTTTGAGATAGTCAACGCGCCATTGATATTTAAGTCAACATACTGCCCTCCGTCATGAATTTTCACATTCTAAAATAGTTATAACAATGAACCATATACATAAAATTAAAGCACATAAAAAAAGTTACACACGTTGGGAGTCACATTCTTCCTTTGCTAGTTTATTCTCACCTGAGAAAAGACTCAACTGAATCTGCATTTGTGATCCATGATAAACGTATAAAGAATCAAAATTCTATAAATTTTGGAAAAAAAAATAATAAAAATCATACGGATATTTGAAAGAAATGATCCAATAGAATGGTCACACCTAGCATGGTATATATGAAGTGGTGTACCATCATTGTCATTTCTTGCTAAATTCTCCATTTTAATGGCTTCCTTGTAGGAAAGGAATTCATTATTGTGGTACATCAAGCAATCTCACTAATTATCAATACTTAATATTCTTGTATAAACAAGATAAATTTACAATGTGACACAATATATTGTTTTATCTTTACGATAAGATATAAAGTTAGCTTTATCTCCTAGATCTTGTCCAACGGTCCAGATTTGTATTTCTTTTATTTATTCACACAATTAGTTGTATGTTTAACAATTATTATTTTCTAAAACACAAATAAAAATTAACGATTCAAAACTTTACATCTATTAGATCAAAACTGTAGATATGAAAACAGATCAGGCGTATATCTAGCTCTTTCCGACCTTAAATATGAATTTGACTAATCGTTATGAGTCTTCTCAGACAATCTTGTCCACCTACTAGAGGTCCATTTGTGTCTCTCAAAATCAAGATGATTAACATTGGCCTCTCAAAAATACCCCAAATTAACAAAGGGTGCCCTACTAAAAAGTGGGTTGTCTATATGCAAATGCATTATTGGGAAGTGTATAATGGGCTGGAATTGGCTTTGTGGGATCTTTTAATGCATTTAATTTAATTTGGCTTATCTCATTTACCATTGCCAAATACAAACCCCCTTTCTATTTATAGTTGTAATTGTGTGGGTTTCAATCTTGTCAGCTTGTCATAGGTGTGGTTCTGGCACATATCATAAGACCATGAGCAATAGTTTCAACCCCAAAAAACATTCAACTACCTTAATATCACTTCACCTCATCTTCTCTCTCCATCTACTTAATCATTCAACTACCCTCTCAACTACACCCCCACGATAACTAGTTTAGTTTAAAATTCAACTCCTCCCAACTCATAATTCTATACTCCACCACTTTTTATTTTATTTATAATCTTTATTGTTATGATCAATAAAATAATAATAATAATAATAATAATAATCATTTTTAATTAAAAAATAAATGATTATTATTATTATTATTATAAATTCGAGTTTTTTTAAATTTTGTAAATTTTTTTTGTTTACACTTTGTAATTAAAGAAGGATAATTAAGAAATTTTTAAAGAGAAAAGAGGTTTTTTTTTCGGTGTCCAAATCAAATAAAACTTATATCAATTTATAGAGGAAAAAAATCATGAATTTTGGCGAAAAAATAAAATAAAATAAATTAATTTGCTGTAAAATATTTGAGCTCAAATAATTGGGGTGGGAAATAAATCACAAAAAATCAACAACCAATGGGTCCATGACATGTGTTAATCAGAAAAAAAAAAAGGAAAAAAAAGGGCAAGAGGCCGCCACACTCGCCGGCTTGGGAGGTGTGGCGCACTCTCCAAATTCTAGCCAATCCCAAGCTGCCACGTGGCTAGTGGCGGACCCCACCCGAATTTCTCAACCCTGTTGATCCCTCTCAACTCTTCCCCTTCAACCACCCCCTCTCAACTCCCTTATTGCCCACCCTCAACTAACTTACACCCCTCTCAACCCCCTCTCAACTCCCTTATTGCTCATGGTCTAAGGGTTCTACTATTTGCACATTTTTTTGTGTGTAAAAAACCTCGGGAATAGTAAATACCTCCCATAATTACTTTTTTGACATATTGAACTTTGAACCTAACCATGAATGAAACAGACTAATCTAGCCTAATCTGACAATTTTTTGTCCCTATTTTCATTGCTACTACTCCCTCCGCCGTTTGACTTTTTGTTCTTTTTAGTTTACTACTCCATCCGTCCCAAAATACTTGTAGTTCTAAGATTTTTCCAACCACCTTTTTCAAATGCTTGGGCTTTGGACCCTATTAGTAACTAGGCAGACTATGCAATTTATAATAAATATATATTTATTTAAAAATAAGATTATTCTAATATTAAAAATTAAAGAAATTTAAAATTTTATCTAACAAAACATTCAAAATGAAAATAAGTTAACTCATCTCATATCTTGAGTCAATCCAATACAATAAACTCAGCACTATAATTAGATCGTAAATACTGCTAATAATTGTTAATCCGGTTTAAATATAGAGTAGCCCATCCAGCTGCACAATTATATTTGAAATGAACCAACTGTGGCATGAGAGTGGGCATTGGGTACCCTCCATTGTTACTTGGACGTAATGATTATTATTAACGTGTCCGATTGCAATAGCAACATGTTGATACCATGGGGGCGGACAAGATCGAAGCGGTAAGTGCGTCATGCTGCCTTGAATGCTTAGAACATGTAATATCACATTGTACTTTGAAGCAATAAGGACACCCATTTCAGGCATACTCATCCAATGCTCATGAGGTGCACATCAACCAATCTTAAAGAAATTCAACGAATTATAAACATTTAACCATCCCCCACTGCCAAACATCTCGACATATTCTTCTTTATACGTGACCAACTCTTCTATCAAATTATGCTGGATAGTGGGCCATGCACTTCAGAAAGGCCAAGACAAACAACTATTGCTCGAAATCCACATTTTCCATCATTCATTACATCGTGTACCTGCATAATATAACGATGAAGTATAGCTGGAAATTGATGAATGTATGGATGAAAAGAGTATTGTAAGCCCGTAGAGTAAATCATTCATTACATCGTGTACCTGCATAATGTAAGGATGAAGTATAACCGGAATTTGATGAATGTATGGATGAAAAGAGTATTGTTGGCCCGTAGAGTAACTGTGTCTTGCTGGTTCCGGAAACTAATATTTATTAACCTCAACAAACCCTGCGGAAGAACAACTATGTCTACTCGGTTTTTGTGTTGGCTGAGCTGGAATCTGATCCTGTTTCCGAGTTGGTTTTTCTGGTTTCTGAGTTGGTTTTTGAGTTCGCACTAGCGGATCAACACGTTTTTTCTGAAAAGTTTATCCTTTAAGGAAGGACGCCCACGAGTTGTAGCGTGAAAAGCTGGCTCACGAACCGAAGTTGTTGATGGCGCGATTATCTCCCTCAACTTTCTAAGAAAACTAAATTTACGAGATCTTGACTTTTTTTTTAACTGTGCATTAAACATTTGTAGCTCAATTTCACAACCAAAATCATCATCTCCCACAGGTGTGCACGGTAATAAGTCAAGCTTCCTCCAAAACTTATCAATTGAATCAAGTAGGATAGGACGACCTTTATTGAAATATATCACCTGTTCATGTGCACATGGCAGCCCATGGCTTGTACGCAATTGACATCCACAATTTCCAGAGTAAAATTTATTATCTTTAGATCACTCAAATTCATTCAATATTATTTCAAGGGCATAAATTGAAACGAAACCACGCAATTCTCGGAACACTGGTGTGTTGAACCGATGTCGAACTAAAATTTTGCTTTGTTCAAGGCTTGCATTTATAGATGTGACTTGTGACTGAATGACTTGGTGAATATAAGTCAATGATCTTTCGAAATATGAATTTGAGGACTCCAGGTATCTTTTCAACTTAGCATGCTGACTCTCCACTCGATTTGTTGTGTGATTTCCGAAGTTAAGAAATCTGTCAATCCAAGCAGATACAAACATTTCTTTATAAAGTGTGAGCCAAGTTGCATTTAGATAAGTAAGAACACCTGAAAAGTCAAACAAACTTAATTTAAATTGTACGAATATTAACTTATAAACATATCAATATAAAAACCGAAATTGTAAATCAATAACACATTTAGTCATTCAATGATAAATGATATCATATTTTAAAGAATTAGTATATTACTCAAAAGTAAATAAATAATATACAACAAGTACCAGGAAAATTAAGCAATATTGCTTCGAGTTGTGCAAAATTAGACATGTATACTTCTTCGGTTTCAGATTCAATCAGTCTGCTCCATGCTCTATAAAACAAATCCCAATATTCACGTGATTTTATTGTTGGCCTGCACTTCTTCAAAATATTTCTATTGATGTGCCATCTACAAAGTAATCCTTTGGCTTTCGGAAATACATGTTTGCATGCGTTCATAAGAGCCAACTCCCTATCTGTAACGATAACACGTGGAGCAGTACATCCATCTATTATCTATTTAAGACAATTTAAAGCCCAAGTATAGTTGGATTCTTTTTCTTCCTGCATAAAGACAAACTCTATGCAAAACGTCGTGTTGGTTGAAGTCATGCCAACAATTTCAAGGAGAGGCATCTTGTACCTGTTTGTTTTGTACGTCACATCCATCAACAACACATCTGGAAATGCACGCCATATCTCCAATGATTGTGGATGAGCAAAAAACAAGTCTTCCAATTCATTGGTTCTATCATTTGTACGACTATAAAAAACATAAACGTTTTCTTGTAAAAATGTCATAACAACCTGCATTTGAGTTCTACCCCCTTTTTCCGTCTCACGAAGATTTTGACGTTCATTGTATATCGTTTTGACAGTAGACACATTACCTTCATTTTGTTGTTTTATTGTCTCCAAGATAGCCCGTGGCTTTATAAACTTTTTTGACAAATCTTCCACTATCTGAGCTTCATTTTTAGACAACCGCCTTGCATATGGATGACCTTCCAATTTCGAAGAAGGGCCATGATTATGTTCTCCACATATTATATTTAACCTCCATCCGTCACCCTCTCGCAAACATTTTCCTTCCAATTCAAAGGGGCACTTTTTTTTGAGCCAGTATTCCTAGTAGAGATTTTCTTACTTTTATATATTCCACCACGATCACATTTTAATTGAACAATAAATCCATATGATCTATTTATCGATCTTTTGATGACAATAACATAACCAAGAGAAAATCCCACACTGTACACTCAATCAATCAAATTTTGCCGAGAATTGAACACCTAAAAATGCTTACTTATTAATATAAGGTACGAGAAAAAATCAACAAGAGACACATACGACAATATTACGGATGTTATTTAAAAAAAATACTCCAAAACTAAGGTGTTAAAGAACGACTTGAAAACTCAGTTTAGTTAAAAATAAATAAAAAATTAACACTCAAAGGGGTAATTTAAGTTCAACTTTTTTTTTTGTTGAAAAAAATGCCCAATTTTATCAGATAATTTACTATTTATTTATACTTATATATATATATACAAGTATAAAATAAAACTAAAAAATTAGTAAGAAAATATTTAAGAACACATTTTTAAGTAAACATACATTATATTAAAAAATACATGCGTTCGAATGTTGGGAGCTAATCAAAGTATGAGGACAATTGCAAGGCACAGAGAGAAATGGAGAAAGGTTAGTTCAGTTAACAATGGTAATATATCTCTATGCAATAGTTGTACATTCACCTTTCAAATTAAAATTCCTTTACAAAATTGAGATTTTCAACATGTTTTAACAGTAACCCAATTTTCTGAGTAATTTTCATCCAGGAAAAAGATTTTGTTTTTAGAATAGCAACATGGGGTTTTCTAGCAATGGAGATTTTTTTTTTATTTTTTTTTTTAGGAAAATTGGATGGGAAAGTGAAGAAAGGAGTTTATAACAATCATTTTTTTATGAAAAAAATAACGATTTCTTAAAGCCAATAGCAATACTTTTAAGATAACAAATTTAATTACCACAAAAAAAAAAAAAAAAAAAAAAAACAGTTACAATCACATTTATGTTGCTCAAATACAATACATTGAATGATATACTCTCCTTCTGTTCTAGAAAAATAGTCTCATTTTGATTTTTTATAGTCAATAAAAAATGAACTTTAACCAAACATTAGTGTCAATTTAATGATAACAATAAAATTCAAAAAATTGTTGTTGATAAATCACTTAATGATTTATCAATTACAAATTTTAGAATTTCACTAAATGATTAAATCTTCACCGGCGGTTCGTCAAAGTTTATTTTTTTTTACCATAAAAAATCAAAACGAGACTATTTTTTTGGACAGGGGGAGTAAATATTAGTGTACCTGATCGGTCTCAAATCCGCATGTGTTGTAGGCATATGATCCATCTCCATCTTCGTTATCATTTATATCCTCCTAAAAATAAACACATTTGAAAACATGTAAGAGTACTTTTTTTTTAATCATGTAAGAGTAAAATTGAAATTAAGATATTTTGAGAAAAAATATTAAGTTAACTTAAACCTTATCACTTGATTCTGAATGATCTCTCTCCATCTTTCCATTTTAAAATATAAATGTCCTCTTTTGCAATTTTAATATGTCAAAAAAATTATGCTTTGAAAGGTGAAAGGGTTAACTTCAAAATCTAAAGAAAAATATGAGCTATATATAATTTGTTGTCAAAGAAACTGGGTATAACTTTGTCTACAAAGTCAATTTTTTGTAAATTGTTTGATGACACATTTTTTCATAGTCAAACTAATATTACCAAATCAAATAATACTAGTTTCCATATCATCTTTTCCTCCCTACAAAGTAAGACCATGCACAGTGGATTAAACGAAATTTCCCATTCAACACCCACTTTATCACTCCACATCAGCTTCTCTCTCTTCCAACTCATCCATTCAACACCCATTCAACTTTATACCCTACAATGGTTTGTTTAATCCCCCCATTCAACACTTTTTCCACTCATCATCCTATACCCCACCACTTAAAAAAAAAATATTTTTTATTTTTATGATTAGTGTTGAAATGGTTATTATTGGGATCCATTTCAAGAAAAAGATGGTTATTTTTTTGTGTCGAAATACAATGAAACTTACGTCAATTTAAAGAGATTTTTTTTTAGGAATTTTGGTGTAAAAAAAAATAATAAAAACATTTTCTGTAAAATAATTGAGCTCAAATAATTGGGATAAAAGAAAATAATTCGTCAGCCAATGAGAGGCCGACAAGTGTCAAAACAAGGAAAAACGAAAAAAAAAAACTGGCCGCCGCCTTCCTTCACGCACCCACGCCCGAGCGTGCGTCTCACGCGCCATGTAGGCCCAATTGCTGGTCGCCACGTGTCTTGTCCTTGCTGACAGAAATGGCATTCACGGGCGTGAATGCAGTAAACGAAATTGCAATTTCCTCCCCATTCAACAAACCATTGTAGTGATTAAATCATTTCATCTTTGTTGAATGCCATTAAACAAAGCCATTAAACCACCATTGTAGATGATCTAATGAATGCTTTACTGGAAAAAGGAAAAAAGACGGCTCAAAACACCAAAGAAGTCAACTTTTGCATTAACTATTCTCACAGAAAATGAGGAAACACTGTGCAATTAGAATTTGAGTTGGTTTTGGGGGAAACTAGTTCCTCCATAAGTTATAAAAAGTCCTGTTTTTTAACCCTTTTTTAAACCCTAAAAGGCCTAATCCCTAAACCCTAAACTTTAACCCCTATAAAAACAAGACTTTTTTATAACTTATGGAGAAACTAGTTTCCCTAAAAAAAATCTCTTAGAATTTTGGTTGTGTAAATAGAAAAACCCTATCATAATCCACTAAATAATTTATTTTCTCTCCATATCGGCCGCAAATTATTGCAAATTAATCTAAGTTTAATGTCTTAGAACTGTTGTAGTGAATAATTTATTTAAACATGCAGTAAAAGAATAATCCGTTTTCCTTTCCCTAGCCTTCTTCTATGTATCTTCCTCGTTCGGAACTACGTCTTAAACCACAACAAAATGGAATATGCTTTTTCATAAGGTTATTCAACTTTATTTTCTTTATTTTGTAATATTTGATTCTAATGAATCAAAGAAAGAAAAATAAAATAAAATTCAAAGTAGAGATTCCATATATATATGGGCCTCTATTAAGATATTGCAATGTCGGCCATATAACTCGTGATTTGATTAAATATGCTATCTCAAAGTTCTTAAAACTTGTCTCTCTTTTTTTTCCCCAAGAGAATTATCGTTTGCCAGTTCCAAATATTTCAGTGGCTCTGTGCTAAGACTAAACTCAGGTAAAAAAAAAAAGAGGTGGTCTCTTGTGAGAACACCTAGATCCGTCTCATAGAAGAGACGGGTCAACTCATGACCTGTATACAACATTCTCCGCGAAGCGTAGGATCCCATCCCATGCTCCAATCACAATCTGCCACGTGTCAGCGACTCATTGGCCCAATATTTTTTTTCCCAGATAAAAAAACGTTTTTTTTTTTCTTCGCTTTTTTTAGCTTTTATATTTTTTTTTGGACTTTTTTTTTTCGTTTGCCAAAAGTAATACTTAGTACAACTAAATGTAACAACTGTGTTACTTATAAAGTAATATTGTTTATAAGTAAACGTAACACCAGTTTTACAATAAAAAAATAGCTCATTTTACTCATCTTTCAACTGTAATACTAACTATAAATACGTGTAACACTAACAATAACTAAATGTACTTAACGTTATACTGAAATGTAATAGTGTTTTTCCTAAATATTTTTTATTTTTGAGTATTTTGATTTTATTTTTTGAAAGAAAGTAACATTTGAAAAATAACAACTTATATACATGAATGTAATTATTCGTACAAGTAAATGTAACACTTTAGTAGATGAAATTGTAACAAATTTCTATAGATAATGTAATACTTTTACATGTATCATGATAAATTGAACCCATTGTAACTTATTATATGAAAACATATAGATATACTATTATACAAGCAAACGTAACTGTTTTACAATTTTATTATACAAGTAAAATGTAACATTCGCTTATAAAAATTGTTACTTTCTTATTTTTACAATGTTACTAACACAAGTGTTTTTAGTTCTAAAGTGTAAATAGTTGAATTATTATTTTTTTATACATATGTGTTACAATTATGTATAAACACTGTTACATATAAGTAACGCGTTCGTTACATTTTAGTTGTAATAAGTATTACTTTTGGCAAACGAAGAAAACATAAATAATATATATAAAAAAAGGGCCTGCGGGTCATGGGTCAAAAATGACCCGTTTCTACTATGAAACGGGTCATAGTGTTCTCATACAAGTTTTTGTCACAAAAAAAATATTCCCTCCTTTTTTAAGTTAACATTTATTCTTTAAAAAAATGTTTTAACCATATATAATTATTTATAATTACAAACCTAAATATTTATAGAGTGAGTAGCAAATTTATTTATACATATCACCAAAAATTATTACTCTCTCTCTCTCATTTTAAATTTCAAAGTCAAAGCAAAATTTGTCAATTTAATTGTAGTTTGACTAAAAACTTACAAAAAAGATAATTATCCTAATGAAATTCTGAAAATTGTTATTGATTCACCATTAATAATGCTCTCATAAATAATTTTTATATTTTCATTAGAATGATCAAATTTTATGTAATTTTTTTGCCATGCGATGAAGTTAACAATTTTCGAAGTTTAAAATGAGACGGATGGATGGAGTAGTACTCCCTCCGTTTCATGTGAATTGAGACCAAAATTTTTGGAACACGAACCAAGGAAAAGTAAGAGAGAGAAATAGGGGAGGAGGTGTTTGTGAGTGTGAAAAATTAAATAGGAGAGAGAATGAATGGGAGGAATAGTAAGTTGATTGGTGTATGTGAGTGTAAAAGTAAAGTATGAGAGAGAATGAGTGGGAGAAATGGTAAAGATTCTTTGCCATTTTGGGCAGTCTCAATTGATATAGAACGGACGAAAAGGAAAATAAGTCTCGATTCAAGAGGGAGTATATCACAACACTGTCAGCTTACTTACACAGGTGTTGTACTTCTATTGGTTTCGTCCCCATAAAATATTAAAGTCAACCTTTTGGGAACACAATGACCCTTGTTATGAAGACATGTCAACAAAAATGGGTCCTCCAATTATTTTCATTCACTTGATACAAAGAACATATTTATCCTTTGTTTACCTTCATCACATGAAACCTTTACTATAATGTAAAATTTAGTCCAAAAAAATAAATTATTAAATAACTTCGACCAAAACAAGTTATATATATGTTCCCTTCAAGGGCACTCAAAGGAATTAAAGAGTAATTGTCTCTTCAACAATGTAATAACTTTACTTTAAATTCCTAAACTACAAGTTTGAATTTGATATTGATGATCATTGTTTACCACTAATTATGCTTGTTATAACTTAATTAATTACTCCCACCATGATAAGAGTGATTGTGGTATTAGTCTAGATTATTTAAAGAGGTACTATTTGTTAGTATTAGAAACAGAGAAACAACATCGAAAGAAAAGTCTAATGATTGATACGAAAAACTACTATTTACAATATTTGTAAATAAATATCCATTTTTGCTATTGATCAAAAGCAAATTTGGATATTCATTTTGCTATGGTAGGAGTATATTTCATCTAATTTCAACCCTAAATCGTTTAAATCATTTAATGGTTAAGATTAGGCGGGAATTGGATTCTAGGGAGTGGGATATGGATTTAATGATGTCTGGAAGGCAATGCCGTCTGATTTCTGACATCAAAAACTCAACAAAATTCTTTAACTAAAGCACTGACATTTATAGGTGGGACAAGGGTGTAAAAAGACAATCATGTCATTTCATTTCGACTAATCAGACCGAAGTAACAAAGTTAGAGGTCTTGACTTGAGAAAAACTTTAAAAAAAAAAAAAAAAAATCACAAATCCTTGAATGGTTTGTTAAAGATAACCTTGTACATTTAATGTGACCTAATTACAACAATAAGTTGTCAATTACTAACAACCTGGCTCTTTTTTGAATCTCTAGATGAACAAATGGAGTTGTGACAACCATCAAAACAGTTAGGGCAATCGAATTGGATGATGGGATAGGCTACCTATTCCTCCAAACCTTGTACCTGAAAAGAAGAAAGATATTCCTATCTATACATCTAGCACATATTTTGTGGTCTGTTTTTTTTATCAAATAGCTATAGCTACCTTGGCTTTATATCTGATTTGATGTACACTAGCTAGAGGAGAACAAAATCCATTCTTTTCATTGCCCAATTATGTTATGTAGTACTCCCTCCGTCCCGGAGTAAGAGTCTCACCCTTCATTTGCACGCTTATTAATAAATATTGGATGTGATGTAAATGTTGTGAGTGTAAAAGTAAAGTATGAGAAAGAATGAGTGGGAGGGAATAGCGAATTGATTGGTGTTGTGAGTATAAAAGTAAAATAGGAGAGAGAATGAGTGCCTGTTTGGTAAAGCTGAAAATTAAGCTCTGAAAATGTAGAGCTGAAAAAGTAGAGCTGAAATCATTAAGTTGATGAATTTTGTAAGACTTCAGTTTGTTTGGTACTGACAAACTACATACATCTGAATTTAATCGAAATTGTAAACAAACACTCAAAAATTAGTCTCATCTCTTTCATTTGATTATTCTTTTTTGTTTATCCTAAAAAAATAGTCATATTTTTAAAATAAATAATTATAATCCAAAAATATTATTTGTTAAATTATTTTTTATTTAGACCGATAATAATATTTGAACAGTTTTGTATTGGTACTTTCATTTGTCCCACATTAATAAAGTTCATCTTCACTATTTTGATCAATTTTACTAAACTTTGACAACAAAAAAATTGATAAAATTTAATTATGATACTCAAGTAAAATATTATCAAAATTTATAATATAAAAATGATTTCATTTTAATTTTATCATATTTAATCTGTAGAAAAAATAAAATATTTCAACAAAGGAAAGTAACATTAAATAAACAAAAGTGTTGATGAGTGGGTTTGAACCCATTCCTTTTTTTTTATCTTACCTCCTCTTACCTTGTTAAGACTTGTCATACTAGCTTAAAATTAATAGCTTATTTTAAGATAATCTTAACAATTTAAGTGATTGAAATTCCCTTACCAAACAAGCTTAAATTTTTAATCTCTTAAAGTGTTTCAAATTAAGAGCTTAATTGAGTTACCAAACAGGCCCTGAGTGGGTGAATAGTAAAGATTTTTTGCCATTTTAGGAATGAGACTCTTACTCTGGGACGGACCAAAAAGGAAAATGGGACTCTTACTCTGGGACGGAGGGAGTAAGTTTTTTTTTTTTTTTTTTTTTTTTTCGAAATTACCTATTTACTTATGTTATTAAAAATTTTGGCTCATAGTCAATAAAGTGATGATATATATTTCTAGCGTAATTCGCATTAAGGTACAGGAATTTAACTACACTTCTATCTACTTTTGTGATACTCACCCTATTACATTTAGAGAATAAAAATTTGATGTCTGAAATGATTGCTTCAAGTACACTGTTTTGGTTTGATTTTTCTATGATGGAGACCCGAGCTTGAGTTGAGTCTGTTAGGATGGCGATGTTCGTATGATTGTTGTAGACCGCCCATTCTAGACCTTTTCAAATTGCTAGATATCAGTTTGAAAAGTAGATGTTGCTTTGCAAGAAGTGCTCCTCGTTGCTAATCGACTTTGTCTTGAATCCTAGAGTTCCTATTCGAGACCAGCCTATCTGCTATTTCATTTCCAAGATCGGTCCATCCGTTATCAGAATTTTGGAGTCAATTTTTAAGATATTCCTCAAGTGTCTTTTCATTCAAAGAATCAAGACTCTTGATAACCCATGGCTTGAGAAGGAAGGCGTATCAAAAAATTATATTACCCTCAAATCTTATCCAACGGCCAGCATACGTTTATCATGTTGAAGTTTGATATACATTGTAAGTGCCTTCTCTAACACCTTAAGGTTTTAGAGGAGTTGGTTACTTAACATGGTATCAGATCTCTGGTTATCGCAAGGTCATGGGTTCGAATCCTTCCGCTTGCATATTATTACCCGGATTATTGAGTGCTAAAAATTGCACTATGTTGATGCCCGCTAAGTGGCATGTTTGTTAATCTCTCCACGTGTGTCACCGGGTCACACGTGAGGGGGAGTGTTGAAGCTTGATATACATTGTAGGTGCCTTCTCTAACACCTTAATGTTTTAGAGGAGTTGGTTACTTAACATATCATTTAGTCGCAAGCTCTCGAGTCATATATTAATAGAAAGCACCAAAGTGCAATTTGGAGTTTCATTTTCAAGAAAAGCAAGGTAAGTAATTGCTTGGGGCCTCTGCACATGTCCTTGCTCCTTTTTTGAATCCAAAGTCTATTCTTATTTTGAAATATGAGTATTACTAGTTCTTTCTGAAAACCCTTATTAGCTATTGCATTCTAAAGTTCATTTTCAAGTATGAATTGCAATTGAAAAGACCATTTATTTTAAATTTGTAAAATTTAAGTCATTGTAATATACTATCCCCTTCAAAGTAGCTGTCATTGTTTATTAAAAAATAAATAAATAAATAAATTAGTCTAAATAGCTGTCTTTGTTTTTTAGTTAAAATTATTTAAATTTTACGTTTGTTTTACATTGAAACATGTTTTATTTTATTAATTATTTATATTATTTTATTTTATTAATTATTCTATTGAGTGAAGAAGAGAGCGACTAATTGGGTAAAGTTTGATAAAACTTAAATGACGACCACTATTTTGCACCCTTAAACTTGGATAATGGCAACACAACGACTAGAGTACTGTTTCAAACTGTTGTATATGAATACTCCGTATATGATAAGTTAAATAATCAAGTGTAATACTCGTTTCGTCTGAGAAAAAAAACTAAATTTTAAATCAATTTAATAAGAGCATTCCTTATGAGAGGTTATTATGAGCTCTTTATTTTTGTCATTGTGAAATTTTTGAAAAGGCTCTTTATTAAGGAGTAGTTCTTTATAGAAAAATATTTTAATAAAAAGCTCCTTTTAAAAACACTAACATTAATTTTCACCAGTTCTCCATTTATAAAAGAGAAAATTACCTCCTAATCCCTGAGTAATATTGAATCTACGTATTAGGACAATCATATTTTCAACTTACCTCCTAGTCCTACAAAATATGTTATGTAACCATATAGTCCTTTTGTGTATTAACTACACCCTTCCACTCTCCCTCTCCCTCTCCCTCTCCCTCTCCTCTCAATCGACACCCCCCCACACACACAGCAGATACTCTCTCTCTCTCTCTCTCTCTCTCTCTCTCTCTCTCTCTCCCTCTCTCGCTCTCTAATTCCCCACTCCGGCGACATTCCGCTCCCCACTCCGGCTTTTCCTCTCCCTCCGACAACCTTTATCCGCTCCCCTTCCCACCGAAAAACTCTGGCAGCCCTCTTCAACCGGATTTAACGTAAATCTTAGAAGAAAAATAAAAACCTTACACACAGCCACACTCCGGCCACTTTCTCCGGCGTCGGTGACTCTTATATGGTCGTCCCATGGCCATGGCCGATCTTGCATCTTGCGACCATCTCTTCCTACTCCGGCGACCCTTAATTCCAGTCCAAGTTCAGATCTGCGAAACCTTAGCCCGATATCCTCCTGTCTTTGCCGACGTCGTCTTCAACTTCGTCGCCGGCCACCATCCGCAGCCTTTTCCGGATTCATTTTCGAATGCAATCACCCTGGGTTATTCGCGATGTCATTTTTTGTCAACTATCCGCCATTTTCACCAGATCTATACCTAGATCTGTGGAGATCTGCAGAAATAATCACCAACTTCACCGGCTAATCCCTCCCGTCCCACAACTCCGGTGATCCCTCCCCTCTCCCATCATCTGGAACCGGTGCAAGTGTTGGTTCTGGAATGAAATTGGCAATGACAGCAAAGAAAATGACACATGAAAAAAACTGTAGCCAGTGGCTGATAATTATTTCATGAAATGATTTGAAAAGGGTAATTTAGTAATTTAACACAGTTATGAGAAAGAGAAATGGCTCACCCACAGATTTCCTTTTAAAAACCCAGTGGCAAAGATTCGTATATAATGCATTTATTAAATAATTTTGGAAGAAACCAAAATACTCAGGTGAATGTCCAGTCATAAATAATCAAGTGTAATGGTTGAGAACAATTCTCAATTGTTGGTTGCCGGAGTTAGTCGTTTTCTTAGTAGTTATCGATTGAGAACCATTAACAACTGAGAACTTCTCTATAGAACAGTCGAGAACAACTAGTCGTTTTCTTAGTAGTTATCGATTGAAAACCATTAACAACTAAGAACTTCTCTACAGAACAGTTGAGAACAAATCATAATTTCTCAATTGTTAGTCGTCGGAGTTGGTCGTTGGCCGGAGTTGATCGTGTTCTTAGTGTTGACAACTTAGAACCATTAACAACTGTGAAATTTATCTACAAGACAACTAAGAATAAAGAACAAATGAGAACAATTCAAAAGTTCTTATTAATTGTTGGTCCCCGGAGTTGAATGTCGGTCGGACTGCTGGAGTTGGCTGTGTTCTATGTAATTGACAACTGGAACTTACTCATATGTTCTCAGTTGTTTGGTCGCCGGAGTTAAGGTTGCCGGAGTTGTTCATGTTCTTAGTAGTTTAGTTGACAACTGAGAACTTATTAATAAGTTTTCAGTTGTTTGGTCGCCGAAGTTGATCGTGTTCTTAGTAGTTTAGTTGACAACTAAGAACTTTCTGGTAAGTTCTCAGTTGTTTGGTCGCATGAGTTGGTAGTCCTCGGAGTTGATCGTGTTCTTAGTAGTTTAGTTTACAACTGAGAACTTACTGATAAGTTCTCAACTGTTTGGTCGCCGGAGTTGGTGGTCGTCGGAGTTGTTCTTGTTCTTAGTAGTTTAGTTGACAACTGAGAACTTACTGATAAGTTCTCAGTTGTTTGGTCGCCGGAGTTGTTTGTGTTCTTAGTAGTTTACTTGACAACTGAGAACTTACTAATAAGTTCTCAACTGTTTGGTCGCAGGAAGGACACTGAAGCCAAAAAAAAATGCGCCGGAGTTGGTGGGCGCCGGAAATGGTGGTCGCCGGAGTAGTTGACTGGAGAAGGTAGTGAGGGGTAGCCTAAGGTGATAGTGGTTGGGGTGAAAGTAACATGTTGAGAGGGTGTAGTTAGTAAAATGTTGAGGAAGATGAAAGCTAGGGACTATATGGTTAGTCAAAATATTATTTATCTTAAGATATAAATAAGGTTATGTTGATGGACTATATGGTAAATGCCCTTTAATTTAATAAAAAGAGCTCTATCATTATCACTGTGAGAAAAGTTTTACACGCAATCCCAAACTCACCGATGATTTACACGTTGGAAAACTTAATATTCACGGCTTTCCTTTCTACTTCAAGCTTTTTAATTAGGAAAGTCTTAATATGATCTCAATTATGCATATCATTAATTCTACATGTCAGCAATATTTCTTCTTCAAACAGGTAGGTAGTGTACTTCTTTTAGAGTCAATTAAAAAATGGTACCATCACTGTTTGGCCAAACAAATTAAATCCATTTACGAATTTATGCATCATATTTTGTACCAAATATTCTCCTTCCGTCCCGAAATGGCCATCGTACCTATTTATGCATCATACCTTTTTCTTTTTTTAAAAAAATATGCATCAAACTTTTAGTAAAGATAAAAGGTGACAAATTAATCCACATAAAGGCAACTCATATTACGTTTGTACAAAAATAATCTCCTTCCCTCACGAAATACCATGAACAGTAACTGTTATCCTAGTAAACATATAAAAATTGCTATTGATAGTATTTATAATTGTGTATCGATAACAAGTTTAAATTATCATTAAAACATTTAAATTAATCTAAATTTATGCACAAAGTGTCTTAATATTAATAATAAACAAATTGAGATGGAGGGAGAATTTTGTATGATCCATTTTTTCTTGCCAATGCTCATAGAGCAATACAAACCCTTAACATCATGTATCTTATAATTGGATCAAACAAGATGAAAAAATAACAAAAACAAAAACACAAAAATTTAATGTGCTTCACTAATAATCTATTGGCTACTTTCACGGACTAATGGAAAACAATATTATTACTATAAAGATCAAGAACAACTGTTACAGATTATCTACATACCCTAGAAAACTGTATATCTAGTAATCACCGGATATAACCACAAAAAATAAGTTTATTTTATTCTATGTTCTATGCATGTTTAACAATGATGGAGGCTTATGAGTATTTATACTCATAACCTGCTACCCTAGGGTTTTCACAAATCCTAGTCTAAAACCGGCAAATTAACTAAAAATACGGAGCTAGGCACCCTCCTTTGCGGGCCTGTATAAGCACGCTCAAACCCCCAAGGGCGGCTGCTTTGCTCTTAGAGAGCTAATTTGCCAATTCTGATGCTTGCGCGGACGCCTTTGCGGGCCTTGGCCCTACAATATTCTCTTTAGTCCATTTCAAAGCAATCACACACAACTCTAACAATATATAGTATAGGAGTATGGAACAATATATTGAAGGAATACCTTTATTTCAGAATTTAGTAGGGTATAATATAATATTATGAAATGAGAGTCTCCATTTTATTTAAAATGAAAAAGTAAAGAGGGAGTTTGGAACCGATGTCCCCTCCCTCCGGCCTCCACTGTAACAAGCTGGTGAGATGAAATTATATTTCCTTTTCTTTTGATCATACGATCGAGATAAGTAGTTATTCGATAGGTTTCACATTTTTTTTTTTAATTTTATTTTTTTTAAATGATTTTAATCATATAATTTAAAAAGAAGAAAAATGTGACTCATTCTCACCCAACCAATGAATTAGCAAAATCATAAAAGAAATTATTCCTCGTCAACAAAAAGGTCTGCATGTGGTGTTGAGATTCATTAGGGTGTGCAAAAGGGATCAGAGATGGTGATATAAAATTGGTTATCAAATTTTTACTAAAATAGTTTTTGCAACAGAGTGGCACATGGAAAAAAAATACTAAAGAAAAAAAATGTTTATGGAGAATTAAATGAGGAGATCAATAAAACAAATGAGAAAAAATCTTTTCCGAACCAAAAATGTGTGGACAATTTGAGAGAGGCTATGATGCAATAAATTACTCCGATTAACTTATTCCGTAGGGACATGCATTACTCTCTGTCTCGCATTAAATTTTACACTTATTTTAAATTGTCTCAAAATAATTGTTACATTTTATATAAAAAAAAATGAGTTTTATTGAAATCTTATTAATGTATCGGTACTGTGAAAATGAATAAAGCACATTTTAAAAAATATTGATAAATCTGGAAATATCTCTACACAAAAATATTTTTCATACCTAATATCCATGTTCTTGCCAGAACATTGTTACAATATACTTATTTGATTGCCCGAAAGTAATGCTCATTCATATATAGCGGAGAAATTCAACGTTTGCATGTGAGGGTGTGACCGTGGCATGATTTTATTGTAATATTGAGGTGCATTATTTAATTTTCTTCTCTTTTCCTTTTTTATTTTATATTTCATTATCTTTTTTTTATTGGTTTTGTTGGTAGAATAATACCAAAGTCATAATAATATGTTAATCAATTATCATTGTTTGATGACATTCGATATCATCTTACAGCTAGTCATAAATCAGATTTATTTTTTGATTGTCGATAACTTGAAATTAAGTCAATGGTTAAATCAAATTAACGACAAAAACTATTTTGACTATCGATGTTTTTTTTTTTTTTTTTTGGTTAAAAATAAATGTTTTTCAGTTTAACGTGAAATACTCTGTAGTTGTAGTAGAATAATTTGCAAATATTATCTTTTTTTTATTGTCAATAACTAATCTAACTAAGGAAAAGATAAAATAAAATAATTTGAGAATATTATCCTACCTAAATAATAGTAATTCGATTTACATAAAATATATTTCGGATACACACCAAAGATACATATACGGAGTATACGCTAATACATACTCTCTCCGTCCCAGACAAAGTGAATTTTTTAGTCAAACCTGATTACACTTTGACTAATAATTAAAATTAAAAATATTTATCATATTTAATATCTGAAAATTTTTATTGAAAATATTATGAATCATGATACAATAACAATTTTTAAATTTTCTTTACGATCATTATTTATTCTTCAAATTAATTTTCAAAGTGCAATCAAGTTGATCAAAAGACTCACTTTATCTGGGACGGAGGGAATATATTTTGAAACGTAGAGAGTAAAATATTAAAGTGTTGTGGGTATAAATAGTATAATAAAGAAAAAAAATGTGTTAATTGATATGAGTATAACAAATATATCTCATTAATTAAAAAATCATTATAAAATTGTATTTTAAATATTTACAATTCTAAATAAAACACTTGTCTCCAAAGGCGTGGCCTAGTAATAAAGTCAAGTCTCACCCTCGGTGCGCGCTAGGTTTCGATCCATATCCTCGCTTCCTTACGGCGTTGACATCATAAAAAAAAAACACTTAAAACGATACTCCCTCTGTCCCTTAAAAAATAGTCTCATTTTGACTTTTTATGGTCAATAAAAATGATCTTTGACCAACCATTGGTGACGATCTAATCATTCTAGTGAAATTTTAAAATTTGTAATTGATAAATCATTAAGTGATTTACCAATAATAATTTTTTGAATTATAGTGTGATCATTAAATTGACACTAATATTTGATCAAAATTTATTTTTGTTAACAATAAAAATTAAAATAATAAAAATTAAAATAAAAAATTAAACTATTTTTCTGAGAATTTTATCAATTTCGATCGTGACCGAAAGCCGAATGGTATCCTTCAAAATGAAGAGTGGACGGTAATTAGAGCCGTCGCCAAGTAAGTGGAGTAAGGCTTTTTGTGGAAAACCGGTAAGTGAATTCACGTCGCCGTATATTCCAAACCTAAAAAGAAGCATCACACCGTAATGTGTACGTATTTTTGGTCAAACCATATGGCCCCACAACTGCACTAATCCAGGAAACCAAGCCGCGTGTCCCAAAAAAAAAAAACCAATACGTTAAACTTATTGTGAAAATCTGAGAAAAAACTTGTTTTTTCGCGTACAACGTGTTTTTAAGTTGGTGTTGTGGCATTTTTGTAATTAACAAAAATTGTTTAGCGCGGATCGTAAGTGCCAGTGCTAGTGTAAAAAAATGTCAGCACATGTACACTGACACTGTCACTTATTGACACTACAACTGTCACTTTTAATAAGTGTCAGTATCAATGTTAAAAAGTGCCAGTGTAATGGCTGACACTTCTAAAAACTAACGCTGACACTTATGAAAAGTGTCAATTCCAATGTTTATAAACGACAGTTTGAATTATTGGCACTTTGTAATATTAACACTCACCATTTACGATGCTCTCAGTTATTTACGAAAATGCCACCGCTTGTTTTAAAAAAAAACGCCAGTGGCTTTTGAAAAACATGTTTTTTCCTTTGCTTAAGCTAAAACACCTTTTTCACAAGATCAACTTAAACTTCTTCTCTTTCATATTTTATTACATTATTGTGTCAATGTAAATATTAATATTTGTGAAAATCTCGAGAAAAACTTGTCTTGCACTCGTTTTAGTGTAAAACTTGTTTTCACCCCTTAATGTAAAAATGAATCTATTAATATAAAATAAATTTTACACATCTCTTAGTGTAAAACAGCTTTTTTTATATGACTGGCTCTTTATATTTAAAGAAAAATAACTCCTTAATATTCATACTCCTTGTAAAAAATCACATTTTTTATTTAATTATGTTATGATATAAAAAAATAAAAATAAAATTACAAGCGTAATAAAAAAGAACACTCAAATTGTTAAGGTTAAGGTACGCTACGCCAGTCGCGTGTTAAAGAGTGTTAGTGTTAAGGTACGCTGGTCGTGTGTTAATAGTCTCAGCGTGTTCAATAAGTTATTTAGTAACTTCAATGCAACCTAGTACAAGTGTAATAAAAAAGAACACTCAAATAAATAAAATGATAGTCTCTTAATGATATTTAATTTTGACCGTGTGGAAGTTTACGGGAATGATATAACCATCGTTTCTGATTGATTGCTGAAACAAAACAACATGCTCCAAACTGCTCTCCAAACTGCTGGATAACTAAAAATAAAAGGTCATAACCTAATATAGTAATATTATTCCTAAAAAATTGGATGGAGTATTGGGCTGTCGTCCAAAGTCACCATGTATTTCATTATATGAAGTCTACAATTATTGCAATATGATTATGTTTGGTGCTTCATAATTATTCACCAACAAATGAGACCTTTGTGCTTCAATAAGATTTTAGGAACGATTATTGCTATTTAAAGGAATTTGTAAATTCAATTATTGTTAAATGGGAATCAACAAATTGGTAAAATTAAGCAAGCATTCGCACTTACTGTAAATTTATTCTAGTAGATATTGTTAGTGGATAATTTTATCTGTTAATATTGAATCAAGGGTGACAATTTTTATAAAATCTTCATTTCATTCATGAAGTCCAGTTTTGTTTTCAATGTAAAATCGAGCATTCTTTCAAATACTTTGATTCAATGTATTACTCACCCTGTCCCGAAATAAATGTTATACTTGACAAGTCAATGTTATTAAGTTTTTAATTATGTTTATTTGATTGCCTCAGTCTATTTATATGAGTAGAGTGACACTACTTATGACATTGTTATATTTGTGCCTATTAGAATGGGCAGTATAGGAAGATCACCAAACTTCATACCCTATTTTTAGTAAAACGACATTTATTTAGAACAAATGAAAATAGAAAGTAAGACATTTATTCCGAGACAACTATAATTTGTTAATTTTGATCCAAACATCGCTCATGATAATGTTTTTTAATTTAATCGATTAATCCCATGCTCTCATTATTACAGTTTTTGTTTTTGGAATTAAGACAAAATATTATCAACAATATCTCAACAATAAAAAGGAGGCAAGTGATGGCCATTAAAGTATGAGACATAATTCTTTCGAAAAAAAAAAGTATGAGACATAATTATTAAAATCCACAAGCTAGTAGTACTTCTACCGAGTTTAATTAGTTTGCCAAAAATTGTGTAAATGTATTATCCAACTGCCCCAACCGTCACATTGCCTTGTACTGCTACTACTCTCTTCGGTTTGGATAAAATATTTTTTCTGGAATAAATATGTCTTCTCACTAAGTAATTTTTATCATTTTTGTAGCTATGATTGAAAATAAAATTATGATCATTAAGCAAATTTCAAGGCTGGACTGAGTTTAACCCTTAATAAACCAAAGAGCTCTAGCTCAAACGGTATCCGGTGTTAGCTTCTCATGCGGAGATTATGAGTTTGAATCCGTTAGGGAGATTTATGTTAGCCTATTTACGGACCTAGTTGTAGTTCTCGTGGCATTATAAATTAACATAAAAAAAACTCATTTAAAAAAATAATTGAGTTTAATCCCAAATAAGTATCCACAATAACAAATTCACTTTGTTTAGTGAAATTTGAAAATGAGCAGATTGTTATAAAACTAGAGAACCAAGAGCATAATCTCAATATATACTCCCTCCGTCTCAAAATAGATGTCGTTTTGGAGTGTTTCACACATATTAAGAAATGTCATTAATGCATATGAAAAAGTCCCAATACCCCTAAAGTAATTCAACTACCTAGGCAATTAAACGGTTAGGTAAGAGATAGTTTACTATCATTATTAAGGGTATAATTTGTATAGAGCAATAAAAAAGCTTTGAAAATAGTGAAACGACAAGTATTTTGAGACAAAATTTAACTCCCAAAACGACATCTATTTTGAGACGGAGGGAGTATTATTTTATTTGAAGACTATTATAAAGAGAGTGTACAAGAGAGAAAGTAGAAGTTAAGAACTTCTGAAGTCTTTTGAAATGAAAACTAGATCCTACTATTTATAGGTGGAAATTGGCTTCCTCTATAAACTTCCATAACGATAAACACTATCCATAATTAGTAAGGCTTCCTTAGTAAGCTTCTCTGAAGATATTTGTAATACCCGCATTTTCTTTTAATTATTTTAATTGGTAACATTAATTTAGTTAAATAAAAAAATTAGAATTAATAAGTTAATTAATGAGTGGGCCGAAAGGAATGGGTTGGCCCGAAGGTTTTAATTAATAAACCCAACCCAAATTAATAAACCATCCAAAGTATAAATACTTGGGTTAGTGAAATTAGGTTATTCTTTAATTATCAAAAGGAACAAAAAAAAAAAAAAAAAAAAAACCTAAACCCTAGTCTACCTAGCAGCAGCCGCACCAAGGAAGGAGGGAGAAGAAAAATTTCCGCCATTGTTGTTGAAGATTAATCCGTTCTAACTCAAGGTAATATCAAAACTCACATCCTAAAATTTATTTAATTGATTTTGGATTATTAAAACTTAATCTATGCATGATTTAAGAATATGAATATTAGGGTTTTTGCATGGTAGAGATTTAATGACAAATCTTAGAAAGGGTAATTGATTTGATCTATATGATATGCTAAAAAGATGACCCTGAACGACATAAACCGACTTGGGTAAATGGGTCCCATATGCTCTGGGCCCGTACACCTAAAAGGCCTATACCGAGAAGCCATTCACCAGACGACTAGGCTTTTAGGCCGACATCAATAAAGCCGATCAGGCAGACCTTGCCTAGAACGAGTTACTAGTAGCCCAATCCCTAACCGGCCTCAATGACGAGCCGAGTTAGATGACGGGCCGACATACATCAGAAGCCTCCCATTATCGTAGGGAGTCCACTGACAAGAGTCATAACACAACTCTAACAGTGAGGATCCTTATCTAAACAAGGATATCTTTTCTACAAGATAACTGGGATATTACTCATCCTTATCAGGAGTCTATCTCCAAGGAATACGAGTCCCACATTAACACGGGCTCCCTGGCTTTCTTAACAAGTCAGGACTCTTACACCCATACCTATATAAACAGGTCCTCTACACGGGAAACAGGTAATGAACTTTTAGACTCTCTACTAGTCAATTGATTCTACACTCATATTTACTACCCAAATACTTATTCTCACGCCGGAGGGCCTTCGCCGGTGGAGCCCCCGGCGTAGTTTACATTTGTTCTTTGTGCGCAGATCTGACAGGAGGGTTCTCATTGCTGGATTTATCCGAACCACTAGACGAAGGGCTGATCCGACACGTTTTTGGCAGCATCAGTTTGGTTCCATTGCCGGGAAACGTTCGTTTGGAGAACCTTTTTGTTCGGAAAAACCACAAATTTCCTCATGTCTGAAGTTCGCGCCGACGGTCGAGAAGCTAGCGTTACCCCAGACGCTACTCTCAATCCGCCACCGCCTCTTAACGGGGCAAATAACAATGTCCAGAATCAAGGTCTCCCCCCTCCGCCTCAGGGGGGCGGAATGCATACCCGATCACGAGGGCCACCACCTGAGGTGGTTAATCAATATGGGCGACGGAGACGGACGCCTTCTCGCCCTCAACCTTCCGAAGCTGGTCCTTCCAGGCCTCCACCTATTGATTGAAGGACGCTATTACACCAAAATATTTCAACCCTTCAGCAACTGGCCGATGCTCAAAGGGTTCTCCTGGAATTCGATCCCGATTATTCTTTAGCACCCTTCACCCAGCCCTCTGATACAAGGGGAGCTTTCGGAGGCGGAGAAAGAAGTGAACGTAGGGGAAACCCGCGTACTGATGACAAACGTCATCAGGGACCGCGCAATGCACCCCCAGGAAACCAAGCAGCTCCACCAAGCCGACTGGAGGGCCGACTCGGCCCAGTCAATCCCGATGTCGGTGATCTGAGAGATCAGATAAACCGCAGGAGAGAAGAGGAGGCTGAATCTCCAGATGTGAGATATCTAGGAGAGAGGCGCCGATGGCAAAACCAAGAACAGATCCCACTAAGACAAGACCCGCCTCGTCACACTCCTCCGAGACGACACCGTGATGATCCAGACATAAGCCGAGTTGATGGAAGAGGCCGAGATAAAGAAAGGGATAGGCCGAAAAGTTCCCATCGTAGCTCGGGATTCAGTGAACAGGTCATTTTAGATCTGCAGGAGAGAATGGAAAACATTGAGATGAACCAGGGACAAAGGAAGGTCAAGATCGACTATGATGCGATGCGTCCTTTCGCTCAGTGGATTAAAGATTCTCCACCTAACCCCCGGCTAAAACTTCCTCATCTCGACAAATACTCAGGCAATTCTGATGCCATGGATCACCTCCAATATTTCGAGGGCATGATGGCCTTGGTTTCCAACAAAGACGACGTACTTTGCAAAGCCCTTGCTAGTACGTTAGTTGGGGCAGCCCGATCCTGGTTCATGGATCTAGAGAAGAAGAGCATCAATTCCTTCTCTAAATTGAAGACGGGTTTTCTAGAGTATTTTGCCACTGCGGGAGCCAGGAAGAAGAGGCTATCTGACCTAGGAAACATAGTCCAAGGGGAAAATGAGTCAACCATGAGCTTTTACAACAGGTTTAGGGACTTGGCCGACTCAATAGAAGAAAGACTCACCGACAGGGAGATCATCATGTGTTTCTATAATGGACAAAGGTCAGAGGAGCTCACCTATGAATTGTCAGTAAGAGAACCTCTTACGAAGGCAGAGCTATACCAGATGGCCTACGCAACAGCAACCGCTGAAGAAAAAAAGAAATGGTTGTCAGGGTACAGAGACCGAGATCGGGGAAGGGAAAGCAGGCCGCCCTCCACCGACTTGCCACAAGGTAATAATGGTGGGGGAAATAGAGGAAAGAACAGAACGAGGGGAACCGAGGTCTACACCCCCCTCACAAAGCCGATTTCTGAGATTATGAGTTTGGTGAATCTCCCAATCCAAAACCTCTCAAGGACAATCCAAAGTTTCCCCGGGATATGAATAAGTACTGTGCCTACCACCGAGATAACGGCCACGAGACCGACAACTGTTTTGCCTTGAAGAAAATACTACAAAAAATGGCCGACCAAGGAAAATTAGACGAATTCATAGCAAAGAAGGATAACAAACGTCCAAGAGAAGACGAGAGAAGAGATGACCGAGAGGATAGACCACCTCGGGCCAAATTGATCGGTGTTATCAGGGAAGAAATTCCTTCAAATACACGACTGAAGGAGCAGATCTTCGAGCTCAGTAAGGTCTACCACATCCCTCCCTGGATCCACAAAGGAGAGGAGGTAATCACCTTTTCCCCTAATGAGCTGGCCGGGAACAGGTCCATGAGAGAACAACCTTTGGTTATCACGGGCCGAATTGATAACTGTGAGTCGGAAAGGCTCTTGATAGACTCTGGTGCAGCTAAGGACGTGCTCTATTACAAAACCTTCAAGGAGATGGAATTTCCAGAAACTATGTTAAGCCCATACAACGGGAGATTGGAAGGTTTTACAAACCACAAGGCCGAGGCTAAGGGAACCGTGGACTTGCTACTAGAAGTCGGGGAATATCCTTATAAGACATCGGCAACAATCACTTTCATCGTTATGGATCTGGCTAGTGACTACCATGCTATCCTCGGCTCTCCCAGTCAAGGAAAATTGGGGATGGTTGCTTCCCTACTCACCAACGGGTGAAGTTTCCCACCCCAGAAGGTATAGGTTGCGTCCCCGGTAACCCCAAGCATTTTTTGGAGCACGTGTTGAGATCCAGAAAGGCAAGAACAAAGATGGAGATTGATACCCCAGACAGAAGCATAACTATATCCAAATCAACCACGGTCACATCTACAGCCCCCAACATCGGCGTGATAACAGTGGACATGCCTGAAGAATGGGTGGTACTTGATGATGACGAGGTCATAACAGAAGGAGAGGTCACCTACGGGATAGACGGTTTTGCTGTATTTCCATGAACATAGCTTCGGACGAGCCGAGTTCCTCCAACCTCGCCCTCGTCCCAAGCTCGGGGGCCACAGTACTCACTAACGAGGATGCCGAGATAGGTCGACTCGATCTGGAAAACTTGACCCTAGACGGCAAGGACAAAGAGAGAGTAAAGCAGATCATCGTGGAAACCCTAGAGTTCAGAGAAGGACCCGAGTTGAGACCGGTTGATCAGTTAGAAGAGATCATCACCAACCCAAACTACCCGAGCAGAAAATAAAGATTGGGAGACAACTCCCTCAAGAAGAGAGAGAAGAGCTCATCAACCTACTCAAAAACAACTTGGACGTGTTTGCATGGAAAGTAGAAGATATGGTTGGAGTAAAAGAAGCTATAGCTCTCCACAAGTTAGAAGTTGACAAGTTCTTCAAGCCCGTCAAGCAAGGGAGAAGAGCCTTCTCTACAGAAAAAGAAAAAGCAATTAAGATCGAGGTGGACAAGCTGCTGAAAGCCGGCATCATCCGAGAGGCGACATACCCAGAATGGCTAGCTAATGTTGTCATGGTAAAGAAACAGAACGGCAAGTGGAGAATGTGTGTTGACTTCACGGATCTCAACAAGGCCTGCCTGAAGGATAGCTATCCATTGCCCAGGATCGACAAGTTGGTGGACTCCATTGCTGGACATCAAACTTTGAGTTCTTGGATGCTTATTCTGGATATCACCAAGTAAAGATGACCGAGGACGACATTGAGAAACCGCCTTCCAAGCAGCTGGAGGATCTACTGCTATGATGATTTCGCTGCCTATTCGGCCTCAAGAATCATCAGGACTTAGCAAGGAGGACAGTGTTTAAGTCTCAGATCGGCAGGAACATGGAGGCCTATATAGACGACATGGTAATAAAGACCAGGTCTGGAGTCACGTCCCCGATTTAACCGAGACCATAAGGAACCTGAAGGAGAACGATATGAAGCTCAACCCTAGCAAATGCGTTTTCGGGGTGACAGCAGGCAAGTACCTCGATTTCATGGTGTCACAGCGCGGCATTGAAGCAAACCCAGAAAAGATCCAGGACCTAGTCGACATGAAGGAGACGACATGCATCAAAGAAGTTCAGAGGTAAATGGAAGGGTAGCCGCCCTAGGCAGATTCATTGCCAAAATCGGCAGAGAAGTCGTTACCATTCTTCAAGGCTTTAAAAGGGTCAAAAGACTTCGACTGGACCCCAGAGTGTTCGGCGTCATTCCATCAATTAAAGGAGTATTTAGGCTCACCACCATTGCTCAGCAGCCCAATTATGGGGGAAATACTCTCGGTGTTCCTTGCGGCTTCAGATAGATCCGTGGCGGCCGTACTGGTACGAGAAGACAACGGAGTTCAGAGGCCAGTTTACTATGTGAGCAAAGCTTTATCAGATACCGAGAGCAGATACTTCAACGCCGAAAAGATAGCCTATGCCTTGGTAATTGCTGCCAGAAAGCTACGCGCTTATTTCTCTGCCCATCCCATCACGGTGTACACCGACACACCCGCTCCGGAAGATTTTGCACAAGATGGACAGCTCAGGAAGATTATTGAACTGGTCCATTGAATTGACCGAGTTCGATATAACCTACAAACCGAGGAAGACCTTGATGGCGCAACCTTTGGTTGACTTTCTTGTTGAGACTTCGTTCTCGAGCGAGTATACGCCAATTAACAGGAAGAGGAAGTTTCCCATGGATAGGTAACCGCTTGAGGAACTACCAAATGATTGTTGGATCTTATTCACTGACGGATCAACAACTAAGGATAGAAGTGGAGCCGGAGTGTACTTAACTAGTCCAGGCGGCGAGCATGTAGCCCGTGACTTCATCAGATTCAAATTCCCCGCTTCAAATAACCAGGCAGAGTATGAAGCCTTGATCATGGGAATAGAAAGGGCAAAATTCTTTGGGGCAAAAAAGTTGGTGGCCTACAGTGATTCCCAACTGGTGGTGAACCAAGTGAAGGGAGAATACAACACCGAGAACCACATGCTGACCAAATACAGGGACCTCGTTTTGAATCTGACTAAGAATTTTGAGTTCTGGGAAATACGGCAGGTAGGACGAGAACACAACCAAGAGGCCGACTTGTTGTCCAAGATGGCCACATCGGAAGAAACCAATCCATTAATCATCTATGCCGACGAGCCTGCTTACGAAAGATTAGAAATCTTGATTCTTGATGATGAAGAAAGAACCTGGATTGAAGACTACAAGGACTACATCGAAAAAGGCAAGTTGCCAGAAGACGAGTTGTCGGCAAAAACAATAAAGAAAAAGACAGCCAGGTACATTGTCTGGAACAACATCCTGTATCGAAGGTCGTTCTCAAAGCCCCTCCTTAGATGTGTCTCTCCCAAAGACACCACAAAGCTACTGGCCGAGGTACATGAAGGAATATTGGAGGACACCCAGGGGCCAGGACCCTTGCCGACAAAAAAATAATCACTCTCGGCTATTACTGACCAAACTTGAGAGAAGAAGCACAAGTCTATGTGAAGAAGTGTGACAAGTGCCAACGTTTTCTCGGACTTACCCAAGGTACCACGGTGGAGCAGAGCCTCGTCATACGACCTGGCCTTTCGACATGTGGGGGGTCGACACATTGGGCCCTTTCCTCTGCCAAGGGGAGCAACAAGTTCGTTATAGTAGCAGTCACTACTTTACCAAGTGGGTGGAGGCCTAAAGCCTTTGGCTAAGATTACAGAAGAAAACGCTATCAATTTATTCCATGATTATATCTTGTGTCGATTTGGCGTTCCACACTCTATTGTGACCGA